>CAUYUJ010002047.1:487911-616130 GCA_963575745.1 Prorocentrum cordatum | reverse complement strand
TCCCCGCGACGGGAGGCCTGTCATGATTTGCGGCCTCCGGGTGCCATTGCCGGCCCTCGGGACCGTCAGACAAAAAACGACTCAGGACGAAACACCGGTCCTGGGGACCCAGCCCCCCTCGAGTAATGAAAAAATCATGACGGGAGGTTTTTCCCAATTTTCGGCCTCCAGCGGCCCTCACCGGGCCTCGGGAGCGTCAAAAAACGACTCAGGATGCAAAGCCGGTCATGGGGAAAGGGTCGGGACCTCTGGGGGTCGACGTAATGAAAAAATCATTACGTCGGGGGTCTGGGGAGTGGGGTCCAGACCGCTGGGGGTCCACGTCATGAGAGACTCGACGTCGGGGGTCTGGGAGTGCCGCTCGGGGAAGCCTAGAAGACTCGAGTGCGGCAGGGTCGCGTGGTGTCGACCGGCGGCGACCCCGCCGCCGGCGCTCAACGCACAATGCCGCCGGCGACCCAGAATCGGTCGATGTTCCCTGACCTTCCAGAGAGCTAATTTTTAGCACTGGAGGCCTAAAAACCTAAAAAACTAAACGAAACAGCCTAAAACCAAGACGTAGAATAGCTCTGGGATAGGTTTTTAGGTCGGGTGCTATTTTTTAGCCCTCCTGGAAGGTCAGGGTTGAACGAGCTGACGTTTCGGAAACGGCCGATCATTCAAGGTTGAATCACAACGCCGGGGTCGACACGAGACGAATCTACTGTGCGCCGGAGCTCGTGTTCGCCTTTCGGTTTCTGACGAACTCGCTCTGGGTTTCGACGGCTCGGTTTTCGTGGGGTGTTTTCAGCGAGAGCTCGCGTCAGATTTCGGACTGGGTCTCGTCGTTGTCATGATGTTCCCGTTCCGCAGCAAATCGTTGATTTTGTCTTTAGCGCTGGCTAGCGCCGACCAGCGTCTGGGAGTGCCGATTTAGCCCCTAGCGTCGATTAGCGTCGACTTGGAGTCGACTAGCGTCGACTTGGAGTCGACTGGCGTCGATTCGCGGGAGCCGACAAGATGGTATGGGAGGCTCCCACGAGTTGCCACCGAAGCCCCGCCAGGCCAGCCCGAGCCCCCCGAAGCCGAGTTACCTGCGTCTCCCGGCGCCGCCGAGGGCTCTCGAGTCTCGAGCGTGGGGGGGGGAGGGGCGCCGAGGGCCCCCGATATGGGTCGCCGAGGGGGCCGCCGAGGGCCGCCGGAGGCATACGAGGGCCGCCCGGGGGCTTCCGAGGGCCGCCGCCGAGGGGTCGCCCCCACGGGGCTGCCGAGGGCTTCCGAGGGCCGCCGAGGGACTCCGAGGGCTTCCGAGGGCTCGGGTGCCGCCACGGGTGTCCCCACTTGAGCGGCGCAGGAAGAACACGGGGTCGTCTTCGCCGACCTTGGCCCGCAAGCTGCCCGCGCGAGGTCGCGCGTAAGCGCCCTCGTCTCCAGTGCAGCGTGCCGCGCTGGCCGCTGGCGGCCCCCGCAAGCTGCGGGTGCCGTCACGGGCGTCGCCACGGGTGCCGCCAGGGGTGCCCCCAGGGGTCGCTCCCCGCTCGGGTGCTGCCACGGGTGTCCTTTTGCCCACGGCGTCCCCAGGATTTCCGGGGAGGCCCAGACCCAGAGATCCGACGTCGAAGAAAGATTGAGGCGGCGGGTTTGGGGCCGATTTCGGCGTCCGCGGGCCTCCCTAGGCTTCGGGACCGTCAAAACATCCGGGGCCACGCATCGAACAAAAATTCGAGCGGCAGGATGTCTGGGGATGGCCTCCAGATCACCCCTCGCGAGGCCCAGAGGGCCCAATGGGGCTTCGGAGTGGCCGGCAGGCTGGGGACGCTCCTCGCTGGGGCCGCTGCTGGCAGTACCCGGGCCGGCCCAGCAGGAGGAGAGGAAGCTGGACGTGCAGCAGCTTCAGGATGCCCTGGGAGTCGCCGAGCAGGACGGACGGCCAGCGCCGGAAGTCGGCGGCGAGCGAGGGGTGGGAAGTGAGCCCTCCCGCCTTCTGACAAGTTCTCTGTGCCTTCGGGGTAGGCTCAGAACACTTCTCAGAAGGCCGGGGGACTTCCGAGCCTTCTGAGGAGGCCTTGTCCTTCTCACTTCCCCCCTCGCTCGCCGCCGAGGAAGGGCGCGCGCGACTCCTCTGGCGGCGCAGGCGCCAGAAGGGCGCGGGCGGGGAGGTTTCGACGACGTCGGCGGCGGCGGCGCTGAGGTGAGACCGGCGGCGGCGGGGCGGTGGCCGCGGCGGCGGCGACGACGACAGCGGTGGCGACGATGACGATCCTTTGTCGCCCTCGTGCCGCCCCGCTTCCCTTCTCTTCATCAGGAGCGAAAGAGAGACCTACACGTACATGAGTCCACGCTGGTTTCGACAGTACGCATTGCCCGAGTGTTCGTATCACGCGGCCAGTCTCGCGGATCGGCCGTGTTCATGTGCACAGCTGGGCGCACACGTCGTTTGTTGGCTCCCTGCCTTCCTCCTCGCCATGAAGGAAGCAGGTCCTGAGGGAAACGGGTCCTCAGACGTTTCGCCGTTTTCGTGTTCCTGGGGACCTCCCTCAGCCCTGGGATTGTCATAAACCAGGATGGGAGAAAACACGCAGACACAATGAATCGATGATACCCAGGGAAATATAGGAAACAAATGGAAGTGTGTGGGGAAGACGAACATCCAGGAAAGATGAGAACATTGCAATGGCGTGCCATAGATTCTTTGTTGCGTGTGGGAAGCGGGAGAGGGCCGCTGACACGTGTGCTCAAGCCTTTATTCCAGCGAGCTGGGGGCACCTGTCCAGGCAGAGGCGCGGATGGTTAGCAGACCCTTCGTGTGGCTCTTGGGCGCAAGTTCCAGCCTGCTGGCGGCCTGGATATCGCGAGCGCCGACGTGTCCTACGGCGCCTTCGTATCCCTCCTCGCCGGCGAGCCCGTCGGCGTCGTGCCCTGCCCTCTCGTGTGGTGTGGTCCACTGCCAGGCGACCGCTCAGGTCGTGTACGAGGAGCGGTACGGTCAGAGGAGCACAGACATCGTCACCGTGGCCTTCAGCCCGACGCGCCAGGCGCTGCGGGGTGTGGACCCGAACCAGATATACGGGTTCAGACGCGTGCCGAGCACGTGGGAGGCGGTCGCCATCCAGGACGCTCTCGTGCAGGGGGCTGACGAGCTGCCCTCGGACCGCGAGCGCGTTGATGGCGGGCCACACCTGCTCCTCGCTGGCGGCTCCTACCTGGAGTTCGACTTCACCTCAGCCGCCCCTGGACCAGGCGGTCCTGGCGCTGGCCCGGCCGCTCACGGGCCCGCGGGCGGAGCCGCCGCCGGAGCAGCGCCGTCCGCGCCACTGGTGCGCGCGGGCCGGGCCGGCGCCGCCACCGCCCCCGCCGCAGGGCCCCTCGCGGCCGCCGCCGGGCCGGTCGCCGGCGCCCCATGCAGCGGGCGCCGCTGGCGCAGCGCCGCCGGCCGTGGCCGGAGTGGTTGGGCCGCCCGCCGTGCAGGCCCCATTGGGGGTGCCCATCGAGAGCACCGGTGGTGGCAATCGTGGCGACGCTGTCCTGCTCAACGGGGCCGAGCGGACCGAGTGTGACATCGGCCTCCCGAGACTGACCGCAGGCTGGGGCGCCATCCGTAGGATCTCGTGGGATCCGTTGGTGTCCCGGTGCGCGGTCGGCGGGGCGGACGTCAGGTTGCTGGGCGTGCCACCTCGACCTGGCGGCTCCTGGCAGCGACTGGGATGGCACGAGGCGGTGCCGACGATGGTGGAGAATCACTTCCCCAGGTGGCTGCTCGACGGGATCGGGACCATGCCATGGTGCGCGGAGTTCATCGACAGGCCGAGGAACGGTCCTGTGGAGCACTACAACCGCTTCGTTGCCTTCTCCGATCTCACGAGGGAGGATCTCGGGGTCGCTCACTGTGCGAGCATAGTGAGGATGATCGAGCAGCTCGGGTGCTGGGACCAGTGGGGTATCCTCGACCTGGTGGCGGCGGAGCTGACCATTCGTCAGGCGCAGCTTTACGAGTACAGGCCTTCTACGGAGTTCGAGGCGCAGCAGTCGGGAGGCTCGAGGGGCGGCGATGAGGGCAACGGCAGGAAGAAGGGCCGAGGTCGGGGAGGAGGGCTCCCCCGGTACGGCATCGTGGACGAAGCGGCGGTGTTCACAGGAGCGGCCAAGGAGGATGGCCGCTCGAGGATATGCCCGCTGCTGCTGGAGCACGTCTCCAACCAGATGGAGCGCGACGCAGGGAACCTGAAGCAGATCAGGATGGCCCGTGAGGAGCGTCGCGCTCAAACATCATGAGCGACGCGGGCGGCTCTCGGGTGCCCCTCGCCCGAGAGTCAACCAGGCTGATAGAGGGGGTGCCCGTGGGCCTCGCGGGTACAGCGGATCTACCTGTACATGAGGCTTCCCACTCCAGCGCCGACTTTCGCCAGCGTGATCTCTTTCCTTTACCCTACTTTGGCGCTGGAGCCTCTTCTCCCACTACGACTTCCCCGCCTTCAAGGTCAGTGCGCAGGCGCCTTGAGAAGCGGTCGCACGTTCACGGCATGGTCGAGGAGATGACCGACGCGCTGAACGACCTGTGGGGCTGCCCGCCCGTGGCGCGCCGTCAAGCGCCCGCTGGCATGCCGGTGCCTGCCGCTGGCCACGCCCTCGTCCTCTCGGAGCTCCGACAAGCCGCTGTGAGGTTTGGCCCGTGCCCAGAGGGCTTGGACGGTCCAGGAGCCCTCGAGGAGCTCCGGATATCTCAATCATACGAGGGTGACGCCACGTTGGTTGCCCCGGTGAGTTTCGACCTCGTCGACTCCATCTCCCTGCCTCCTGCCGGCAGCCAGCCCGCCGCCCTGGAGGCTATCGACGAGATGGCAGGCCAGAACATCGCTCGCCGGCTGAAAGAGTTACTCTTGCCCCAACAGCTGGGGATGGAGCGCATCAAGGAGGTGGGTCCGAGACGGCTCTACACGGACCCTGCCCTTCGCAACCCGCGCCTCTATAAAATGGTGGTGCGGCGGCTTATGAGCGCCGGGCTGGTGGACTTCAGCAGCTCGGCGGAGTGTTACGTTGGCATGTTTTTCGTACGCAAGAAGAACGGGTCGCTGCGGATGATCCTCGACGGGAGGCACGCTTCGCTTAGGTTTGCGCCCGCAGACCCCGTGGAGCTGGCGACGGGCTCGGCGTTCGCCCAGATCTCGGTCGACGGCGACGAGCCCATCAGCATCGGGGGGGTCGACATCTGCGACGCGTTCTACCAGATCGAGCTCCCACAGTGGCTGCGCCGCTACTTCGGGCTGCCCAAGGTGAGGGCTGGCGACCTCGGGCTGGTGAACCTGTCCGACGGCACGCCCGTGAGACCCTCGGCCTGGGTGGTACCGTGCTTTCGGTGCCCGCCGATGGGCTGGAGCATCAGCCTATGGATATGCCAGAGCCTGAACGAGGCGGTGACCGCCCGAGCGCTTCCGGGCCATTTTGGCCGTCGACTTGTGGACCGTCGGCCCGCGCCTGACCTGCAGCAGGGAATGGCGCACACGGTCTACGTCGACAACTTCATCGCCCTGTCCCACAGGCTGCGCGAGGTGCGTGATGCAGCTACTGCAGTACAGGGGGAGCTGACTGCTTCAGACCTTCCCTCGCACCCCGTGGAGGCATCAGTCGGCGGGGACACGCTGGGCTGGCACTTTGACGAGGACAAGCCCGTGATCGGCCTCAGCGTTCGGCTACGCTGGCGGCTTCGCCTCGGCATCGGCGAGCTGCTGGAGCAAGGCTGGTGCAGCGGTCACACCATGATGAAGGTGATATCGCACTTCACTTCGAGGGCGCTAATTCGTCGAGAGCTGCTGAGCTGCCTAGGGGCCGTGTACGGCTTCATGGGCGACGGCGGCCGCGAGAGGCGGCGGCTGACGCCGGCAGTGAGACGGGAACTGGCCTGGTGCCGCGCACTGCTGCCTTTGTGTTTTCGAGGCGCCGGGCGGCCCTTGTCGCCTGTCGCGTCCTGTGTGGACGCCTCGTGGTGGGGCGCTGGTGTGACAGAGAAGACCATCACCTCGGACCAAGCTCGTCGTTTGTCTATCTTCAACGAACGATGGAGGTTCAGTCGGGATGGCGAGCAACAGGTTGCCCCTCGCGACAAGGCCTTAGCCTCGGAGAGCAAGCAAGCTCAGCGTATCACCTCGTCATGCATCAAGCAAGCCTCGTCGGAGCCCTACCGCGATCCAGCAGTCATAGCAGCAGCCATGGAGCAGCAGGTCCCGTTCCGAGTCGAGCCGAAGCCGAACCAGGGGGAGGAAATCACGTTCGAGGAGGTGCCCGAGGAGGTCTGGGCGGAAGGATGGCATCGGGTTCTATCTACACCGTGGACCAGGAGGGAGGCTCAGGTGGTGCTGGAGGGGAGAGCCTTAGTCTTGTGTCTGAAACATCGATTGCGAGCCGCTCGAAACTTCAACACCACGCACATCATCTTGAATGACTCCATGGCCCCAGTGTTGGCCCTTCTCAAGGGCAGATCATCGTCGCCCCCGCTTTTGAGAATCTGTCGTCAGGCATGTGCTCTTCTGTTGGCTTCAGGTTCATCTGCTATCTGGCGTTGGGTCCCATCAGAACATAACAGCGCAGATCCAGCGTCTCGTGACCAGGCTGGTGACACCCCCGAGGCCGTGCGGATCAAGACATCGAAGCTCGACGCGTCCTGCCCGCCCGCCCAGGCGCTGGGCCTCTGGGAGGATGGCGGCGGCAATGCTGGTGTCGGTCCTCGACGACAGGGCGGCCCCTGCCGCGCCGGCGATGCGGGCTCGCAGGAGGCCGACTGCGGCTGCGGGTGCTGTGGGCGCTCGCCAGCTGCAGGGCAGGCCGCATGCAGCGCCGGAGACTGCAGCGCGCCCAGCCGAGGGCGACCGCTGGGCAGTCCGTCAGCGGGGGGAGGCGAACCTTTTTCTTTTCCTCCCGGCTGCGGCCCCCCGCCAGGGCTTGACCCTCCTGGAGGAGTTCCTGGACGGGGGCAAGAGCAGCGCCGTGTGGATGCTGATGGCGGCCTTTGCCTTCGTGCGTTCGACCCTCGGGCCGCGGCAGTGGCGCCAGCTGTGGGCGGCACGGGCAGCCAAGACCTGGTCCTGCCTGGCGCCGCCGCGGCCGCGGCCGCGGCTGACGCTCTCACGGCCTGTGGTGTGCCTCATCGTGGTGACGTTGTGCTGCAGGGGCCTGGAGGAGTACGCTGGGCCCACCGCGCCCACGCTCGACCTGTACCCGAGGCCGCGCGAGGCGCTGGATTTCGTGCAGTCGCAGCTCATCCCGCCAAGGCTCACCGCTGCCGTGGCGCTGCACCAGTGGTGCATGGTCCTCCAGCTGTCCGACATGCAGACCCCATCCATGACAGACATGCTCGACGAGACCCTGCGGGCGGGCTTCACCCGCTCCCCGAGGGCGCCACGCCCCGAGCAGGAGCCGCACCACCGGACGCCCGGTGGCCACCGCCCTTTTCCGGTGGCCCAGGCGCAGTGGAGCGGCCACGTCAAGGCCGTCTTTGCCGGGCTCGGCCTGCAGGTCTGGAGCAACCTGATGCACGGGCACAATGGCGCAAGCCACGAGCTGTTCGCGGCGGCGCGGCCTCTGCGGGACATCCGCATGCGCGCCAGGTGGTCGACCGACGCCGCGCTTCAATGCTACGCCGAGGGGAGGCAGGTGCAGGAGCATCTTCGCGGGCTGCCGCGCGCCCTGCCGCTACGTGCCAAGCAGGCGCTCCGCGGGCCTGGCGCCACCCCGTCGGCGAGCTGGCATCGTGGGTGAGACATTCCAGATCCGGCGTCTTCCTGGAGGTCTTCAGCGGCTCCGGGCGGATGGCGGCAGCGTGGCGCCTGCGTTTCCATTCGCAGCATGCCGCTTTCGAGCTGGACATCCGCCACGACGCCGACAGCGACCTCCTCCTCAGGCGGATCAGGCAGCAGGTTCGAGGCTGGGTGCGGAGTCGGCTCATCGTCGCGATCTGGATTGCGACGCCCTGCCAGTCCATGAGCCGCGCCCGCAACCGCCCCAACGGGCCACCACCCTTGCGGACGGCTTTGTTTCCGCTGGGGCTGCCAGGCCTGTCGCCAGGAGATCAGCTCAAGGTCGAGAGAGGAAACGCACTTGCCACTTTCAGCTTCTCTCTTTTCTTGCTTGCCCGCAGTTTAAACATACCAGTAGTGATTGAGAATCCCAGCGCATCCTGGTTGTGGCAGCTTCCAGGTGCGCGCAGTCTCATTCGAATTCGTAACACTCGCATTGCGGACTTTGATTTCTGTGCGTTCTCGACCCCTTGGCGCAAACGCACTCGGCTGCTGTACTGCCATCTCAACCTCGACCCGCTCATCCCCTATAAATGCTCGGGTCGTGGGGTCTGCAGTTTTAGCCGCCGCCCCCATCAGGTCCTCGAGGGCAAAGATGCCTCAGGCATTTTCTGGACGCACATCGCAGAACCGTACCCAAAAGATTTTTGCAGGCTGGTAGCTAAGTGTTTCCAACAGGCTCTGCGAAACCATTCGTTTCTGAGCCTGGGCAGGTTTGTGGAGGCCTAAGGCCAGGGTTTTAAAATTCGCTGGTGCTCGAGTTTTTAAGGTTTCGGACTGTGATTGTCTCGGGCCACGGTTTCCTTGGTCGAGGGGCCTCGCCCGTTCAGTCAACGTTTCACGGAGCTCCGGGACGAGTCATCACACAGAGTTGCGGATGCAAAACAAGTCTGGCCCTCGGGAGTCTCCCCAGCTTACACAGATTGCAATGGCGTGCCATAGATTCTTTGTTGCGTGTGGGAAGCGGGAGAGGGCCGCTGACACGTGTGCTCAAGCCTCCCGCCCACGCTGCGCTCCCATCCCATTTTCAGCTCGAGCAGTGTCCAGTGGACTGTGATTGTCTCGGGCCACGGTTTCCTTGGTCGAGGGGCCTCGCCCGTTCAGTCAACGTTTCACGGAGCTCCGGGACGAGTCATCACACAGAGTTGCGGATGCAAAACAAGTCTGGCCCTCGGGAGTCTCCCCAGCTTACACAGATATTTGTATGTGTGTATTTTTGTTGTGTGTCTCTGGGCTCCGTCAATAAAACGACTCAGGATCCAGACCTGGTCCTGGGGGAGAGCTCTGGGGTCCAGGGCCCGTTTCTCACAGGACCAGTGTGTTGCCTGCTTATGCTCTTCCCACTTCGAAGGAAGGACACCGGCACAAGCATCAATGTTCGGAGCTCCGCGCGGATGTCTTGGATCTGCGCTGGACCCCAAAAGTATGTGGTTCATTATGCGGGCTTGTCTTATTCTACTTCCTCCTCCCAACCCCCACCCTTCTTTCCCCTCCTTCGACGGCGAACCCCTATGATCGCTCCTCTTTGTTGACGTCTTGTGAGGGGGAAGGGGCGGGGGGCGGATAGCGAATGAGGGGAGAGTAGGAGTGGAGAGAACGGAAGCGTACAGGAGGGCAGGAAGGATGATGAGGAGGAAAAACAGGAAGAGGAAGCACGACGGAGGATGAGAGTATGAGAGGGAAGCGAAGGGAAACGAGAGGAGGCAGGACAGAGGAGGGAGGAGGAGAGGAGAGGGAAAGCGAAGCAGAGGGGGGCAAGAAAGGGACAGGAGGAGACGGATGAGGAGCTGGAAGTGGAGGAGGGCAAGGCAGAGAAGACAGGGCGGACTGGGGGCAGAAGGAGGGGTGGTAGACAAGGAGACAGATGGGGGATGGGGACGAGGGACCGGGAGGCAGAGGAGAAGTAGTAACGGAAAGGGCAGAGTATGAGAGGATGGAGGACAACGATGCCGCCGACGAAGAGACGGCGCACGACGACGAGGAGCAGGTGAAGCGGCAGAAGAGCAACCTAGAGCGATGCAGAGCGGCCGGGCCGAGAGAGATTGAGCGGAGGATGAGAAGTTCGGCAGCTGCAGCGATGGTGATCGTGTTTTTTTTTCATGGTTGTGCCGATCGGCTCGGGCCCTCGGCACCCCTCAGGAGGGGGAAAAAAAAACAGACACAACTAATCGTCGATCCCCAGGAACATGCGAAAATATGGGAAGTGGGGGGAAGACAAAACCTCAGAAAATATAGGAAAATGTTGGGAATCTTTTTATTTGTGTGTATTTATTTGTGTGTTCTGGGGCCCCTTTATCCCCCCCCCTCCTCCCCCCCCCCGCGGAGCAGAGCTTGGCTGTTTTTGGGCACCTGCTTCGAGCAGCAGGTGGAGTCTCCCCTCCTGGGACGCCCTGTCGCAAGCAGTCGCGGCAGGCAGAGGTCTGGAGCCAGACCCCCCCCCCCTCCCCCCCCTCCTCCGCCCATTGTCGAGACGCCGAAGAACAAAAAACGCTCACATGAGAAGTCGGGGGTGGACAGGACTCCACCCTGACACGTCGATTGGCGAATCGTCCGTTGTCGGCTCTCGAAAGGGCGCCGCGGCCGTCGTTTTCCAGACGTGCGCCAGCCAGGCTTTGGGCACGACGTCGTTCTCATGACACCACGTTCTGCGAAAGGGGGTGCTGCCCATCCCCGACGAAGCTCAGCAGCTGCAGCGCTGGGCGACAGAGGAGGAGGGGAAGGAGGAGGGGGAGGAGGAGGAGGAGGAGGAGGAGGAGGGAGGAGGAGGGGGAGGAGAGGAGGAGGAGGAGGAGGAGGAGGAGGAGGAGGAGGAGGAGGTGGCCGAAGAGAACGTGCGGCCGATGGGGGCCAGCACGGGAGCGTGCCAGGGCGGGGCGCGTCGAGGGGCGGCCCCGCCGGGGGCGCCCCGCGCCCAGGAGCTCCGCGACAACGGCGTGGCCCTCCAGAAGGCGCGGAGCCAGCTCGAGGCGCCCGGGCTCCCCCCAGCGGCGCGCACGCCCCGTGATGTCTCCGCAGATCTCACGGCGCCTCTTTGCTTACAGCCGGGGCGCTGAAGAAGGAACGCTTTTTGTCGGGGAGGGGCTGATGAGCGAATTGGCCGTTTTCGGTTCGCGAGAGGGCGGCGCGGCCCTCAGTTTCCGTCGGCTTCGGTCCTGCGGGCCGCTCTCACGAAAGGGTGGTGTACTACATGGGAGGCTTGTCCACCGGCGCATACAGCCGGGGCGCTGAAGAAGGAACCCTTCTCGTTGGCGAGGGGCTCGGTGTTCCTTGATTGTTTCAAAGTTTGCCTCGGGTTTTCCTGAGGGCTTCCATAGGAAATCGAGGTTGAACTTATGGGAAAAAAAGGGGCCTCGTTCCTTATCTAGGGTTCCTTAGGTCAACGCCCCGACTGTATTTCGATACAGTCATACGTCCTTGGGCCCTCCTCCGGGCCGCACACATGCCTCGGGTCATGATTTGCGCACCCGTGCGCCCCTTGCCCTCCCGAGCCGAAGCAAAGAGTCCCCGATCAGCGCTCGCACTGCGAGAGGGGTCCTGGCGGACATGGGAGGACTCGGCGAGAGTTCCCCGCCGATGCTGCAGGCCGGCTGGATTCCCGGGTTCCGGGTTCCCGGGTTCTTGGTGATTGGTTCCCGGGTTCCCGGGTTCCCGGTCGATCTCCTTATCGACTTCTTTATCGATCCTACGCTTCATCAAACTATCCACTGATTGGGATTTTCTGTAGTGTATAACTATATATCGGAGGTTGATATCGACCTCCTACCCTGACACGTCGATGAGCGAATTGGCCGTTTTCGGTTCGCGAGAGGGCGGCGCGGCCCTCAGTTTCCATCGGCTTCGGTCCTACAGGCCGCTCTCACGAAAGGGTGGTGTACTACATGGGAGGCTTGTCCACCGGCGCATACAGCCGGGGCGCTGAAGAAGGAACCCTTCTCGTTGGCGAGGGGTTCGGTGTTCCTTGATTGTTTCAAAGTTTGCCTCGGGTTTTCCTGAGGGCTTCCATAGGAAATCGAGGTTGAACTTATGGGAAAAAAGGGGCCTCGTTCCTTATCTAGGGTTCCTCAGGTCAACGCCCCGACTGTATTTCGATACAGTGATACGTCCTTGGGCCCTCCTCCGGGCCGCACACATGCCTCGGGTCATGATTTGCGCACCCGTGCGCCCCTTGCCCTCCCGAGCCGAAGCAAAGAGTCCCCGATTTTTTCCTCAGGTTTTCGATGGGAAGCCGAAGTTCAACTTATGGATAAAAGGGGCCTCGTTCCATATTTAGGATTCCTTCGGTCAACGCCCCCACTGTACAGAAAACAGGCTGCACCCCGCGCCCCTTGCCCTCCTCGGTGGTCCCCTCGCCCCCGTGCCCGCCTGCCGCCTGTCGGGCTGCCAGCCCGTCGGGCCGCCGCTGTGGCCACTGCTGCTGGGTTACAGTCGGGGCGCTGAAGAAGGAACCCTTTTCGTTGGGGAGGGGCTCGATGTTCCTTAAGTGTTTCACAGCTTGCCTCTTTGCTTACAGTCGGGGCGCTGAAGAAGGAACGCTTCTCGTTGGCGAGGGGCTCGGTGTTCCTTGATTGTTTCAAAGTTTGCCTCGGGTGTTCCTGAGGGCTTCCATAGGAAATCGAGGCTGAATTTATGGAAAAAAGGGGCCTCGTTCCTTATTCAGGGTTCCTTAGGTCGACGCCCCGACGGTATCCGCAGGCCCCTCCCGCAGCGGCACGGCCCTCGCCGGCGCCTGCCCGGCAGGCGCCGCCTCCTGCCTCGCCACGTCCATCGACTACACGTAAGAGTGACCGTTCGCCGGAGTGACCTTTGGCGTGCGGGCAAAATGGGGTCCCCTGATCACCGATTGCGATGCGATAGTAGCGTCTCGCGCGCCTGAGTTTGGTCCCCCCGCGGCCCCCCAAAGGCCGCGCACCAAAGGTCACTCTTACTCTTACCCAGGGGCACTCTTGCGTGTAGCCGAGTCCAGGGGGCGGGCAGGCCCAGACCCCCTCGCGCTGTTGAGACAGCACGGCCCAGAGATCCAACGCACTGACAGAATCAAGACGGAGGTTTTTCGCAAAGTTCGGCCCCTGGGGGCCCTCGCCGGGCCTCGGGACCGTCAAAAACGACTCGGGTTGAAAAACCCGTCCTGGGGAATGGGTCGAGACTTCGGGGGACCGCGCATTGAAAAAGTCACGACATCGGATTTATGGGGACGGGAGGTTTCAGCCTCCAGCGGCCCTCACCGGGCCTCGGGACCGTCCACAAACGACTCAGGATGAGACACCGGTCCCGGGGAATGGATCGAGTTATCTGATGGTCGATTGGGGCTTGGGTGCAGGGAGCCTGCAGATGGCTCTCGCGCTCGCGATCGCGACAGGATGTCGGACCAGCGAGGAGTTGTGGCAGGAGGGGTCGAGCGCGGGGGAGGACCGAGGCTCGAGTATGGGCGTGACCGTTAGGTTTTGGCTATCTCTGGCCCGCTGCCGGCTTCCGGAGGCCTCTGGGACCTTCGGGGTGCCTCCGGAGACGGAGACATGAAGCGAGCGACGTGAAAAGCATCCGGTCGATTGCGAGGGCATTCGCTCGCGATCTGTCCACGTGAAGACGGGCTCAAGTGTAATCTTGGTCACGTGGTGTGCCACCTTCGCGGCCCTGCAGGCCATCGCAGAAGGTCGCCATACCTTTGTGCGGTCAGCCTCGTCGTTCTTTGGTTGCTCATCAGAGGAGCAAGAGGTCATGATCATGATGCATACCTTATACGACCGCACTTCGGGTGATCAGGAGATTTGGGAGTGCGGGGCAAAGAACCAACTGCTGGCAACAGATGCAATGGTTGTGATGGTTACGATGCCGGGGACGGGACGCTCTCTCGAGCTGGCGACGTCGCGTGATTACGATGGTGTGCTGCTATGTACTGTCATCATCGTCCCCGCTTTCGATCTAACTCGATGCATTCCACCATCGACCTCACAGGATCGATCACACTCGATCGATCTCACCATCGATCTCACCATCGATCTCACTGTACATCTCACTACGGATCTCGTTTCCGATCTCACAGTCGATCTCATTATCGATCTCAGTATCGATTCCTCTATCGATCCCGCTTTCGATCTCACGATCGATCTCACAACCAATGTCGCAATCAACCTCACTGTCAATCTCACCTTTGATCTCATTGGCAATCCCAGCCTAGCTATCTCATAATCGATCTCCGTATCGACTCCACCATCGATACAAAGGCGGGGCACCCCCAGCCACCACCCGCCCACCCCCGACGGAACACGGACGGGTTACCAACGGGACACGAAGGAGACATGGTCGTTCCCCTCGCGCGCCCACGCAGCTTCGCCTCGCCCGCGCGCACGACAAGAGCACGAAGCCGAAACCGATTTCCGGGGGGGTGGGGCTCTCCGTTCCATTGCGATCTCAATCGCGGGCGGGAAAGAGGGGGGTGATGACCAGGGTGGGGTGGATATCTTGGCGGGGGCCATGATATCTCCCCAGATCTCATGGCGCCTCTTCGTCTTTCCATGCGTCCCTGGCCCCCCCAACTTGGGCCGCGCACATGCCGCCGGCCATGATTTACGCCCCCCCCCTCTTGAACGCCCCCCTCTTGGCCGCCCCTGGCTCGCCCCGCACCCTCCAACGTTCCAAGATGCTCAGGATTCCCGCATGCCTGGATGTCTTGCATGCATTGGATGCCTCCTCCTCCTCCTCCTCCTCCTCCTCCTCCTCCTCCTCCTCCTCCTCCTCCTCCTCCTCCCCCACCTCCTCCTCCTCCTCCTCCTCCTCCTCCTCCTCCATATGAGTCCGTACCCTCCGAATCCTCCATATCCTCTTCCTCGTCGTTCTCCTCCTCCTCGTCCTCCTCCCCCACCTCATCCTCCTCCGCTTCCTCCTCCTCCTCCTCCTCCTCCTCCTCCTCCTCCTCAGCCCTGGAGGGGCCCCCCAAGAGTGGGGGTCGGGCCTGTGTGCCCCCTGGTGCAGGCGGGGAGCACCGGGCCTTCAGGGCACAAGCCCCCGCACCCTGGGGACGGCCGCCATAAGCGCGGCCTTCCTTCCCCAGGGGGGTCGCCAGGTCCCGTGGCCTCCCCCAGGGCGGTGCAGGATTCCCACCTTGCACTCGCCGCCCTGGGGCGGGACCGGCGGCTCGTCCCGTCGTTGTCGTGCGTTTCGTGTCGTGTCGTGCGTCGTCCCCCGTCGGGTCGTGTCGTCGTGCCGGCGCGAGCGCGCCGTGCGCTCCCGGGCGAACAGTCGCCCCAGGCGGGAGGCAAGGGCGCCACGTGCTGAGGCCGCTGGCCCACCCTGCGGCGGGCGCGCCACCGGCGCGCTTGCTCGGGGTGCCGAGACCAGGGGTACCCGTTCGTGGGCGCGAGCACGCGGGTTAAAAAAAAACTCCTCCTCCTCCTCCTCAGTCTGAGTCCGTACCCTTCAAATCCTCCATAACCTCTTCCTCTCCTCCTCCTCCACCTCCTCCTCCTCCTCCTTTTCCTCTTACTCCAAATCCTGCATACCTATACGACGACCTTGCGGGTGATAAGGAGGTGGGGGGGCCAGCAATGGGCAACAGTGGTGAATGTTGTCGTGAGAATGCCAGTGGAGATAGTTGCGTTGCCGCTCGCTCTCGGGGGCGTTGGTGTCGAGTTGTTTACGTCACCCTTCCCCTGGGAACCTGCCCAACCTGCGCAACGGCAGCCAACGGCGCCATTTGGCCACAGAAGACTGAAGCGCTGGCAAAGCTTGGCGCAGCCCGCGCCGCCTCTTGCACTATCGATCTCAGTATCGATCTCCCTCCTGGTCTCACTCAATCGAACTCACTCGATCAATCTCACCATCGATATCACAATCGATCTCATCATCGATCTCTGTCGGCTGGTCTCACTATCGATCTCACCAGCGATTTCACAATCGATCTCACTATCGATCTCACTATCGGTTCCCCTAACGATATCCCTTTCGATCTCACTCGATCGATCTCACTGCGGAGATCACCGTCGATCTCACACACGATCCCACCATGCCGCTCGAAACACATGCCGCTCGACACACAGGCCGCTCTTTCCGTGTCTCCGCCCATGCCAGTCAACGACACCAACATCATCATCATCGCCATCATCAACATAATCATCATCATCATCATCATCATCATCACCATTACCATCAGCATCATCACCATCATCATCATAATCATCCACGTCATCATCGGGACACCGACGGGACACCAGCGGGACACTGGCGGGACACCGCGCGGCACCGGCCGCCCGGTCAAGGTTCTTTTGCCCAGGCCGCGCCTCAGCCACACGGGACACCACCGGGACACCGGCGGGGCACCGCGGGGCACCGGCCGCCCGGTCAAGGTTCTTTTGCTCCGGCCGCGCCTCAGCCACAGGAGACTTTCTCTCGCCCGCCCACGCAGCTTCGCCTCGCCCGCACGGCACGCACGAACACGAAACCGAAATCGATTTCCCGGTAGGGGGGCTCTCCGTTTCTAGGCGTTCTAGATGGGGTCGGAGTAGATGGGGTCGGAGGATCGCGCCGCATCGCCGATGCATCGCCGATGCGGCTCGATGTGCAGCTCGATTTGCGTCACGTCGACGTCGCCGATGCATCGCCAACGTCGACGATGCATCGCCAGTGCATCGCCGATGCATCGCCGATGCATCGACGATGTATCGCCGATGTATCGGCGATTCGGCGCGATCTTCCGACCCCATTTACTCCGACCCCATCTGGGAGGCTTCTACCGTTCCGCTTCGATCTCACCCCCCAACCTCCGATCCTATTCCTCCTCCTCCTCCTCCTCCTCCTCCTCCTCCTCCTCTTCCTCCTCCTCTTCCTCCTCCTCCTCCTCCCTCCTCTCCTCCTCCTCCTCCTCCTCCTCCTCTTTCCCTTCCTCCTCAATCTGATTCACACCCTCCATATCCTCCTCCTCCTCCTCCTCCTCCTCCTCCTCCTCCTCCTCCTCCTCCTCCTCCTCCTCCTCTTCCTTCTCGTCCTCCTCCTCCTTTTCCTGCTCTTCCTCTTGAGGAGCATCCTACTCGTGCCAGTTCGGGTGGAGGAGCAGCACTCGGTGCCGCGCCCCGGGGGGAAGCCTTCCGAGAAGCCCCGCCGCCCTCCGGGCATGCTCAGAGCACGCCTCGGGCGGCGGCAGGCCTCCCGAGCCGTCCGAGAAGGTCCGGCCCCCTCCCCGGACCTCCTCGCGCTCTGAACAACACATTTGTTTGGTCGGGCCTCTTCCGGTTAAGAGCTAGGCGGGGCGCGCGAAGCACTAATTGGGGAGACAGGGCGCGGGCGGGCGGGGCCTCAGGCGGCCGGAGGGAGCTAGTACAGGCGGTGCCGAAGAGCTTGCACAGGAAAAGGTACGCGTTGGACAGGAGCCGGGGGCGAAGTCCCGGAGGGAGAGCGCAGTGGTGTTGCCGTCAACGGCGCGCCAGGGTCACCATCCTCGAGTGCTGCGTAGGGAGCGTTTTGAACGACACACGACGGGGGAAAGTGGAGGTACCGTCAAAGAACGGCTCGGGATGAAAATCCAGTCCTGGCAGAAGTGGAGGAACCTCATGACACGGCATAAATATGGACTGCTGGCGATCCACGCGGTTCTCTTGGGTCCGCGCTGGGCTCCCCTCCCTGGCGCCCGGGCGCCGAGAGGGGCCAGCGGCGATCCAAGGCATCTGCGCGGACCTCCAACAGTTTGTGTTTACGCACTATTCCCAGACCCCCTCTCGCGTTGGGAAACAAACGCGAGGTGTTTCGCTATTTGCGGCCTCCGGGGGCCCTTCCCGGGCCGCGGGACCGCCAAACACCGACCCGGGATGAAAAACAAACTGTCCTGGGGAAGGGGTCGTGAACCCTGGAGGTCGACATTGTGTGAAAAAATCATGGCGTCGGGGGTCTGGGCCCCTGGGCCCCCTCTGACTTTCCCCGGGGCTCGCCGCCGAAGCTGGCAGCAGTGTTGTAGGAGGCAAGGCGGCGCCCGGAGGAGCGGAACCACAACCTCCGCCAGAGGGACTTGGACTTGCAGCTCCTGAAGGCCCAGCTCGAGGTGTGCGCGCCCTTCTTTGGGCATCCCTGCCTGCGCATCTCCTGCTCGTCTGCCCATCTCTCCTGCTCCTCCTCCTCCTCCTCCTCCTGCTCCTGCTCCTCCTCCTCCTGCTCCTCCTCCTCCTCCTTCTCCTTCTCATCCTTCTCCTCCTGCTGCTTCTCCTCCTCCTCCTCCTCCTCCTCCTCCTCCTCCTCCTCCTCCCCCTTTTCCTGTCCGTCCTCCACCTCCTCCTCCTCTTCCTCATTTCCTTTTCCTGTCCGTCCTCCATATCCTCCTCCTCCTCCTTCTCCTCCTCCTCCCATTCATCATCCTACGTCCTCCTCCGCCCTCTCTGCCGCCGCCACTCTTCTCCTGTGTGTCTCCTCGTCCTACTGCTCCGCCTTTATCTCTTCCATCCCCCTGCTCCTGTTTTCTCCGTCGTGTTCCTCCTCGTGCCAGCCAAGGAAGACAGAACCAAGCATATTCAGATGCGGTGCCGAGTTTCCCGCGGTAGTATCAGTTCTGTCTGCCTTGGGCTCCCCCTGGAGCGAGTCGATGCACGGCTTCCTATCATGCAGCATTGGTGGTACGTCCAGGTTGCTCTTTTGATCGTGCGGCTGGCATCAGACGAGGCAGCATGCACAGGAAGAGAACGAAGGCGTGCTAAGAGGACAGGCGATGTTGCGGGACGGGAAAATGACCACAGGCACTGCTTCTTGTTTGCGCCGCCTTCCAGCCGGCCGAAAAAGAAGCAGTGGTTGTGGCCATTCCCCTGGTGCCGAGCTCAACGAAAATGACCACAAGCACTGCTTTCTTTCTGCTGGCTGGACGGCGGCAACAAGAGAAAAGCAGTGGCTGTGGCCGGTTTCACGCCCCGTAAATGTGAGAGCCGGGGCGCGCGAAGGATCGGAACCACAACATCCGCCAGAGGGACCTGGACCTCCAGCTGTCGAAGGCCCAGGTCAAGGCGCGCGTACCCCTATTCCGCAGAGCGTCCCCTGCCGGCCACGGCGGAGGAAGCCGCTCAGATTCGGAGTGTCCTCCTGCCGAGTCGCCGCCGCCATACTCTTGTTTTCGAAGGGCATGCCCTCCTCGTCTCCTCCTCCTCTCCTCCTCCTCCTCCTCCTCGTCCTCCTCCTCCTCCTGAGTTTTTTCTGGTGCGAAAACAGCAGTGCCTGTTGAAACTGGCAGGGGTTTGGCCGCGCTGGCCCCGAGACAGTGCCAGTGCGCAAACGTTGCCGCTTCCGAGACGTTGCCGGCGTGCTTTGCGTGTTCCAGCGCGGAGCGCCGCGGGAGTCGACGGCGCGCCCCCCGGATGGGGGACGCGAGGGAAGGAGGAGCCTTTTCTCGGAAGTCTACACCTTAGGCGATGCTTAAGAAAACTTAAGTTTTCGGCCAGAGTCTCGATTATTCCCAACCATCCTGTGGTGTTGGGTCCTCGTTTTGAAGAGACGGTGCCCCGCGTTCCCCTCCTTCCTCCTCCTCCTCCTCCCTCCTCCCCCTCCTTGCCTCTGCTCTCGGCACACCTCTCGCGCGTTTCGTAGCCCCATAGGGAGCTCCACCGAAGGCCCCAGTGGGGGTGTTCGCATGCGGTTCCCCCGCCCAGGGCAGCGTTTCGTGGCCCCATAGGGAGCTCCACCGAAGGCCCCAGTGGGGGTGTTCGCATGCGGTTCCCCCACCCAGGGCAGCGTTTCGTGGCCCCATAGGGAGCTCCACCGAAGGCCCCAGTGGGGGTGTTCGCATGCGGTTCCCCCACCCAGGGCAGCGTTTCGTAGCCCCATAGGGAGCTCCACCGAAGGCCCCAGTGGGGGTGTTCGCATGCGGTTCCCCCACCCAGGGCAGCGTTTCGTGGCCCCATAGGGAGCTCCACCGAAGGCCCCAGTGGGGGTGTTCGCATGCGGTTCCCCCACCCAGGGCAGCGTTTCGTGGCCCCATAGGGAGCTCCACCGAAGGCCCCAGTGGGGGTGTTCGCATGCGGTTCCCCCACCCAGGGCAGCGTTTCGTGGCCCCATAGGGAGCTCCACCGAAGGCCCCAGTGGGGGTGTTCGCATGCGGTTCCACCCAGGGCAGCGTTTCGTGCCCCATAGGGAGCTCCACCGAAGGCCCCAGTCGTGTTCGCATGCGTTCCCCCACCCAGGGCAGCGTTTCGTGGCCCCATAGGGAGCTCCACCGAAGGCCCCAGTGGGGGTGTTCGCATGCGGTTCCCCCACCCAGGGCAGCGTTTCGTAGCCCCATAGGGAGCTCCACCGAAGGCCCCAGTGGGGGTGTTCGCATGCGGTTCCCCCACCCAGGGCAGCGTTTCGTGGCCCCATAGGGAGCTCCACCGAAGGCCCCAGTGGGGGTGTTCGCATGCGGTTCCCCCACCCAGGGCAGCGTTTCGTAGCCCCATAGGGAGCTCCACCGAAGGCCCCAGTGGGGGTGTTCGCATGCGGTTCCCCCACCCAGGGCAGCGTTTCGTCGTAGCCCCATAGGGAGCTCCACCGAAGGCCCCAGTGGGGGTGTTCGCATGCGGTTCCCCCACCCAGGGCAGCGTTTCGTGGCCCCATAGGGAGCTCCACCGAAGGCCCCAGTGGGGGTGTTCGCATGCGGTTCCCCCACCCAGGGCAGCGTTTCGTGGCCCCATAGGGAGCTCCACCGAAGGCCCCAGTGGGGGTGTTCGCATGCGGTTCCCCCACCCAGGGCAGCGTTTCGTAGCCCCATAGGGAGCTCCACCGAAGGCCCCAGTGGGGGTGTTCGCATGCGGTTCCCCCACCCAGGGCAGCGTTTCGTGGCCCCATAGGGAGCTCCACCGAAGGCCCCAGTGGGGGTGTTCGCATGCGGTTCCCCCACCCAGGGCAGTTTCGTGGCCCCATAGGGAGCTCCACCGAAGGCCCCAGTGGGGGTGTTCGCATGCGGTTCCCCACCCAGGGCAGCGTTTCGTAGCCCCATAGGGAGCTCCACCGAAGGCCCCAGTGGGGGTGTTCGCATGCGGTTCCCCCACCCAGGGCAGCGTTTCGTGGCACCATAGGGAGCTCCACCGAAGGCCCCAGTGGCGCAGTTCGCATGCGGTTCCCCCACCCAGGGCAGCGTTTCGTAGCCCCATAGGGAGCTCCACCGAAGGCCCGCCCTGGTGGCGCAGTCCGCATGCGGTTCCCCCATCCAAGGCAGCGCTTCGTGGCCCCATATGGAGCCCCACCGAAAGCGGCACCCACAACGCGTTACCAACAATTGCTTATGGTTGGGTCTTTCGCCAGGATAATTCTTAACGTTTCAAAGTAAATCCTAAGATTTCAATAGAAATTTCGGTTTTTTATTCAAGTTCTGAGACTATGAATTTCTTAACCCATGATTTCTTAAGCATTTCGCAAGGTGTAGGCCTCCTAGATTCGGGCGGAGCAGATGGGGATCGGAGGATCGCGCCGCATCGCCGATGCATCGGCGATGCGGCTCGATGGGCGGCACAATTTTCTCCTCTCCGACGTCCCCGATGCATCGCCGACGTCGCCGATGCTTCGCCGATACATCGGCGGTGCATTGGCAAGGCGGCGCGATCCTTCGACCCCATCCAGTCGGACCGCATCCAGGAGGCCTCCAGGAAGGCGGCGGGGCCTCTCCGAAGCCCTCCTTGCCTCTGGAGAGTTCGTTTTGTGCCTTCACGATGGGAAGGCTCCAGGAACTTCCCAGACCCCCTATCGGGGTCATGAAAAAGTCACGACGGCAGGTTTTCGCTATTCTCGGCCTCTGGGGTGCCCTCACCAGGTCTCGGGACCCTCAAACAACTCGGGATGAAAAGCCAGTCCTGGAGAAGGGTTGAGACCTCTTGGGGTCGACGCGGTGACAAAATCACGACGTCGGGGGTATGTGCCGGAAGCTTCTCGGGAGGCCCCAGGCCTTCGGCACCTCTAAGCCGGCTATCTAAGCGTCTCGAACATCCGGTGGCGGACGCGAAAAGTGCGAAAAGTAGAAGAGTGCGAAAAATGCGAAAAGTGCGAAAAGTAGAAAGGTAGAAAAGTGCGAAAAGTGTCGAAGAGTGCGAAAGAACCAAAAGTGCGAAAAGCCAAACACCAAAATTGCGAAGGCCTCACGGCCGCTGAAGCCGACCCCGAGGACGACGAGGATGAACACGAGGGAGGGGGGCAGGGGGAGGAGGAGGAGTGGGAGGCGGAGGGAGGGTGGAGGAGGTGGATGAGGGAGGACCCTGACCTTCCAGGAGGGCTAAACAATAGCACCCGACCTAAAAACCTATCCCAGAGCTATTCTACGTCTTGGTTTTAGGCTGTTTCGTTTAGTTCTTTAGGTTTTTAGGTCTCCAGTGCTGAAACATAGCTCTCTGGAAGGTCAGGGGGGGAGGGGGGAGAAGGATGTGGAGGAGCGGCAAGAGGAGGAGAAGGGGGCAGA
Source organism: Prorocentrum cordatum (assembly GCA_963575745.1). Taxonomy (NCBI): domain Eukaryota; class Dinophyceae; order Prorocentrales; family Prorocentraceae; genus Prorocentrum; species Prorocentrum cordatum. The sequence continues at coordinate 593,984 of CAUYUJ010002047.1, read as the reverse complement.
CGAGAACAGGAGGCGGGGGAGCAGAGGGGAGCCGCCAGACCTCGGAGATGTTCGATTTCTCCTCCCCCGACGTGGCCCTCGCCCGGGCCTCTCGTCTGAGGATCCTCGTCCTGGCTCCGTCCGCGAGCGGGCAGACGGCTCTCCTCGCGCGCCCGCGAGGGAGATATATCGCGGCCGCACGGTCGGCGGGCGCTGTCGGAGCGTGCTGCGCGGCGTCGTCGGGGGAGGCGGGCGGGCGTGGGGGACGGGGGGGAGTGATGATCGGGGCGACGAGATCCATACACCTTGTTCGTTTCTGATTCTGCGAAGGTTCTTTGTTTTTTTTTTTGGGGGGGGGGGGGGCAAGATCCTGCCATTTCCAAGTGATCCATCGTGGGCCTCTTCCTGGCCACTGGGGGGGGCCAGGAACAATCAGAGACGAGCACACTTAGAGAGGAGCACGATTAGAAATGAACGACGTGTGCATATCCAGCCCCATCCTGAGCCCGGGAGCTGTGTATACGCCCTCCCGGCCGAGCCAGGAGGGCGTGGCGCATACACCGCTGCTGGGTTCTGGATGGGCCAGGCCATGGAGCAGTGGATCTAGGAAGGAGGGCCTGAGGAGGATGAAGAAGATGATCCAGAGGAGGAGGGGGGATGGAGAGGAGGAAGAGGAGCAAGACCAGAATATGTAAAAGCAGGAGCAGGAGGGAAAGGAAAACACCGACGACAGGAGGACGCTTCTCCCAGTTTTTTGCTGTTTCTGTCGCATTCGTCGTTCGTCTTTTTCGTCGTTCGTCGTTTTCGTCGTCGTCGTTGTCGTCGTTGTCGTCCTCGTCTTCGTCCTCGTCGTCGTCGTCGTCGTCCTTGTCGTCGTCCTTGTCATCGTCATCGTTGTCCTCGTCGTCCTCGTCGTCGTACTCGTCCTCGTCCTCGTCGTCGTCGTCGTCGTCGTCGTCGGGGGAAGCGGAGAGCACCAGGCACCTGCGCCCCAGCAGTTGGTTGCTTGCCCTTTCTGCTGCTCCCTTCGCCCGCAGGGCCTCGCCTGCGGCCCACGTGGTGCGGACCACGGAGGAGGAGGAGGAGGAGGAGGAGGAGGAGGAGGAGGAGGAGGAGGGAGAGGAGGAGGAGCAGGAGGAGGGAGGAGGAGGAGCAGGAGGAGAAGGAGAAGGAGGAGGAGGAGAGGAGGAGGAGAAGGGAGGCTACATGCGACGAACCTTGCAGCCAGCAGGAGTCGGGAAGCAGAGGAGGAGAAGGAGGAGATGGAGCATGAGCAGCAGCAGCAGCAGCAGCAGGAGGGGGAGGAGGAGGAGGAGGGAGGAGGAGGAGGAGGAGGAGGAGGAGGAGGAGGAGGGGAGGAAGGAGGAGGAGGAGGAGGAGGAGGAGGAGGTAGGAGGAGGAGGAGGGGGGAGGAGGAGGAGGAGGGAGCAGGAGGAGTAGTGAGAGGAGCAGGAGACAAGCGAGATGGAGGAGCGCCACCGGCGTGGGTTTGGGCGGAGCTCGTGCGGTCGCCGCGCGGCTGCCGCGCCAGAGGGTGGTGGCGTGGGGGGGGGGCTCGGCTTGCTCGGCTTGCGGGCGCAGGAGCTCCGCCAGAAGGACCTGGAGCTCCAGCAGGCGAAGTCCCAGCTCGAGGCGCGACGGCGCGCCCACATCGACGCCGCGCCTCGACTCGCCCCTCCGCCTCGCCTCGCCCCTCTCCCTCGCCGCCGTCCCCGGTCTCCTCCGCCTCCGCCTCTCCTCCCTCCTCTCCTCACCGTTACCCTCTCCTCCGCCCCCTCCCCACTATCCTCCTCCTCCTCCTCCTCCTTCCCCTCCTCCTCCTTCTCTCCTCCTCTCTTCTCTTCTCCTCCTCTCCCCTCCTCTCCTCCTCCGCCTCCTCCTCCTCCTCCCCCTCCTCCTCCTCCTACTCCTCCCCCTCCCTCCTCCTCCTCTTCCTCCATCTCCCCCTCTCCTCCATTCTCCCTCCTCCTCCTCCTCCTCCTCCTCCTTCTCCTCCTCCTCCTCCTCCTTCTCATCCTCATCCTCATCCTCATCCTCATCCGTCCCCTCCTCGTACTCCTCCTCCACCTCCTCCTCCTCCAACTTCAAGGCCACCGAGCATTGATTCTGACCAGTCTGAGTTTATGACGCGATGCCACGGCCCATTCCAATACCTGCGTGTTTCCCTCCCCTCCTCCCATCTCCCGCGGCTGTTGCTGCTGCCTACGGTCTTCTTTCTCTTAGCCTTCCGTGTGGTGTGGTCTGTGTGTGGTGTGTCCTGTTCGTCTCGCCGGTCGCTTCCCCTCGTTCCCTTGTCGTGCCGCTGCTGGGCCGTGGCCTAGGATTGAATTTTGGGGGACTTTCGACTCTCTCAAACGCTCCTGCAGCTTGGAGGATGGTGCCCTTGCAGGCCGTCATGGGCTGTGCACCTTCTCGGCGGTCCTGCACACGGCCAGATGGCTTCCCCCGCGAGGCTGTAGGCTACAGCCCCGAGCTATTCGAAGATCATTGCATGTATTGTTGCTCAGTAGGGTAGTACAGCCACCAAGCAGGAACTGATGCTCCGGATCGCAATCGTTCCGATTTGTTCCGTCCCTCCCTCGTCCTCGTCGTTTCCTCTTGTTGCTCGTCGCCGTCCGCCTTCGTGCCAGACGCTGCAGGTGGAGCGCTACCAAGCTTGTTGGAATGAATTGTCTCCCCCTGCCCCCTCCTCGCACTGGAGTGAGCTTTGTCGGTCGTGGTGGCTGAATGGTCGCAGGCTCGGGACGACGACGACGAGGAGGAAGAGGACGAAGAGAGGTATGAGAGAAGCAAGACGATTCACGATAACGATGATGAGTACAGCCGGACCGAGGTATAAGATCGAGGTCGGTTCGGGGAGGGTACCCTAAGTTCCTCGGTGTTTGTGGAATGTGTTTGTGCATTCTTGGGGAGGGTACCCTCGAATGAGATTCAGCTTGGCGAGCAGAGGGTCCCATGCTCTTGAAGGATGGTCTTCTGTCCTGGGTCCAGCCGTAACCTGACGGCGATGAGGAGGAGCGGGAGCGGGAGGAATAGGAGGAGGAGGAACGGACTCGCACCAGTGTCAGCAGCAGTTGCGACGACAGAGGAGAAGGAGGAGGAGGAGGAGGAGAAGATGGAAGAAGAGGAGGACAAGTAAAGTGGCCCAGTGAGGAAGGAACGTTCACGAGGGAGGGTGCGTTGAGGAGTTTCCCCAGATTGGTATTTGTGCGCAGGATCTCCGACAGAAGGACCTCGAGCTCCAGCACGCGAAGAGCCAGCTCGAGGCCCGCACTCCCAGTTGGCGTTCGCCCCGCCTCTTCCCGTTCTGGTCCTCCCTGTGTACTACTTGTCGCCCTCCTTCTTATAATCCTTCCCCTTGCTGTGCTCATCTTTCTCCGCCCGTCCTCTCCTCGTCATCCCTCTTCCAACGTGCCCTCCACTCCCCGCCCTGAGGGTTCCTCGGGCTGGACACGGCAGAGGAAACTTGCCAGTCACTCAAGCCGTCGGCATCAGCATTGTCCGGCACGTGCTGTGGTAGCACGTGCCCTGCGCCCTCACGACGCTCGCTCTCGATTGTACGGCAGTGTTCCTTTTGTGCGCGACGGGTGTAGAGCCTCCATTTTCCTGTTGAGTTCACCGGGCACGCTCCGCCACCGTGCCTGCGAAGCAGCTCGGTTCAAGCGCCTGCTTGTGGAATCTGGGGGGCAGAGACAATATTGTCGGAAATTGCTGGGCCCTGGAAGATGCACGAGTGGCTTCGGGAGTGCGGATCACGCTATTTTCACCCCGGCCCCGTGGATGCTTACGCTGGGTCGTGCCCCCTTGGAGCGCGAACCTACTGTTTGTATTCATGCTTTGTTCAAACAGTGTCTCGGGGCATCCAGGGGGTGAGTGGATACAGTTTGGAGGCGCTGGCATGCTTTGTTTCAGACATCGTAGCCAGGCGCGCTAGAAGCTTAGAACCCCAGCAGCTGGGAAAGTGATGAATTCAGTTTTGCCTGTGGACTGAGGAGTGGGCTCACAATAAGCATGTCTGCTAAAAGTGCTGGGTTACTGCGACTATTGCTGACACTTGCTTACGCGTTCTCTTGATAGCAGCGGTGATGGCTAACCTGCTCAGTTTTTGAGAGGGTTCGCGGGGTTGTGGCGGGAGCACGGTTTTGAAAGCAGGCCGCCCTCGGTCGGCATACGTGTCTGAGATGCGAAGATCTAGGACTCCTTGATGCGCCTAGGGTCCACACTGTTGGAATGGAAAGAGCGTGTTCTACCGCTGCTGGCGGAAAACCGGGGGGGGGGGGTCACTGGGGGGTCCCAGCCCGTCTGCCCCCCCCCCCGCGCGAAAACTTGTGGGGGGGTCACTACTGGTTCGAACCCCTCCCCCCCCCCAGTCCATGACTAAAAGGGGGGGGGGGGTCACTACTGGTGCGAACCCCCACCCCCCCTCGAAAACCGGGCGGGATCACTGCGGGTTCGAACACCCCCCCCGCTTCGAAAACCGGAGGGGGGGTCACTACCGGTTCGAACCCCCCCCCCTCGCCGCCTGGGCAAACAATTCCCGCTCCTCGGGACAGTTGGACAATGGTGGGGATGCTGGGACAGTGGTGGGAACGGTGGTGGTGGGAACAGTGGTGCGGGGACAGTGGGACAGTGGTGCGGACAGTGGTGGGGACGGTGGTGGTGGGGACAGTGGGGAGGGGACAGCCGCTGACAGTGGTGGGGGCAGTGGGACAGTGGTGGAGACGGTAGTGGTGGGGACAGTGTTGAAGGCGGTGGTGAGGACAGTGGTGGGACAGTAGCACAGTGGGGAAAGTGGTGGGGACAGTGGGGACAGTGGGACAGTGATGGGGACAGTGGGGACGGTGGGACAGCACAGTGGGGCAGCGGCGGGGACAGTGGGACAGTGGTGGGTACAGTGGGGACAGTGGGACAGTGGTGGGTATCGTGGGGGAAGTGGGGAGAGTGGGACCGTGGTGGGACAATGGTGGGGAAGGTGGGGACAGTGAGACACTGATGGGGGCACTGGTGGGGACAGCGGGGACAATGGTGGGAACAGTGAGGACAGTGGGACAGTGGTGGGGACGGTGGTGGTGGGGACAGTGGTGTGGGGACAGTGGGAATGTGGTGGAAACAGTGGGACAGTGGAGGGTACTGTGGTGGTGGGGACTGGTGAGGGCGGTGGCGAGGACGGCGGTGGGATAGTGGGACAGAGGTACAGTGGGGACAGTGGTGGGGACAGTGGGCACAGTGGTGGGAACAGTGGGACAGCTCAGAGGGACAGCGGCGGGTACAGTGGGACAGTGGGGACAGTCGGGCAGTGGTTGGGGCCGTGGAGAAAAGTGGGGATGGTGGAACCGTGGTGGGGACAGTTGTGGGCACAGTGGGGACAGTGCGACAGTGGTGGGGGCCCTGGTGGGGACAGTGGGGACGGTGGTGGGAACAGTGGGGACAGTGGTGGTGAGGACAGTGGCGCTGGGGACAGCAGTGGGGGATGTGGTGCGGACGGTGGTAGGGACCCTGGAGTCGCTTGCTGGCGGTGAGCGTGGGAGGGGGGGGGAGGGGTTCGAACCGGTAGTGACCCCCCCCCCCCCTGGGTTTTCGGGGGAGGGGCCGGGGTCGAACCGCAGTGACCCCCCCGGTTTTCGAGGAGGGGGGTTCGGTTACCGGTGCCCCCCCCGGTTTCTAAAGGGGGGGGAGGGGTTCGAACCGGTAGTGACCCCCCTTGGTTTTCTAGGGGGGAGGGTTTTCGGGTAGCGACCCCCCCGGTTTTTTCGGAGGGGGGGGGGAGGGTTCGAACCAGTAGTGACCCCCCCGGGTTTTCTGGAGGGGGGGGGGTTAGGGAGGGGGGGGGGGCCGAGGGGGAAAGGTCCAGCATGGGAGGGGGGGGGGTCGGAGGGGGGAGGAGACCCGTGGGTTCCGGAGGAAGAGGGGGGGGGAATTTTCAACAGTAAAGCGGCGGTGGATCACGCTCTCTCATATGAGGTCGACGACGAGAGTGGGGAACGGATGAGGAGGAGAACGAAGACGTGGAAGAATCAGGGGAGAGTCAGGAGGAGGACGGCGACAATGACACGAGTGTGGACAGGGCAAGGAAGCAGCAGCGCCAGCCGATGAGAATGCGCAGGAGCAGCATGAGTCAAGCGGATGGGGAATAAGGTATTTGCAGACGCAGGGGTTGCGAAGGAACGGTTTTGCATGACTTCTCGGGCTCAGGACCTCCGCCAGAAGGATTTGGACCACCAGCAGGCGAAACTCCAGCTTGAGGCACGGTACCCCCTGTTCGGCGCAATAGTCTTGTTTCTATTCCATCTTGAGGGATCCAGTGCTTTGGTAATTCAGCTGAGCCAGAATGAATTCGGCCATGTATGGCACCCGTTAGTGCGGCATGAGCTGATGGACAAGTTCATGCCATGCAGTGGTGAAAACAGTGAGGACGCACCACAGCGGCACAGCGGAGGAACGCATTCGAAAGCAAGGCGGTGAACATTAAAGCAAACAGTGGGAACCAACAAACGAGGAGATTGGAGATCGAACATCGTTTCCTCCCTCTCCAGCTCCCCCTCCTCCTTCCACCATTATTTTCCTCCTCTCCCTCCTCCTTCCCTTTGTGAAGGGGAAGGAGGTGACCCCCAGGGGCCACCACGCGCGCCAAGTTTCAGATTGGGTCTCGTCATGTTCCTGACGGCTCCATCAGGCCAGCCCGAGTCCCGCGAACCCGAGCCTCACATCTCCCCGACCCTTAATACCTTCAAGCGCCCACGTCGCCCGTGCAGCAAGCAATAGCACCTGACTGCTTGTAAGACTCCAGGCAAGGCAGTCCGATCGAAGTCGATCTGCTATGCGACCGTAGTATCGAAGACGCACACGGCGAATCACCGCCACCCTCTGCCTTGTGGAATCGCCCATGTGGTCGAGCGGTGTGGCAAGATCCCTGCCAAGCTATCGCACCAGGTGTTCCCCCAGCTGTTGTGGAAACCCTTCGGGGAACACTTGGGGGAGGATGGCGGGGAAGATCAGGAGAAGGAGGAGGAGGTGGAGGAGGGGGAGGAGGACGAAGAGGAGGAGGAGGAGGAGGAGGAAGAGGAGGAGGAGTAGGAGGGGGTATCTAGGGAGCCTCTGAGCACACTCTTTTGGGGCAGGAGGACACAGCGCAGGCCAGCGCGAACCACAACCCCGAGATTGCGAACCACGACCTCACGACTGGAACTTCTCAGGAAATCGATGAGTTGGGCCTCTTTGGGCCCTCCTGGGTGCCCTCTCGGAGGCCTCTTTGGGTCGTCTTGGAGGCCTCTATGACGCCTCTTGGGCGGTCCTGGGCCGTCTCGGAGGCTTCTTAGGCAGAACTGGAAGTATCTTGGATCCTCTTGGGCCGTCTTGGAGGCCATCCCAGCCATCGTGCAACCATTTTGGAGGCCGGCCTGGGCCACCTTGGAGCCGTCAAGGGCAGGAACAATTTTTGCAACCGGATCTTATGGTCCCTTTCGGGTGGCCGGCGGGTTGGGCCGGAGCCCCAGGGGGGAGTTCTTTTGGGAAACGAACCAAAATCAACCGTCTGAAATCTAGCATGACAGGCACCCTTATGGCAAGGCCAGATGGGCGGCGGATTAGGTGAGTTTCGGCCCATCCCGCCGCCGGGCCTGGGTTGTAGGTCAGAGGCCTCCTGGATGCCTGTGAGGATCTCTTGGTAGGCCTCTCGGAAGCCTCTTGGAGTCTGTTTATGGGTGTTTTGGGGCCTGATTTGGGCCTCTCGGGGCCTCTTGGGGCCTCTTGTTGCCTATTAGGCGCCCCCATGGGCGGAGGGCTCAACGGACGCTCTGAAGATCGAGAAGGCGGCATTGCGAAAGCCATACAAAGACCAAAGAACTTTGACGATTAGGGTCTCTTGGTCCGCCATACAAGGCTTCCAAGACGGTCCAAGAGGCGCCCAAGAAGGTTCCTGGATTGTCCCCGGGGCCATCTGAAACTATTTTTGGTCATGCATGCCCCGAAACTCCAGGCGGCCCCTTAAATGGTATGTGAAGAGTTGCGCAGAGAGATCGAAGGGACCTGAGGAAGCTCCAACGCGTTCCTCAGGGCACAGTGGCGGATGATAACAGGATGGCTTTCTGAACAGCCTTGCGCAATCTCCTGTGGACTCTAGGAAGCACAGCCCCAGAATGGAAGGGGGAGACCTAGAAGGAGGGCACGAGGAGTAGGGAGAGGAATAAATGGAGGAGGAGGGGTACGAGCGAGAAAGGAGGGGCAGCAGGAGGGCGAGGAGCAGGAGGACGAGGAGGCGCATCAGAAGCAGCAGCGGCAGCAGCAGCGGCAGATGCAGCATCTAACCTACTCCTCCTCCTCGTCCTCCTCCTCGTCTCCTCTTCTCCCCTTCTCCTCCTCCTCCTCCTCCTCTTCTCCTCTCCTCCTCCTCCTCCTCCTCCTACTCCTCCTCCTCCTCCTCCTCCTCCTCCCCCATTCCTTGTCCTTATAAATAACTTCTCCCTGTCGCACCCAGAGGCAAGTTTGTAGGGCGCTCCGGGCGTTTCGCCTGAGACTGCCTCACCACTTCAGATTCTGAAACTTATGAATTTGACAACAGGTTCGCATATGGAGGGCGGATCGTTTTCAAAGTGTGGCTATCGCCTTAGCGCGGCGCACATTCTTTCTTTTGGATCAAAAACCACTGATTGAGGGCGGCTCCTTTCTTTTCGCAATGTGATTATCGCTTCAGCGCCGCGCACACTCGTTTTAACATTTGCCAGGGTTTCACGGATTGAGGACGGTTCTTTTTCTCAATGTGGTTCTCGCCTTAGCACCGCGCACATTCGCTTATATAATTTGCAAGAGATTATGTATGTTGTCAGGAATGCTTGAATGTCTCCCTCTGGTTCCGACTCCGGCTCCCATCTCTCCGACTCCCGCCCTTGCTCCGGCAGGACAGAACTCAAAGGAGCAATTTGGTACAAGCGTTCCTACGCCACACACACAGCACTGACCACAAGTTCCACATCTGCAACTGAGGGCCCTGGCCCGCCCGCGCCGGCCTTCCAGGCCCCGCCTCCCCGGCGGACTCGGGCGCACCTTGTCTTGCCTTGCATCAGCGTGCCAGACATGGTGTTTTGGAAAGATTCAGGATTATGCGGGTGCAAGGGTTACGTTGGTTTGCTGTGTTGAAGTCCCAGGAATGGCATTCTGGCGCGATGCAGGACCTTCAAAAGCAACAGTCAGGTTGATCCGTGGCGATGTAATATCAAGAATTATGTGTTGGCATGCTTCAGGATCTTCAAACACTTGTATTCCAACGACGAAGCTCCCTCGATGGGAATGAACCGTTGTAGAGGCCTGAGAAGAGGGAGCTTGGAGGGAGGGTGAATTCTAGACGCTTCGCGTACCCCAACCAGCCCATTCAGAAACGATGTCCAGGCGGGTTGAGGTGATCAGGGAAGTGCGGCAGCAAAGAGGAGGACGGCCGAACCGTGCAAAGGAGTGAGGAGGAGAAGGAGGAGGTGGATGGATGGATAGATGAGGGAGTGGGAAGAAGGAGGATGAATAGGATGAGGAGGAGGCCGAGGAGGAGGAGGAGGAGGAGGAGGAGGAGGAGGAGGAGTAGGAGCAGGAAGGAGGAACAGGAGGAGGAGGAGGGCAAGCACAAGGGCCAGAGGTCTCTTGAATGCCTCTCGGAGCCTCTTGGGGTATCTCTCGGGCGATTCTTGGTGGCCGCTTGGGACGTCTTGGGGGTCTCTTGGCGATCCTGGAGGGCTCTTCGGGGTCTTGGGTGCCTCGGGGGGGCCACTTGGGGCCGCGTAGGATCTTCTTGGGGGCCTCCTGGGGGCCTCTTGGGATCATCTTGGGGCCATCTTGGGACCTCTTGGGGCCTCCTGGTCGCTTCTTGGGGCCATCTTGGAGGAGATCGGTCAACGAAGGGGAGTCCCTCAATTAAGGTCCCCCCCCAGGAGGCCAAAATGGTGCCCAAACTTAGTAAAATCAATGATGTTGGCTTCCTCGCCGAGGCCGTTTTGGACGCTCTAACTACCCGCGGCGCCCCCTGTTCAGGTCGAGGGGAGGGGGTAGGGGGAGGGGTCAAGACCCCCTCCCCGCCCGCAAGCCGTGTCGCTCACTCCCACCCGCCCTCCCAACACATACGTAGCGCCCGAGTCTGGCCCGAGCCTGAGCATAGTCAGCAGTCGTCTTTGGATGGGCAGCTACTGGGGGCCAATCCGCCGCCGCCGCCGCCGCCGCCTCCGCCGCCGCCGCCGCCGCCGCCGCCGCCGCCGCCGCCGCCCCGCCGCCGCCTGCCGCCGCCGCCGCCGCCGCCGCCGCCGCCGCCGCCACCGCCACCGCCGCCCCCCGCTGCGAAACCGCCGCCACAGCCGCTGCCGCCACCGCCACCGCCACCGCCGCCGCCGCCGCCGCAGCCGCCGCCGCCGACGCCGCAGCCGCCGCAGACGCCGCCGCCGCCAAGTGTACTATGCATTGTTTTTGTTGACAGGGATCGGGGGGAGGGGGGGGGGCGCGTCGGGTTGGCTGCGCATGTTCCGAATTTGGAGGCAGAGTGTGCTTTGCATTGTTTTTTTGCAAGGAGTGGTGGGGGGGGGGTCGTCATGGACCCTGGTTGGCCCCCCAGTCGCCTGGGGGAGGGGGTGTTTATTAATAGGGAACAATGATAAACCCCTCCCCGAAGGGGAAGAGGGAGGGGTGGAAGAGGCAATGTCCTAAACCACCGGCGCCCAGAGGGCTGGTGGGATTCCAACTTCATTGATGACTCTTGGGTTTACTCTGGTCCTCCTCCTCCTCCTCCTCCTCCTCCTCCTCTCCTCCTCCTCCTCCTCCTCCTCCTCCTCCTCCTCCCCCTCCTCCCCCTCCTCCTCCTCCTCCTCCTTCCCTCCCTCCTCCTTCTCCTCCTCCTCCTCCTCCTCCTCCTCCTCCTCCTCCTCCTCCTCCTCCTCCTCCTCCTCCTCCTCCTCCTCCTCCTCCTCCCCCTCCTGCTCCTCCTCCCCGCCACGCGGGTGTGTGCACGAGGGCGGTGGCGGAGGCGTCCCGCACGGGGTAGCGGCTGCCGGGCCCAGGAGCTCCGCCAGAAGGACATCGACCACGAGCAGGCGAAAGCCCAACTCGAGGCGCAGGCAGCCAAACTCGAGGCGGTCACCGCCCCGCCCCGCTTCTTCCCTTGACGTTTCCGCTGTCGCAGTCTCTCTCCCCCCTCCTCCCCCCCTTCCTCCTCCTCCTCCTCCTCCTCCCTCCTCCTCCTCCTCCTCCTCCTCCTCCTCCTCCTCCTCCTCCTCCCCTCCTCCTCCTCCTCCTCCTCCTCCTCCTCCTCCTCCCCCTCCTCCTCCTCCTCCTCCTCCTCCTCCTCCTCCTCCTCCTCCTCCTCTCCTCCCCTCCTCCTCCTCCTCCTCCTCCTCCTCCTCCTCCTCCTCCTTCCTCCTCCTCCTCCTCCCCTCCTCCTGCTCCTGCTCCTCCTCCTCCTCCTCCTCCTCCTCCTCCTCCTCCTCCTCCTCCTCCTCCTCCTCCTCCTCCTCCTCTCCTCCTCCTCCTCCCTCCTCCTCCTCCTCCTCCTCCTCTCTCTCCTCTCTCCTCCTCCTCCTCCTCCTCCTCCTCTCCTCCTCCTCCTCTCCTCCTCCTCCTCCTCTCCTCCCTTCTCCTCCCTCCCTCCTCCTCCTCCCTCCTCCTCCTCCTCCTGCTGCTCCTCCTCCTCCTTCTCCTCCTCCTCCTCCTCCTCCTCCTCCTGCTCGGAGGCGGCCCAATCTCGGGCATGGCCCCCCTCTGGGCGTGCCGCGCCTGCCCTCCCGATGCACCCGCGCCTGGCTCGCGCTGCTCTGCGCACGCTCGCACGCAGCAGCCGCCAGGGTGGGCCTCCAGGGCCGGCCTCGAGAACATGGCCCCCTCAGCAGGGTGGCCCTTAGTGGGCCCTGGAAACGTAACAAACATTGCGTTTTGGAAGGATTCAGGATTACGTGGGTGCAACAAGTATGTTGATTCGCGGTGTTGACGTCCCAAAAATGTGTGAAATCCCGAGCAGCATGTTTTGGCATGATTTAGGATCTTCTATCGGTTGTACTCCAACGAGGCAGTTCCCTCAATGGAAATGAACCGTTGTGGGGGCCTTAGTAGGCCCTGGAAACGACAGGGCCGTTTTTGTTACCGGTTCCGTTGTATCGTTTTTTTACCGGTTCCGTTGTGCCGTTTTTTTACCTGTTCCGTCGCCGTTGTTTGACCGGTTCCGGCTCCGGTTCCAATCCTGGAGATTTTTTTTTGTCGTTTCCGGTCGCCGTGTTTTTGCCGTTTCCATTTTCAAGGGACATTTTTTGGAAACGGTGAAAAAACGGCCTTGCCGTTTCCGGGGCCCACAAAGCCTCAGCAGGGTGGCCGAGGGCGGTCTCGATACACCCCCACTGCCGCCTCGGGCGGCGACGCCGCGGGACGCTCTACGACCCAGGTTTGGGAGGAGGAGAAGGTACCAATTGTTCGTGTCTAATTGTCCCGAAGTTCTTTGAATTCTTTTTGGGGCCAAGATCCTTTCATTTCTAATTGGTCTATCCTGGGCCTCTTCCTGGACACCAGGGGGCCAGGAACAATTAGAAACGAGCACAAGTAGAAATGAGCACGATTAGAAATGAACGACGTGTACCCATACCTCTACCCCCTCGCCCGTTTTCCTCTTTTTGGGGCCTCCTGGAAGGCCCTCGTCACTACCGCTGGATTCACCTCGAAATCCGGGTCAGAACGCACCCCGGGAGAGGTCGGGGGGGTAGCGGTATCGGTACCTTTCGGTTTCCTCAAGGCTGTTCAGAAAGAGCGTCAGATTCGACAATCTCTGCAGTCGCGATGCTGTCATCATCGCGGCTGGAATTGCCCCCCCCACCTCCGTCTCGCGTCCTCGCCCTCCTGCTCCTCGGACCAGCCGCGGCACATGGCGCGCACCCGTCATTAGCAAGCCGCTGCCACCATTCAGGAGGGGAAAAAACACACAGACACAATTAATCGTCGATTCCCCCGAAAATATGGGAAAATATGGGAATTGGGGGGAAAGACAAAAACCCAGACAATATAGGAAAATATAGTGAATCCTTTTATTTGTGTGTATTATTTATTTGTGCGTCCCAGGGCCCCTTCCACCATCGCGGTTGGAATTGGCCCTCCCCCCCGCAGTGGAACCAGTTCAGTCTCGCGCGATGGGTATGCGGACATGCGCCGCTGCCAGCCGCACCGCACTGTGGAAGCATGAGGCCGTCCCACGGCCCCAAGACTGTCAAAAAACGATTCGGGATGAAAAACTGGCCCCAGGGAAAGGTCCCACTGGGGGCCCTCGCGGGGCCCCAAGACTGTCAAGAAACGAATCGGGATGAAAAACCAGCCCCAGGGAAAGGGTCGGGGCTCCTGGGGACCGCCAGTGGGAAAAACAAAGACGTCGCATGTCTGTGAAAATTGTCGTAACCATCCTCCTCCTCCTCCTCCTCCTCCTCCTCCTCCTCCTCCTCCTCCTCCTCCTCCTCCTCCTCTACCTCCTTGCCTTCTCCTTATAGGTAACTCCTCCCTGTCACACCCCGAAGCCAGTTCTTAGGGCGGGCTGGGCGTTTCGAATGAGACTTCCTCGCCATTTATGATTCTGAAGCTAAAAAATGACAGCAGCTTCACAGATGGAGGGCGGGTGGTTTTCAAAATGTGGCTCTCGTCGTAGACCCACGCACATTCGCTTGAACAACCTGCAAGAGTTTCACGGATTGAGGGCAGGTGGTTTTCAAAATGTGGCCCTCGCCTTAGCGTCGCGCACATCCGTCTTCAAAATTCGCAAAGAGCTTCGCGGATTGAGGGCGGGTGGTTTTCAGAATGTGGTTCTCGCCTTAGCGCCGCGCACATCGGTTTTCAACCTTTGCAAGAATTTCACGGATTGCCATGGCCAACGTAACAAACATTGCGTCTTCGAAGGATTCAGGATTACGCGGGTGCAACAGTTATGTTGATTCGCGGTGTTGAAGTCCGAAAAATGCGTTGAAGTCCCGAGAAGCATGTTTTGGCATGCTTCAGGATCTTCTATCGGTTGTATTCCAACGAGGCAGTTCCCTCTATGGAAATGAAGCGTTGTGGGGGCCCCTGAAGAGGGAGCTTGGAGGGAGGGCTAATTCCAATACCGTTGATGACTCTTGGTTTTGCAGTGGCCTCCTCCTCCTCCTCCTGCTACTCCTCCTCCTCCTCCTCCTCCTCCTCCTCCCCCTCCTCCTCCTTACAGCCGTGTCCCAGCGGCTCGAGCGGCCCGCCGATCTGGCGGCGCGATGCCGACGGCGGGTGCCGCGGGCGTGGGTTTCAGCTCGGCTGCACGTGGGAGCGGCCCTCCGCCAGAGCGAACTGTAGTGCGCTGCTTTCCGGGGGGGCGTGGGGTGGGGCCACTGAGACCCAAACCCCCTCGGGCAATGAAAAAATCATGACGGGAGGTTTTCCCTAATTGTCGGCCTCCCGGGGCCCTTAACGGGGCTCGGGGCCGTCAGAAAACGATTCAGGATGAGAAACCGTTCATGGGGAATGGGTCAAGATCTGTGGGGATCGACGTAATGAACAACTCATAACGTCGGGGGTTTGGGGATCTGGGCGTTGCATTTTTCCACGCCAGGTGTTTTCGCTTGTGCTCGGGCCGGGGGCCACCTGCAGATCGATCTGGCCCAAAGAAGGAGGCATGAAGATAAGGTCTAGGGTTCCTGTTTTTATTAAGGCCCTTGCTTTCAAGGGTCGAGAGAGTTGTCATCTCTTCCGCCGCGGAAGGCGGCGGAAGGTCCGCGGAAGCGACACGAGGCCACCTCCGCCGGCGGAAGCCGGGGGAAGTTCGGCCGAATCCTCGGGAAATAAGAGTCGGCCTCCCAAGAGATGAAAACTGTTTTGGGTGCAGGGTTTCCGAAGTCGTTGATGTGTCGCGATGCTAAGTGTTTCTTCGCTGCGTTTAAGTCGGGCCTGTCCATCTCCAGGAGGGATATTCAAAAGTAATCCAAAAATAGTCTGGGAACGATTTTTTGACTATGTTTGACAATAATTGTTTGAATGTTTGTTGGACTGTTTTACTTATTCGTCCAACATCTTTTTGCAGGGGGACATGCCCGACCTAACGCTACGTCGGATCTCAGGGGCGGGAGGCAGCCCAAGCACGCGGGCCGCCACCGTGGCATCGCATGCAAGGATCAGCAGGCCGCGCACCAGAGGCTACTCTTGCCCAGGGTTGAGTCGGGCCTGTCCCTTTACAGGAGGATTCTTCAAAATGGTCAAAACATAATCAGGGGACCATTTTTCTATCATTTCTTAAGTATGTTTGAGCATCTTCTGATTATTTGTTATCTATCATGTCCACAATCCGCCTGTCGGAGGACACGCCCGACCTAAGGCTACTCTTGCCCAGGGTCACTCCTGCGTGCAGCCGGTCGGCTCCGTGGACCTGATCCTGCTCCGCCACGGCCAGTAGGAGGCTCAGCTGCCCCCCAGACCGCCTCGGGTAATGAAAAAATCATGACGGGAGGCTTTTCCTAATTTTTGGCCTCCGGGGGCCTTTCCAGGGCCTCTGGAGCGTCGAAGAACGACTCAGATGAGATTCCGGTCCTGGGGAATGGGTCGAGACCTTTGGGGATCGACGCAATGAAAAAGCATGACGTCGGGCGTCTGGGCCTGATGCGCTCGCTTTGCAACGCATCGCGTGCAGCATTCACAACGTCCGTGTTCACACGCTGCGTCTTGGCTCGGCACGCGCCAGATCTTCGTTTTCAATCTCCGTGTTGAGCTCCATGTCAACACGCTGCGTGTTGCGTGTTGCCTATCTCGGAGAACGGACTGCATGAACATAATATTTGGAGCTCCTCGCGGATTTCTTGGATCGGCGTTGGACCCCTCTACCGGAGCGCGCGAGGGGCCGCGCTGGAGGCGCCGGCAGGGGGCCCCACCGCACATCAAGAAATCTGCGGAGCGTCCATAGTTTATGTTTATGCAGCTTTTCGTTGTAGCAGGGTGGATAGGGAAAGGATTCACGGAATCTGCTGCATGCAGCTGGTTTCTGGCCCATCCCTCCATGCATGGGCACCTCCTGGCGCCAGGAGGCGCCAGGAAATCCATCTACGTGAGCTGATTATCTACCCTGCCCTTTGCGATCCCAATCCTACTCTTTCGCCCCCCTCCAGTAGTGCTGGATAAATCTGTTCCAGAGATTTCCAGAACACTCTGAGAAGGCCGCGCCGCCCGGTACATCCTCCAGAGCCGCCGGACTTCTGAGATTCTCGATCTGTCCTCATCCGATGTTATCTTCGCCCTGGCGTCGTCTTATGTGCTAGATCGGCCAAGGCCGCCCACGCGCAGAAGGGGGAAGGCTCCTTAGAAGTACCCCTGGTTCCTGGAAGGCACGGGTCTTCTGTATAGACGTGAGGCCGGCGCCTACAAGGGGCAGCCTCTTTCTAAGCCTTTCTCCTCCCCCTACCCTGAGATCAGACGTTGCAGAATAATTGCAGCATCGCCAAAAAGTCACGACCAGAGCCCTGGACCCCATCCTTCTGCTTCCTTTTTCGAGCGGCATCGATTTGCGAAGGTCCTGGAGCCTGAAATTCAAGAAGAAAGCTCGGCTAGAAAACATTGAGGACACCAGAATCTCAGACCTCCGACGTCATGGTTTTTGCAGAATGTCGACCCCCAGAATTTTCGACCCATTCCCAGGACCGGTTTCTCATCCCAAGTCGTTTTTTGACGGGAAGGGTCCTCGGAGGCCGAACATCAGAGTGAGGGGGCCGAACGGTCATTCATTGTCCTTGGGCGCGTGGCTGAAGTGAGGTTCTGCGGTGCGGATGGTTATAGTTGTTGTTGTTGTTGTTGTCGTCGTCGTCGTCGTTGTTGTTATTGTTATTATTATTAGTATTATTATTGTTATTATTTTTTTATTATTATTGTTATCATTATTATTATTGTTGTTGTTGTTGTGGTTGTTGTTGTTGTTGAATTCTCTTTTCTAAGAAATAACTATTGTTGATCCCCCCTCCTGGGAACATTGTGTTTTTCAATGAAAGTGCCCTTCCCAGGGCTCGCACATTGTTTTTTGTTATCCAGGTTGTCGGCCCCCGGTTTGCAACAACAGCGGTTCCCGCCTGACATTCCCTCATAAGTATTTGAAGAATTGCGCTCTCGCGCGGAATTTCTTCACAATGTATGTTGAAAACGCGCTCTCACTTTCTCGCAACTTCTTCAGACGCCGCGCCCTCGACACTCAGGAATCACGTTCTCGCCCTGGCCTATGTCACGATATACTTGGTAGTCGCGCTATCGCTCGAGACCTCCTCGCGATTCATACAGGACGTACTCTTCAGCAACCCGCCTGCTCGACCTGGCCGCCTGGGCCCGCCTTCCCACCCGCCTGTAAGGGTCTACCCGCCCGATCTGCCGGCCTGGTTCTACCAAATGTTTTCTGATCCTAGCCCCCCTCCTCCTATTCTCTCCCTCTCGTGCCGTGCTCCATCCTCCTCCCTTCCCCTTGTTCCTTTCTTCCATCCGTCCTCTCTTCCCCGGCCGAAGGGGCTGCATGAAACACACATTGCAGGTAAGAAAAATATACCCCCAAGGCGGTACGATCGAAGACGAAGAGGGTGGGCATCGATGGTTTGGGATATACGTGCTGAATGGCACGCGAGCAGACAAGAGCGAATAGTCTTAAACTGATTGTTGTTGTCGTTGTCGTTGTCGTTGTCGTTGTGGTTGTGGTTGTGGTTGTGGTTGTGGTTGTTGTTGTTGTCGTCGTCCCCCCACGACCCGGCCCACGACCCACCCGCGACCCCCTCGCGACTCACTCGCGACCCATTCGCGACCCATTTTGCGACCCCACCCGCGACCCACCCGCGACCCAACCGAGATCCGCCCCGCTACCCAGCCGCGACACACCCGCGACCCGCCCCGCTGCCCACACATACACACATTGTCTTAACGAAAGAATCGGCGCCTGCGGCGGGCTCATTGTATAATATGTAATAGTTAGGCGCCTGCTCGCAGACTGCTGACGCCCTCGCCGCCGCCCTCACTCTTACCCGCAACTGCGGGGTGCTACGTGTAGTGAAACACCTCCCGTCGTAATTTCTTCACAACGCGAGTCGGTCTCGGATCTCCGAAGCACCGGAATAATTAAGTGTGGGGAAATGGCCAATTATACACGTACAGCATCAGGTTATACAAGCCCCAGCGCCTCCTCAGCATCTCGTTGGAGGAGGGGGAGGGGGCACTCCTCAGGGATGGCGGAGCTTCGATTAGGGACTCAGGTTGGTTTGCCTGGACCTTGTGGACGAGCTTTCAGACCCAGACCTCCGACGTCATGATTTTTCACTACGTCAATCCCCAGAGTTCTCGACCCATTCCCCAGGACCAGATTCTCATCCTGAGTCGTCTTTTGACGGTCCCGAGGCCCGGTAAGGGCCCCCGGAGGCCGAGCATTGGGGGACAAACTCCCGGCATTATTTTTCATTGCCCAAGGGTTCTGTCGGGCCGGGCGAAAGGGGGGGATAGTAGAGGGGGGGGTGAGAATCAGCTCACGTAGCTGATTTTCCCAGCGCCTCCCGGCGCCAGAGGCGGCCATGTGTATCGAGGAATGGGCCCCTCGGTGGGGCCGAAACCAGCCGCACGCAGCACATTTCGTACCCCCCCTTTTAGCAATCCCCCCCCTTCGTCCGGCCCGAGTCTGGGGCTCTCGTTTTCTTTTTTTTTCCTCCACTCTTCTGCTCTAGGAGGAAGAGGAGGAGGAGGAGGAGGAGGAGGAGGAGGAGGAGGAGGAGGAGGAGGAGGAGGAGGAGGAGGAGGAGGAGGAGGAGGAGAGGAGGAGAGGAGGAGGGAGGAGGGAGGAGGGAGGAGGGAGGAGGAGGAGGAGGAGGGAGGAGGAGGAGGAGGAGGAGGAGGAGGAGGAGGAGGAGGAGGAGGGAGGAGGAGGAGGAGGAGGAGTGCTGCTGGGCCCGCCGAGGTCCGAGGGCAACGTCTTCCCCTGGCAGGGCCCGCTCGGCGGCCGGGACCCGCCGCTCACGGCGGCCGGCCGCGGCCAGGCGAGCGGCGCCGCGCAGTGCCTCGCGGGCCGGGCCCCGGCGGCCGGCGCCGCCGGCGGGGGCCGCTGCGCCAGGCCATCGGTCGGAGAACCCAGACCCCCTCGAGACAGGAAAACATCACGACGGAACAGGTTTTCCTTCATGTTCGGCCTCCGGGGGCCCTCACCGGGCCTCGGGGGCGTCGGAATGCGGCTCGGGATGCAGAGCCGGTCATGGGGAATGGGTCGGGACCTCTGGGGGTCGACATGATGAAAAAGTCCTTACGTCGGTGGTCTGGATCGGTCGGAGAGGAGGAACAAATCCCTATCCCTAACTTATCCCTATCCCTCGATCCCTCTCCTAAAATTACCCCTATCCCTAACTTATCCCTATCCCCAACTTATCCCTAACTTATCACTATCGGAGAAGAGAGATCGGTCGGAGAAGAATAGGGAAACAAAAAGTGGCATGAACATAAAAACTCGGAGGTCCACGCGGATTTCTCGGATCGGCGCTGGGGCCCCCAGGCGGCGCCTCCGGCGCCGCCACTGGCGCGCTCCGCGCGCCAGGGAGGGGGGTCCAGCGCCGATCCGAGAAATCCGCGCGGACCTCCGAATTGTTATGTTTATGTCACTTTTTGTTCCCCTAAAGAAGAACAAATCCCAGCCTCGAACTTATCCCTATCCCCAAGATTGACACGCCAGAAGGCGATGACAATCTTAGGGGTGCGCCCTCAAAACCTAAGGGAATCCCTGGGATTGGCATCGCGATGAGGCGATGCCAATCTTAGGGATAGGGGTGTTCCAGGCTGGTAAGATTCAGGAGGGGAAGAAACACACAGACACAATTAGTCGGGATACTTTTATTTGTGTGTATTTATTTGTGTGTCCCAGTTCCCCTTCAAAGATCGGCCGGAGCAGAAGAGCACATCCCTGCGACCCTGGCGCTGCATGTCTTTCACCACGGGCATTTGCTGCTCTCCTTCGGGCCCCGGGACCCTCGCAGGTCGATCTGCTTCGAGACATGGCACGGAAAGAAGGGGTCTGCAGGGCTCGTTTCGATTACTCCAATTCGATTCGATTCGATTTCGGTGGATTCCGATTCCGATTCGATTCGATTTCGGATTCCGATTTGGGGTCCGATTTCTTATTGGAGGCATACTAGTCTGCCGATTTCCGCCGATTCGACTTTTCCCGACTCGGCCGCCGATTTCCGCCGAGCCGATTCATTTCGATCGCCGATCCGACACATCGATTCGATTCTGGGTTCTCCTGGGTCTGGGGCTCTGGTCGTGACTTGTTTTGATGTTGTTTTTTTTTGCAGCGCCGGATCTCAGGGAAGAAGAAGACGCCATCAACATAAACGTTTGGCGTTTCGCTCGGAGTTCTTGGATCGGCGCTTGGCCCCCCCCGGCGGCTTCTCTGGCGCCCCCGCGCGCCAGAGAGGGGGGGGGGGTCCAGCGCAGCTCCAAGAAATTCGCGCGGAGCGCCAACACTCAGGAGGGGAAAAAACACACAGACACAATTAAACGTCGATTCCCAAGAAAAGATGGGAAAATATGGGAAGTGGGGGGGAAGACAAAAACCCAGAAAATATGGGACAATATGGGGAATCTGGTTATTTGTGTCCATTTTATTTGTGTGTTCCAGTTCCCCTTCAAACATTTTATGCTTATAAGGCTTTCTCCCTTCTTCTCATCGGGGCGGTCGGCATTGGCGCGGAGGGAGGTTCGGAGCTCTGCTAGAGGAGCGCCTCGGGTCGTGAGCAAGATCACGGCGGGAGGTGTTTCCCTCGTTTCGGCTTGTGGGGGCCTTCCCCAGGCCTGGGGACCGTCAAACAATGAGTCAGGATGAAAATTACCAGCCTGGAACATATCCCTATCCCTATGCTGGGCGCCTCCTCATCACGATGCCAAACTTCGGGATTCCCTTACTTTTTGAGGGCGAATCCCTAAGATTGTCATCGCCTTTTGGCGTGTCAATCTTAGGGATAGGGATACGTTCGAGGCTGGCAAGAAAAGGCGGTCCTGGGGAATAGGTCGAGACCTCTGGGGTCGTCGCTATAAAAAACATGACGTCGGAGGTCTGGGAAAGGTACCCATACCACTGCCCTTCCCCTTGGTTTCCCCTTTGTTGGGCCTCCTGTGAGGTCGTAGTCGCCACCGCTGGATTCGCTTCGACATCCTGGTCAGGACGCACCCCCAGAGAGGTCCGGGGAGTAGCGGTATCGGTACATTCACCAGACCTTTGACGTCATGATGATGTTTATAACGTCGACCCCCAAAATTCTCGACCCATTCCCTGGGACCGGTTTCTCTTCCCGAGTCGTTTGTTGAGGTCCCGAGGCCTGGTAAGGGCCCCCCCGGAAACCTTCCGTCGCGATTTGTGTCACAGTGCGAGGGGGTTTTGGCCTGGTTCCCCCAATCGGGACGATCGAAATGGGTACGGAAAGGATTGGCTTGAAGGTCGACAGCAGCTCTTGTCCGGTTTTGGCAAGGTTCGCTGTCGGCGTGGCCGCGTGCAGTCCACCTGAGACGGAGCGCGAGCCAGAATGCGTTTTGGCGAGGTCGTGGACCGTTTGCGTTTTGATCTTGTTCTGCGGCAGAGGCGGAAAGAAGACAGAACTAACGAGCAATAGAAAACGCCATAAACACAAATTGCTGGTGCTCCTCGCGGATTTCTTGGATCTGCGCTGGGGTCCCCCAGCGGCGCCTCCAGCGCCGCGCCTGGCGCGCCCCGCGCGCCTGGGAGGGGGGTCCAGCGCAGATCCAAGAAATTCGCGCGGACCGTCGAAAGTTGATGGTTTGCTTGATGTGTTTCTACTCACGAAAACGGAAACCACCGTCTAGCTCGAGCCCTGATTTGAGACACAGGCTCGGTTGCCCAACCGCGGCCGCAGTTTGTACTGGACCACATTTTTATTCCAGAGGGAAGTTGAATATTTTGGATTGGACCAAACATAGTCAGGGGACGATTTGTTGAGTATGGTTGCATATTTTTGAAAATTTGTGGGGTATATTCAATGCTTCGTCCAACATCCCCCTGTAGGGGGACATGCCCGATCTAAGGTCAGGAGGAAACATCGCGCAGGCAGAAGCAATCGTCGCTCACCCCAGAATTTACGGAGATCCAGAAGACATGGAACGTACGGGGGCTTCTGGGATCTGTGTCTCGTTACTTGTGTGTGCCCCTTGGCGTCCTTCTGCAGTCCAACCCCGCATGGGAAGGATCAGCGACTTCCCAAGGTTCCCAGTGCATCACTCCCCTTCGGCCCATCCCTGGCCACTTTCGCTGGCCGCGCCGCGCTCACAGCATGTCGGCGTGGCCTTCCAGGGCCCCTGCGTCCTTACCGCGCGTCCTTCTCATACGGGTCTACCCTGAGGCAGCCCCTGCCTTCTCAGAAGCCCCCCGCGTCCCTCGAAGTCCGCCCCCCTCGCACCACCCCCTTCCCACGAGCGGCGAATATGTCCGCATCCGCGCCCTTCGAGACTGCTTTTTTAGGGTCGGGCTATAACCCGGGTTATCGGGCTTGCCCCTCCCCCCTCCCCCCCCCCCAGGATAACCTGACCTGGCCGGTTGTGCAGGTCCGCGGGAGGGGGGGCGCGGGCATATGCAGGGCTGCCCACAGCGCCCACAGCGCGGGGGTTAGGTTATCGGCCGGCCCCCTCCCCCCCCCCCGGGATAACCCGGGTTCCAGCCAAGACGCTGAAATAGGGAGCAGTTTGGATTCGGAAGGGGCTCGATGTTCCTCTTAGCTCCGTTCCTTATCAAGCGTTCCTTATTCAGGGCCGAGAGGGGCTTGAAGCCACAGATGGGGCGTCGTTCCTTACTTAGCGTTCCTAATTTCAGCAGCCCGACTGTATCGCCGATCCAAAAAAAACGGTCTCTTGCGGTCTGGGCTCCGGGGCGCGATCCCGCGGACGCGCGGCCGCACGGAGACGCGCTGCACGCGGGGGGCATCCCCGGAAATCTGACGCCCCGTGCGGGGCCCCGCGGCCCATGGACCCCGCCCGCAAGGCCGCGGATACGGAGGCGGAGGAAGCGGAGGAGGAGGAGGAGGAGGAGGAGGAGGAGGATGAGGAGGCGAAGGAGGAGGCGAAGGAGGAGGAGGAGGAGGAGGAGGAGGAGGAGGAAGAGCAGGATACGTTTTTCGCCCACGACCTTCTGCGCGCCGCCAGCCAGACAGGCCCGACCTGGTCCTCAGCTCCCGCCTGCTGCGCGCGAGTCGAGGAAGAGAACCCAGACATGCTCGCGTCGCGAACAAAAACAGGACGGGATGATGTTCGCAGTTGTCGGCCTCCGAGGGCCCACACTGGGCCCCATCGGGCGGGGCTAGGACGAGGACGTGTCCGTTCCAGAGCGTTCTGGAACGCTCTCACGCTCCGAGAGGGTCGCGGCGCCCGATACATCCTCCAGAGCCGCCGGATTTCAGGGATTCTCGATTTATCCTCACCCGATGTTTTCTTCGTCCTGGCTTCGTCTTGCGGGAGGTTTTGTTTAGTTTTCGGCCTCTCGGGGCCCTCATCTGGACCTGGGACCGTCAAAAAACGATTCAGGATGAAAAGTTGGTCCTCTGGACCTGGGACCGTCAAAAAACGATTCAGGATGAAAAGTTGGTCCTATGGAAAGGGTCGGGACTTCCTGGGATCGCGTAGTTTGAAAAGATTAGGGCGTCGCATGTCTGGGGAAACGGCATGGGCCTACACGTTCGGAGCCACGCGCGGATCTCTTGTGCGGACAAGATGTGTATACATGTCCGCTGCATCTTGGGGACTCGGGCTCCCTGTCCCAGACAACCGAGGCGCTGTGTATATGGAACAAAATCTGGCACGCAGAGGCTTGACTTGTACCACTAGTTATTTACTGCGCCTCGGCCATTTTCGCGCCGCTTCCCAGAAAGTCCTAGACGCAGTGAATATGGACACGAATCTTGCCCGCGTCGTGGATCGTCGCTGTGGCCCCCCCACCCTGGCAGCAGCTCTGGCGCCGCCCTGGGCGCGCTCCGCGCGACAGGGAAGCCGATCCAGGGAACCCGCGCGGGGCCTCCGAAGGTGCGTGCTCGTGGCGCCGTGTGCTCCTCCTCCGGCGATGGAGACGGCGCTGCTCGCCTTCCCCCGCAGGGAGGTCCACGTGGCGCCGCACGTGATGGAGGTGGAGGGCAGCGCCCTGTGGCTGCACCCCGCCTCCAACCCCGAGCCCAGGGGCCG
Source organism: Prorocentrum cordatum (assembly GCA_963575745.1). NCBI lineage: Eukaryota > Dinophyceae > Prorocentrales > Prorocentraceae > Prorocentrum > Prorocentrum cordatum. Next base: position 569,834 of record CAUYUJ010002047.1, on the reverse strand, counting down.
GCAGCTGGCTCGGGTTCGCGAGGACCTTTTGTCTTGTTTTTGTTGTTGTTTTTGTTTTTGTTGTTTTTGTGTTTGTTTGTTTGTTTGTTTGTTTGTTTGTTTGTTTGTTTGTTTGTTTGTTTGTGTGTGTGTGTGTGCGTGTGTGTATGTGTGTGCGCGTGTGTGTGTGTGTGCATGTGCTTGTTAGGAGTAGCACCGCCACACGAAGAGGTCCGGGAAGGTCAGACGGAGCAACACGGGTGCGCGAGGACCTGGGCCCCGCGGCGGCCGAGAGGCTCTCCTTCGACTGGCTCCCCGAGCCCGGCGTGGAGGGGTACCAGCACCCGGACTGGGGCCAGTTCCTGTCCTGGCTCTGGGGCCTGCGGGAGGTGCAGCGGCTCCTGGCGGCGGGCTCCGCCGGCGGGGGTCGAAGACCGATTTCTGACATCCAGCCTCCTCCTCCTCCTCCTCCCCTCCTCCTCCTCCTCCTCCTCCTCCTCCTCCCTCCTCCTCCCCTTCCTCCTCCTCCTCCTCCTCCTCCTCCTCCTCCTCCTCCTCCTCCTCCTCCTCCTCCTCCTCCTCCTTTCTCCATGATAGGCCCTCGGGGGTGGAAGTGGGTACTTTTTCCTTCCCCAGGGGCGGGGAAAGTGCCCACCTCCACCTCTGGAAACCGCTCCTCGCAGGGCACCTCGGGAGGTGGGCGTGGTCAGAAGTCGGTCTCCTAGGGGGGGCGCCGCCCTGCATCGCGCTGGTCTCCCACGGCAACTTCCTCGGGGAGCTGCTGCGCCCGCTGGGCTGGAGAGGGCACCCCCGGAACGCGGTGGCGGTGTTGACCAGTCTCGGCATCGTGGCGGACGGAGGCGCCGCCACAGGTTCTCACCGGCTAACGCTTGGTATCGCTCGGACGTGTGCAGTTTTTCTCGGCGGCGATTATTAAGGAGCGTCCTGGATCATCCTGTGAACAAAAGAACACGCACGAAACCAACAAATCACAGGGAATGGACGTCCGAGCGATGTCCGAACGTGGGTCATGGTAGTGAGTGAACGCGCGTTCTTAAAACAGGTTACGGAGATAAAGCGATGATTTTCTAAAGCGGGAAACGGATGTATGAAGTGGCGCCGCCGAACCAAAACAAGACAAAACATCTTTTTGTAAACGCATCAGCCGGTTTACTAAATTCAAAACGGATTGTCTGAATCCGGGGCCGTTTTCCTGAATCCCAGATCTTGTCATTACTATGACCTGAGTGGCTCGATCAGGTTCGGCTACGCGCAGACCCAGAGATCCGATGTCGCGATTTTTCCAAAACGGGGTTCCCGGAAGTCTCGACCCATTCGCCAGGACCGGTTTTCAACCTGAGTCGTTTTTGTTGACGGTCCCGAGGCGCGGGAAGGGCCCCTGGAGGCCGAACATTGCGAAAAACCTCCGCCCTGATTTTGGTCAATGCGTTGGATCTCTGGGGAGGGGGGTCGGGGCAGGGGGCAAGGCTTCTCACAGGCAGCCTCCTTCCAAGGAGCCTGCCCCCCCCGCCGGCCTGCCCCCCCTCTTGCGCCAGGCCAGCAGGTTTCGGCCCCCTCAGCATCACGGGCGTCCTCTGCGAGGGCGCCGGCGGGTGGGCGAAGACGATCTGGGCCTCCATCGCGAGGACACAACAGCTGCATCCACGCACACGCCTGCCGGGGCCCACAGCGGGCTTCTGCGGCCGGCGCTGGGCCCGCCTCCGCCCGCGCCCGCGGGCAGCGCCTCCCGCGCCGCCCCCCGGCGGGCGCCACGCTCGAGCCGTGGCGAAGCGTCCTGGCTGAAAGGCCCACCGGAGACCTTGGCATCGCTCGGACGTGTGCATTTATCCTTCGGCGAGGACCATCGAGGAGCATCCTTGATCGCTTCGCGAAAAAACCACGCGCGAAACCGAAAAAAGCACAGGAAATGGACGTCCGAGCGATGGCCAGAGACGGTTTGTGGTCTGCACGAAATGTTCTTAGAAGCTTTCTGGCTGAGACGGCGTTCGAACGCTTTGGGGTTCTCGCAACGTTGCGTGGTGGGTCTATAGGAATGCCGGGGCGATCGGTCCCTGCTCAACACACGGCGCGGCGGGGATGTGGGTGCGGGAGACATGCGTCGTGAACCCCTGGGAGGGTATAGTGGGCACGAAATAAGAGATGTCGCCGCGCCGTTTGCTCGCACGCGCGGCCCTTGGGGCGGGCGCCGCGGGCACCAGGGCAAACGCCGCCTCGGGCGCGGTGGGCATGCCGTGGGGTTTGCTGCGGCTCCGGCGTCGTCTGCTGTGGCGCGGAACGCAGGGTTCCCAGGCCCCCGACGTCATGATTTCTTCACGACGCGAACTCCAGAGGTCCAGACCTCTTCCCTTGGACCGGTTTCTCATCCCGAGTTGTTGTTTGACGGTCCCGAGGCCCAGCAAGGGCCACCAGGTAAAACGACGCGAAGATCGGGACAAAATCGGATCGGGATAACTCGAAATCTCTGAGAATCGGCGGGTTTGGAGGATGTATTGGGCGCCGCGGCCGCTCGAGAGCTTTCCGGAACGCTCTGAGGGCGCTCCGGAACGCTCTGGAGCGATTGATCCCGATCCTAGCCCTGTTCTGCCAGGGGCCGAAAATAGCGCAAAGCTTCCCGTCGTGGTTTCTTCATGGCTCGAAGGGGTTGGGGTTTACCCGTGGGTTTGTCGGGGGAGCGTAAGACCCGGGTTTGCCAGGACTCGGGTTCGCCATCGTTTTTTGACGACCGCGCCTCGGATTTTGACGAGGAGGAGTTTTGTGGGATGTCTGCAGCGGGAGGCCTCGTCAGAATGCAGGCTCGGCCTCGTCAGTTTTTTTGACGACCTCGTCGGGGATTCCCGAGTCCCCGGTACCCAGGTCTTACGTCCCCCTGGGGTTTGCCGCGAGTGTTGCCGGCGTCGTCCCATTTGGGGGCGCGTCGGGAGAGCAAAAGGGCGCGGCGGCAGGTGCCCCGCGCGGACCCGCGGAGCGAGCCTGGGGGCACGCAGCGGAGCTCAGGGTCGACCCAGACGGTGCCCTTGGCTTTGATTGAGCTGAAGTCGGGCCTGTCCCCCTACAGGAGGAAAACGACGCGAAGATCGGGGCAAAATCGGATCGGGATAACTCGAAATCTCTGAGAATCGGCGGGTTTGGAGGATGTATTGGGCGCCGCGGCCGCTCCAGAGCGTTCCGGAACGCTCTGAGAGCGCTCCAGAACGCTCTGGAGCGATTGATCCCGATCCTAGCCCTGTTTTACTACAGGAGGAAAATTCAGAGATAGTAATCAGAGCCCCGAATCATCAGGGGTAACTCGGGTCAGGGTTAACTCGGGTTCGTTTTTCGGGAATCCGAGCCCGAGTTACCCTGGACCCGAGTTACCCCGGATATTTCGGGCGTCCAGAGCCCCAAAATCATCAGGGGTAACTCGGGTCAGGGCTAACTCGGGTTCGTTTTTCGGGAACCCAAACCCGAGTTACCCCGGACCCGAGTTACCCCAGATAACTCGGGCGTCCAACTTAAGTCGGGCTTGTCCCCCTACAGGAGGAAGATTCAGAAACCGTAAAATCGGGGTTGGACAGATCTCCCACCCTGACACTTCGATTGAGGCATTGGCCGTTGTCGGTTCGCGAGAGGGCGTCGCGGCCGTCATTTTTGCGGGTCCAGGTCCGTTGGTTTCGGTCCCAGGCCGTTTTCTTTAAGGGGACGTTTACTAAAGGGAAGTTTGTCCACCGCCGATAAAAAGACAGTCTAGGGACCATTGTTTGAGCATTCGTTGGCAATTTCAAGGCATTTGTGGGGTATTGACAATTTTTCGCGAAACAAATCCCCTGTAGGGGGACGTGCCCTTCCTAAATTTAAGTCGGGCGTGTCCCTCTACAGGAGGAGTATCCAAAAATAGTCAACAAAATAGTGTGGGAGTGATGTTTCGACTATTTTTTTGTCGTTGCTGGATGCTTTTGGGCTGTGTTTCACTTGTCTTCCAAAATCCGCCTGTGGGAGGACGTGCCCGACCTAACCCTAGTTTGTTATCGCAAGAGTCCCAACCGTATGTGCCAACTGTCCCTGAGATCCGGCGTGGAGAACAAGCAGCAACACGCAAAATCAAGACCAGAGCCCTAGAGTCGGGGCGCTGATGAAGGAACCCTTTTCGTTGGGGAGGGGCTCGGTGTTCCTTGATTGTTCTACAGCTTGCCTTAGGTTTCCATAAGGTTTTCCATGGGAGTTCGAAGTGTAACTTCTGGGAAAAAAAGGGGCCTCGTTCCTTATTTAGGATTCCTCAGGTCAACGCCCCGACTGTAGGCCCAATCTTTCCGCGGCGCTTGTTCGAGCTGGATCGATCGGATGTGGCGACGGGGCCCGACACTGAACGACAGCGCTCGGCATGACATCATCCCAGACAGGAGAGGAGGAGGAGGAGGAGGAGGAGCAGGAGGAGGAGGAGGAGGAGGAGGCCCAGATTGTTTCTACACGGGGTCCCCAGAAGTCCCGACCGCATTCCCAGGACCGGCACTTCATCCCGAGTCGTTTCTTGACACTCCTTGGGCCTGGTAAGGGCTCCCCGGAGGCCGAAAACGGCCCACCAGGCTCCCGCCCCGATGCTGTTCACGACGCGAGCACGTCTGGCAGCGCAGTGCCCAGAAAAATCCAGGGGCACGTGCGATCAGCTTTTGATGGTCCTCTGCGCGTTGCCGCCCTGGCCCTGCTCTCCGCGGCCCTCGGCATCGCGCACCGCCTCCGGGGCCGGCAGCGCGCGCTGCGCGGCGGGCCGGCGGCGGAGGCGAGCGCCATCGAGCTGCGCGGCGCTGGCGCGGGGCGAGGCTAGCTCGGCCCGCAGGCCGGAGCCTCACCTGCCCGCGCCGTGCTCGAGTTCAAGCAGTGACGAAGCGTGCTGGCTCGCCCTTCGTGGGCCCTGGAAACGACAGGGCCGTTTTTTTACCGGTTCCGTTTTGCCGTTTTTCTGCCGGTTCCGACGCCGTTTCTTTACCGGGTCCGTCGCCGTTTTTTGACCGGTTCCGGCTCCGGTTCCAATCCTGGAGCCGTTTTTTTTGTTGCCGTTTCGGGTCGCCGTTTTTTTACCGTTTCCATTTTCAAGGGACATGTTTCTGGAAACGGTGAAGAAAACGGCCCTGCCGTCTCCGGGGCCCACAAAGGGCTCGCCTATAGCCCTACCGAACAATGTTCTAAGAACCTTTTCTGAGATTTCCACAACATGTTCTTAGAACATTTCTGGCCGGGACTGTTTCGGTTTAACATATCGGTTTAATGTTCTAAGAACATTGTTGTTGTTGCTGTTGTTCTTAGAACATGTTTGGGTACTAAGAAGATTTTGTGGTAGGACTATAGGAATGCCGGGACGGTCGGTTCTTGCTCAACGAGTGGCCGAGCGGGCGCGCGCTGCTCGCGCAGGCTGCCCCGGGTTGGCGACGGAGGGGCGCGGCGAAACAAGCAGGGTCTGCGTCCTCCTCGTGCAGTCGCAGGCAATGGTCAGGTCGGCCCCGCTGGGGCGGTCGCGAGCAGTGGTCAGGTCGCCCCCTCAAGATCAGGGGCACCCTGAGACTGCTGTTGTTTATCAGCACGCAACGGTTGGTACCCGTGCCCCCCTCCCCCTGGGGTGACGGTAATGATCGCACGTGGGGGCGGGCGGGGGTTGGACACCCCCACACCTCACATGCCGGTGCTCGCGCGCATTCGTGGCGATCGCAGCGCAACTTCGCCCTGACTTGCTCCAACCCGCCCAAGCGGTAGCGTTACCAGCCCCCCAGGGCAACGAGTTTCACCAACAGTAAGAGCGATAAAAAAACATACAATAAACACACCCATCACATGAGGTCCTCTCGGGCCCCCTCTCGTGTCTCCTGGCCTCTCCGCGCCGTGTTGCCCTTGGAAGTGTCATTCGCCCCTTCGGGTTCTCTCGATGACCGTGTTGCGCCCCAGGATGGGCGGGGGAAGAGGAGGAGGAGGAGGAGGAGGAGGAGGAGGAGGAGGAGGAGGAGGAGGAGGAGGAGGAAGAGGACAAGGAAAAGGAGGAGGAGGAGGAGGAGGAGCAAGAGGATGAGGAAGGAGGAGGAGGAGGAAGAGGAAGGAGGAGGAGGGCCAGTCCAGAAACCTGCGGGGAGGGGGCGGGGGCGTTCCCCACCACCCGCGGAAGGGGGGGGCCGGCCAGAGCGCGCCGCCGGGGCGCGCGTTTATAATTTTGGCTATGGGATTTACCCACTTCGGTGGCGACTGCGGACAACCATAGAGGAGAACGAGCAGATGCAGCCATCAAGAGAGCGGGCTACTGCATGCGACGTGGGCTAAAGCCACCCCTCAACGACATCGTGACCCGCGTGGCGACCGTTTGCATGATGGCGTCTTTTACAGGACTGAATGAGCTGCGCAGCGTGCGGCCTGGGGACGAGCTGCGTAACATGCAGCCAGAGCAAGAGCTGCGCAACAGGCAGCCCAAGTACGACACCACATTCGCCACCAAGACCGATACCAGGGAAGACACGACCGGGCAGCCCGAAAGGGTCACTAGGCACATCATGATGGAAGTACCGGTGGACAACGCCCGCATCGCTTACGACGAGTGCGACTACGGCCGCGCTGCCTACCACGAGTGCTATTACGACAGTGCGTTCGAGAACGACATGTGCTCCGAGGACACGTTGCAATTCGACGGACCGCGGGGCTACCACAAACGCCGGAATTACAGTCAGGAGGGAAAGAAACACACAGACACAATCAATCGTCGAGTCCCAGGAAAATATTGGAAAATATTGGAAAATATGGGAATTGGGCGGGAAGGCGAAAACCCAGAAAACATGGGAAAAGATGGGGAATCCTTTATTTGTGTGTATCTATTTGTGTGTCTTGGAGCCCCATTAAGGACCGCGGGGCTACCACAAACGCCAGGATTACAGGGACAACCAGAACGTTGAACAGTACGAGTTGGCATCCGAGGGCTCCGACGCGGACCCCGAGAGACCACGAGGAGAGCGCGCCCCCCGCGCCGCTGCAGTCACCAGCAGAGCTTCCAACGCCACCAGGCGACCTTCGGGAACCACAAGCTGAACTACGAGGGCCATGCGCACAGCTACGAGTCTAGACCCCCTCGAGGAATGAACAATTCGTGACAGGAGGTTTTTCCTAAGTTTCGGCCTCCACGGGCCCTCGCCGGGCCTCGGGAGCATCCAAAAACGACTCGGGATGCAAAGCCGGTCGTGGAGGAATGGTCGGGACCTCTGGGGGTCGGCGTCATGGAAAAATCATTGCGTCGGGGGTCCCAGGCCCCCGACGTCATGATTTTTTCATTACGTCGACCCCCACATGTCCCCATGACCGGCTTTGCATCCTGAGTCGTTTTTTGACGCTCCCGAGGCCCAGTGAGGGGCCCCAGAGGCCGAAAATTAGGAAAAACCTCCCGTCATGGTTTGTTCATTATTCGAGGGGGTCTGGGGTCTGGGACGAGGGCCACCTGAAGAGCTTCGGGTCCCACACGCCGAGAGGCGAGGCCCACCGGCAGAGCCACGGGGGCCACAAAGGCGTGGGGCCCGAGCGCCCCTGTTGCAGGGTCTGCACATTGCGAGAGCAGCCAGCGCGGCATCCACCACCAGGTACGGTAGGTTCGCGTCGTGTCGACCGGCGGCGACCCCGCCCGCGGCGTTCAACTTTGAACGCCGCGGGCGACCCAGAATCGTTCGATGTTGAACATTTGGACGTTGCGGAGACGGCCGATCGTTCAAGGTTGAACGATCCCCGCGGTGTCAGAAACCAACGCCGAAGTCGGCACGACACGGACCTGCCGTAGGAGTCGTCCAGATGGCTGCGCAGCTTCGCCTGCGCGTCCAAGCGGAGCTACTCCGCGCGGAACTTGTCCAAGGCAACCTTTTGCGCCGCAGAGAATGCCGCGGGCGACAAGGGGTCTCCTTGGTCGAACCCCCTCCCGCTCAGGAGCGAGTGGAGAAACGACCCCCCGCGTCGCGCCAGAGGTGTCTAACTGGCTGTCCGTGCCAGGCTAGGACGGCCGCTGCGGCCACCTCGTCTCGCTATGCATGGCCGCCGCGGCGGGCGCCCGTTGCAGGGATGGGAAGGCGGCCTCCAGGTCCAGCTTCAGGAAAACTGCCGCGGGCCTGGTTTCCGCCTGGGCCTCCAGCTTCCGCAGCAGGAGCTCGGTGCCGCCGGGCCTCCCGACCCCGCGCTGCCTGTCCCCAGCTGCAGCCTGAAGTCGTTCCTTCCTAACCCGCGCCAGTGCTCGCAGGCCAGGCGGCGCACCGTGGAACCCACGATGAGCGGCCCCACGCCGTCGCCTCCCTTGCGGAGCGCCGTGACCTCCCCGGCGAGGAGCACGGACAGGGCCTCGCCAGGCAGCGTGCCGAAGGCGATCCATGAGCCTCCAAGAGGGCCTCCAGAAAAGGCCCGAACAATGCCCAAAACACAGATGTTCTATAGGTTCTTGAAGGGTTTTGACATTTGCTTCTTTTCGGCCTTCCGACGGCCCGAGACGGCCCAAGAGCTCCCAAAGATCGCCCAAAAATCGCCCAAGAGGCCTCCAAGATGGCCCCATAACGGCCCAAGAAGTAGCTTCGGAACGCCATCCTGACGTTTTGGCGCACAGCTTCGCGTCTCCGAGATGGCCCAAGCGGGAGCCGAGCAGCCCGGGCGCCGAGAGGCGGGCCTCCGCAGCAGCTTCACAGTCTCCTCCTGGGCGCTCTCGAGGATCTCGATGATCTACGGCGGGGGCAGCGGGGCGCCCTCCAACGACAGGGGGTGGATGAGCAGGCGCCGCGAAGCACGCCTTTGTCTTTGTCAAAGTTTCTTGGGTACGTGGGGCCAGTCTGGTGCTGTTCGCGGCTCGCAGTGCTCGGCCTTTTCCTCAAGGTGCTGCAAGGGTGTGTACCCGCGCCGCCCTTTGTTTGTCGTTGTTTTTGGCGGCCGCCAGTAGGATCTCCCGCCCGCGCCGGACGGACATCCAGACCGCGTCCATGTGGGCTCCCCAGAACCACGCGAGGCGCTCCTCCAGCTCCGCACACGTCGCGGCCTCGTCGCTGGCGCCGAGGAGGAGGAGGTCCAGCACCAAGAAGAACTTCCATTCGTCCTTCGCCTCCCCGCGTTCCCGGGCGCGTCGACGAACTTCCAAAGAGTTCCAGCGCACCTGCAGGACGGCGCCGCGCAGCCTGTCCAGGACCTGCACGTGCGCAGTGGCCCTGGTGGTAAACAAGTCACCCATGGAAGGTCCACCCACCACTCCCCGCCAGCTAGCTCGTTGTCGTTCCACGCAGGGTGCTGGGTTGGCTGGTGCTGCTGCTGCGCCGACGGCCCACTCCCAGCGGCGGCTCCTGCTCCGTCCGGAGCCTCGCGCGCGGCCGTCTGCGCTCGCGCCGCCTCGGCGCTCGTAGAGTCGGCCCGGGGAAGTAGGTCGACCCTGCCGAATCAAGGGTACATTTGTGTCCTAAGCATCGCGCGTCGTGTCCTCTGCAGCCGCGTGGTTTGGGGGCCGTGTGGTTTGGAGGCCATGCTGCCGTCGGAAGAGTCTTGAGTCCTGTCGCGTTTCCTGTGCAATCAATTTTGCCTGTACCATCGCCTCTCCCACGCGGCCGGAACTCCGCACCAAGCGGCAGCCGGCCCTGCAGACATGTAGTGCACGTCCAGCGTGGACAATTGCGGGTGCCCCATGTGCACAAGCGCAGCTCTTACTCTCTCGAAGACCAGGCCACAGGACCTGCAGGCGGCTTGTCGTGCAGATGCGCCTCGCACGTTGACGGCACATACCGCTGCCCGAAACTGCGACGCTGGCCGGGCGCTTGCATCCACCTCCATCGTGTCTTCCTGCCCCTTCCCCGCCCTGGTCCCGGCGTTGTCTCAGAGCCCCGAATCATCAGGGGTAACTCGGGTCAGGGATAACTCGGGTTCGTTTTTCGGGAGTCCAAACCCGAGTTACCCCGGACCCGAGTTACCCCGGATAACTCGGGCGTCCAGAGCCCCGAATCATCAGGGGTAACTCGGGTCAGGGATAACTCGGGTTCCTTTTTCGGGAATCCAAACCCGAGTTACCCCGGACCCGAGTTACCCCGGATAACTCGGGCGTCCAATTGTCGGCGGCGAGCAGCTTGCGCGCCTGCGGCCGCCTGGGACAGGGCGACCTCCATACCTCCCGCGCGGGCCATGGTGCGGCGACGCGCGAACCCGAGCCTGGGCGGGTCGCGCTGGTCGCAGGGCCGATGATCGGGCGGCAGGCGCCGATCGCGCCCCGACCGAAGATCGATCTCGCGTATTTCAGGAGGGAAAACAACACACAGACACAATTAATCGTCGACCCCCAGGAAAATATGGGAAAATATGGGAATTGGGCGGGAAGACAAAAACCCAGAAAATATGGGAGAATATGGGGAATATTTTTATTTGTGTGTATTTATTTGTGTGTCCTGGGGCCCCTTCAATACCTCCCGCGCGGGCTATGGTGCGGCGGCGCGCGAACCCGAGCCTGGGCGGGTCGCGCTGATCGCAGGGCCGACGATCGGGCGGCAGGCGCCGATCGCGCCCCGACCGAAGATCGATCTCGCGTATTGATCTCCTTTGATCTTGAGCAGACAGACAGATAGACAGACAGACGGAGACACACACAGCATCGAAACGTGCACGGGGATGGACGTCCGAGCGACGGCGAGCCCCTCGTCTCGGCTGCGCCCATGGCTAGAGACGGGGGGGTAGGCCGCTCTGTCCCGCAGGGCGTCGCACACTGCGCGCGACGCCGCGGTCCACCTCGGCGGCGCGTGAGCCTCCGGCCGCCGCTGCCCCTGGCCGCCCTTGCGGCCCCTGCCCCTGGGCGGGACAGGCGGGGCTCGCCACGACGGCGCCGCCGCGTGAATGACCGGGCGCCTTGCGGACCGATCTTGGGCCAACGCCCCCCTCGATGATCGTGGCGGCCTCGCGCGGCGTCCAGAGCTCGTCGCCGTGACCCAGTCTGGACGCGCTGTGCCATCGGGCGCTCCACCTTCCAGACGGGCCCCTGGGCCGCATCCTGGGCAACAACCTCCTCGATGGAGACATCCGCTCCCGCAGCGACCGTCTTGGCCTCGGCGCCCTCCTTCTGGGCGACGGCGAACTGCATCTCCAGGTGCAAGTTGGTCTGCGTGGCCTCTTGCAGGTGCTCTTCCAGGAGCCATGCGCCTCGTTGAGCTTCTCCTTCGGCTCGACCTTCTGCTCCTGAAGCTGCCCCAGCTCCGCTAGGCCGTCGCGGAGCTCCGACTGCACCTCGGCGAGCTTCGCCTCCAGCTGCATGGCCGCTCGCAGCGCCTCCTGCAATTGGGACTGCGCTGCCAAGTGCTGCTCCGCCTTGCTGGTCCTGGCCACGCCCACGGTGGTGCCTCTCGTCACGACCTCCTGTTTCTTTGCTCCAGCTGGGAGCCCTCGAGATGCGCCCGAACCTCTCCAGCCCCACTTCCGGATGGCCATTGGCGTTGCGCAGCTTGCTCAGCCTCCCGACAGTGGAAGCCAGCTCGGGCACACCTGTTGCCCGCAACACCTCTTTCGCGGACTGGTCCGTGACTGACCTCGCCAGATGGCCTGCCCCGAGCACCCCATCGAGCACCAGGTTTTTGTAGCATGAGCACGAGCAGGATCATGAGTAGGAGCCTCCTTCTCCCAAAGGGGAGGAGCCTTTAGCAGGTACATCAGCGATGCCCAGCAAAGAGTGGAGACTCTGGAGACTCTGATAGCGGACACTGTCCTCTTCCTTGGGCTCCCCAGGGTGGCGCGGCTGCCACTTCCGCCACCTGGGAGCCCACTCCCCGTGCCAGCCGAGCCCCGCCGACGCGTGCGCCACTAGCGCACTCCCGCCGCCAAACGGCGGCCCGCGCCTCAGCGCTGCTGTCACGCGCGTGGCCACCCGAACAAGACGAGCGCCACGTATGCAGTGTCCAAGGCTTACCTTGCTTGAACCGACTGCTGGCCTAGTCCTTGGGCCTCAACCCCGAATCGTAGGCGCACTCCGCGGCCTCCTGTAAGGCCTGCTCCGCCTTCGCCAGCTGCTCTTGGAGGTATTGAACCTTGACTGTGGCCGCCAGCACCGGAGCCGAGAGGTCCTTCTCCTCCTGGATGTGCTGGAGGTCTTGCAGCTCCTGGGGGTCCCCCCAGCCCTCGAAGAACTGTTTCTCCTTGGCGTACGGCGCCTCGCACTTGTTCTGTTTCTGGGCCTCGTTCTTCTTCGCCAGCTGGTCGTCCTGGTACATCTCCTGCGGGTTGATGGGGTTGGCGATGCCCTCAAGCACCTCCTTCGTGTTCCCGAGGTCGCACTGTCCCTCGCACGGGAGCTTCACCGAGCCGTCGAGAATGCTCTTGACCGCCTTCTCGATCGACTCCATCCTCTGGACCAGGATCTCCGAGACCAAGCTCTGCTTCTCCAGCTGGAACTTCTTGCCGTCGTCCACCTCAACCTCCGAGACCGACGAGCTGTCCAGCTTGGCGGCCCGCCTGCGCCCATGACGCTGGCGCCTCTTCGCTTCCAGGCCTGTCTTGGGGAGCGCCTCGGCCCCCTCCCCGAACATGTCGTGCTCGGCCACGTTGCGCATCGCCAGGACGCCGCCGTCGACGCACGGCATTTTGCCTTGGGCCGCTGCCTCGACCTTCGCCCTCAGGACGGGCTGGATGCGCTGGACACGCGCCTGCACCTCCGCCTCGATATCCTTGTCCTCGAGCGGGCCACCGCCCACCTCAGCCCGGGCAGCGCGCCAGAGGCCGACCGCGACCGCCGCCACCACCTGCCGAGATCCGCCGGCACGAACCACCGCCTCGAGGAGTGCCGACGCCATCGGGTCGGCCATGACCGCGGCCCGCCGCACGGGAGGCAAGCAGGCTCTGAGCCAAAATGGCTACGGACCCAGCAAAGAGGAGGAGGAGGAGGAGAGGAGGAGGAGCAGCAGGAGCGGAGCAGGAGCAGAGCAGGAGCAGAGCAGGAGCAGGAGCAGGAGCAGGAGCAGGAGGAGCAGGAGAGAGGAGCAGGAAGAGGAGGAGGAGCAGGCAGGAGGAGGAGGAAGCAGGTGAGGAGGAGGAGGAGGAGAGGAGGAGGAGGAGGAGAGGAGGAGGAGCAGGAGGAGGAGGAGGGGAGGAGAGAGGAGGAGGAGGGGGAGGAGGGAGGAGGAGGAGGAGGAGGAGGGGGAGGAGGGAGGAGGGGAGGGAGGAGGGGGAGGGGTGAAGAGGGAGGGGAGGAGGAGGAGAGAGGCCTGCGCCCCAGGCGGCGGTGAGGGATCTCGAGGGCTCGCGGCAGCAGCTGGAGCAGCAGGCCGCAGGCGAGCAGCAGCAGGCGCAGGCTCAGCTCGAGGCCCGCCGCGCCTCCGCGCGCCAGCTCGGGGCCCGCCACCCCTGGCGGGGCCGAGAGTCCGCTCGAGGGCATTCGTTTTGTTTGTTTGTTTGTTATGTGGTGTGTGTGTGGTGTGTGTGTGTGTGTTGTGTGTGTGTTGTGTGTGTGTGTGTGTAAGTGTGCAAGTGTGCAAGTGTGTAAGCGTGTAAGTGTGTAAGCGTGTAAGTGTGTAAGCGTGTTAGTGTGTAAGCGTGTAAGTGTGTAAGCGTGTTAGTGTAAGTGTGCGTGCGCGTGCGCGTGCGCGTGTGCGTGTGCGTGTGCGTGTGCGTGTGCGTGGTGTGTGAGGCGTGTGAGATGTGTGAGGTGTGCCAGGTGTGTGCCAGGTGTGTGCCAGGTGTGTGCCAGGTGTGCGATGTGTGTGAGGTGTGTGAGGTGTGTGAGGTGTGTAAGGTGCGTGAGGTGCGTGAGGTGCGTAAGGTGCGTGAGGTTCGTGAGGTGCGTGAGGGACGTGGGGGGCGTGGGGGGCGTGGGGGGCGTGTGGTGCGTGGGGAGCGTGTTGTGCGTGGGCGCGTGGGCGCGTGGGCGCGTGGGCGGGTGGGTGGGTGTGCGAGTGTGCGTGTGTGCGCGTGTGCGCGCGTGGGTGTGTGCGTCTGCGCGTGTGTGCGTGTGTGCGTGTGTGCGTGTGTGCGTGTGTGCGTGTGTGCGTGTGTGCGTCTGTGCATCTGTGCGTCTGTGCGTCTGTGCGTCTGTGCGTCTGTGCGTGTGTGCGTGTGTGCGTCCGTGCGTGTGTGCGTGTGTGCGTGTGCGCGTGTGCGCGTGTGCGCGTGTGCGCGTGTGTGTGTGTGTGTGGTGTGTGTGTGTGTGTGTGCGTGTTTGTGTGAGCGTGTGTGCGCGTGCGTGTGCGTGTGCGCGTGCGTGTGCGTGTTCGTGTGCGTGTGTGGGTATGGGTGCGGGTGCGTGTGCGTGTGCGTGTACATCTGCGCTCGTGCGTGTAATTTATTAGGGGTCCTTCCCCTGGGGGCGCGCACGCAGCGCAATTCACAAGGGAGCGGGGCCCCCCCTTCCGTGCCCGCCGGCCAATTCGCTAGCTTCTCGCTGGAGCTGGAATTTGCCGCCTCGCCGTTGGAGCGGAATTCGCCGCCTCGCCGCTGACGAACAGTGTGTGCGTGCGCGTGTGCGGGTTCGTGTGCGTGTGTGCGTGTGTGCGTGTGTGCGTGTGTTCGTGTGTGCGTGTGTGCGTGTGTGCGTGTGTGGGTGTGTGGGTGTGTGCGTGTGTGGGTGTGTTGGTATCTGGGTGTGTGGGTATCTGGGTGTGTGGGTGTGTGGGTGTGTGGATTTGGGTGTGTGGGTGTGTGGGTGTGTGGGTGTTTGGGTGTGTGTGTGTGTGTGCGCGCGCGTGTGCGTGTGCGTGTTCGTGTGGGTGTGCGTGTGCGTGTGCGCGTTCGTGTGCGGGTGCGTGCGGGTATGGCTACAAGTTCTGAGCCAAGTTAGTGCATGAGAACCGCCCTGCTTTTGCAGACTGCAAATGGCCCGAGGAAACATGCCGCAGAAAGATGGGGCCTAGGGTTTTGGTCATGATTCTCTGCCCGCGGGAGGTGGGCCAAGAGTCGAGTCAAGTCAAGTCGAGCCAGCCGTGCACCGGGCTGCACGTGAGCGAGGTGGCAACATACTAATCCTATATGTGTGCGTCGCCCTTTGTGGGCCCCTGAAACGGCAGGGCCGTTTTTTCACCGTTTCCACAAAAATGTCCCTTGAAAATGGAAACGGCAAAAAAACGGCGACCGGAAACGGCGAAGAAACGGCTCCAGGATTGGAACCGGAGCCAGAACCGGTCAGAAAACGGCGACGGAAGCGGTGAAAAAACGGCGTCGGAACCGGCAAGAACACGGCAAAACGGAACCGGTGAAAAAACGGCCCTGTCGTTTCCAGGGCCCACTGGGGCGTCGCCCCCCCCACCCACAGGGGCGACGCGCGCACCGAGAAATCGTGTAGCATATGCTCCGTGGCGGGCGCTCTCTGTCCGTACAGTCGGGGCCCTGAAGAAGGAACCCTTTTCGTTTGGAAGGGGCTCCGCGTTCCTTAAGTGTTTCACAGCTTGCCTCAGGCTTCCTTATGTTTTCGACAGGAAATCGAAGGTTAACTTATGGGAAAAAGGGCCCTCGTTCCTTATTCAGGGTTCCTTAGGTCAACGCCCCGACGGTATATGTGTGCGTCGCCCCTCCCCTCCCAGGTGGGACGCGCGCACCGAGACATCTTGCAGCGTATGCTTCGTGGCGGGCGCTCTCTGCCCGCATTCTGCTCGGGTAACGATCTTTTGCCATGCTGTGGTGCTGAATGCTCGGGTCGGGCGCACGCCTTCGAGGAGGACACATACTCCAAATCCCTTATTAATCGACCCCCCAAGATCTACTTAGGGGGTGGACAGACCTCCTACCCTGACACGTCGATTAAGGAATCGGCCGTTTTCGGTTCGCGAGAGGGCGTCGCGGCCGTCGTTTTTGCGGGTCCAGGTCCGTCGGTTTCGGTCCCAGGCCGATTTCACTAGGAGGTCCACTAAAGGGAGGCTTGTCCACCGCCGACTACTCCAGGGGGGGGAGGGGGGGGGTGTCTGGGCATCCAGACCTCCGTCGTTCTGCTCCAAATCCCTTATCGATCGATAGGAGGAGGAGGAGGAGGAGGAGGAGGAGGAGGATGAGGAGGAGGAGGAGGAGGGGAGGAGGAGGAGAAGGAGGGGGGGAGGGGGGTGTCTGGGCATCCAGACCTCCGTCGTTCTGCTGGCTCAGCTCGCGGGGCTCCTGCCGACCCCGTCTCCCGCGCGTGCGTCGCGGGCCGGGCCCGACACGGGCGCACGGAGGCCCAGGCTATGCTCCAAATCCCTTATTCCCAGACCCCCTCGAGTAATGAAAAAATCATGACGGGAGGTTTTCCTTCATTTTCGGCCTCCGGGGGCCCTCACCGGGCCTCGGGAGCGTCCAAAAACGACTCAGGATGCAAAGCCGGTCATGGGGAAAGGGTCGGGACCTTTGGGGGTCGACGTAATGAAAACAAATTACGTCGGGGGTCTGGGTTAATCGACGCCCCCCTAAAAAACCGGACCCCCCCTCATGTGCGACCGAATATTCCGGACCCCTCTCTTTGACGGGGCGCCTTCACAAACCCGGATCCCCCTGAGCTCCAATCAAAAAAAAAGCGCCCTGATAATCCGGACCCCCCCAGTTGCAAATAAGGCGCCTTAAAAAAACGGGACCCGGGGGACGGCTAACAAGGGATTTGGAGGAGTACCGGTTGTTTTTCCAGTGTGCGCCCCATGCAGGCAGTCCCAGACCCCCGACGTAATGATTTTTTCATTACGTCGACCCCCAGAGGTCCCGACCCTTGCCCCATGACCGGTTTCTCGTCCTGAGTCGTTTTTTGACGCTCCCGAGGCCCGGTGAGGGCCCCCGGAGGCCGAAAATTACGAAAAACCTCCCGTCATGATTTTTTCATTACTCGAGGGGGTCTGGGTGCCCTCCTTCTCTGCGCGCTCCCATGCTCGCGCTGCGTTGCCCCCGCAGCAAGCAGGCTCTCGGCGCGGGCCGAGCACCCGCCGGTCGTTGACAGCAGGTATTTTGGGAGGGGATGCCCAGCCCTGAGATCCCAGACTCCTCCTCCTCCTCCTCCTCCTCCTCCTCCTCCTCCTCCTCCTCCTCCTCCTCCTCCTCCTCCTCCTCCTCCTCCTCCTCCTCCTCCTCCTCTCCTCCTCTTCCTCCTCCGCCCCCTCCTCCTCCTCCTCCCTCCTCCCTCCTCCCTCCTCCCTCCTCCCCGCCTCCTCCTCCCTCCTCCCCTCCTCCCTCCCTCCCTCCTCCCTCCTCCCTCCTCCCTCCTCCCCCTCCTCCCTCCTCCTCCCTCCTCCCTCCTCCCTCCTCTCCTCCTCCTCCTCCGCCTCCTCCTCCTCCTCCTCCTCCTCCTCCTCCTCCTCCTCCTCCTCCTCCTCCTCCTCCTCCTCCTCCTCCTCCCCTCGAGTAATGAAAAAATCAGGGCGGGAGGTTGTTCCTAATTTTCGGCCTGCGGGCGCCCTCACCGGGCCTCGGGAGCGTCCAAAAACGACTCAGGATGCAAAGCCGGTCATGGGGAAAGGGTCGGGACCCCCGGGGGTCGACGTAGTGAAGAAATCATTACGTCGGGGGTCCGGGATCCTGGCGACTCAGTTTGTTCGAGTCAGGCGTTGTCGCTCCATTTCGGGCCCGGGGACCCTCACAGATCGATTCGGGCGCAAAACATTGAAAACATGGGGTTCGGGGGTCTGGCCGAGATGTGTTGCCATGCTGTACTTCTCGCTGCAGCGTCGGATCTCAGGAACATCCCAATCTACTTCAGGCGCCTTCCTGCCTTCCAGTCGAGCGCCTGTCCCGCTTCCCTCTTCAGCCCAGGAAGGTGGGCGGAAGCCCAAGCCGCCACCCCCTCCGTACTTCATTCCAGACCTCCTCAATCGGCGGGAAGTTTTCGCCAAATCTTCCAATATCCGCTAGGGCCCCGTCAGTGCAAGCACTAAGTGGGGAATCGTTGAGATGTCTCGGAATCTTCGGCCTCGGGGGGCCCTTACCGGGCCTCGGTACCGTCAGGAAGCGACTCGGGCTGAGAAGCAGGCCTGAGGGATGGGTCGAGGCCTCTGGAGGTCGGCGCTGTGGGATGTCCGTGTCGGGTGTTGCTGGAGGAGCCCCTGACTCAACGTGCCCCCGGGGATTTCCAAGAAGGCCCCCACGGCCTTCAGAGCACCCCTCAAGAGGCCAGGAGGACCCCATGGGCTCCAGGTGTAGGTTTTCTCCGAAGGGTTTAGGCGACCTGTCATCCTCCTCCTCCTCCTCCCTCCTCCTCTTCCTCCTCCTCCTCCTCCTCCTTCTCCTCCTCTCTCTCTCCTCCTCCCTCCTCCTCCTCCTCCTGCCTCCTCCTCCTCCTCCTCCTCCTCCTCCTCCTCCCCCTCCTCCTCCTCCTCCTGCTCCTCCTTCTCCTCCTCCTCCTCCTCCTCCCCCTCCCCCTCCTCCACCTCCTCCTCCTCCTCGCCCTCCCCTCCTCGGGTCGCCTACGGCCCCGGGGGAAACCGTCCAGCTCCAGGATTGAGCGAAAAGCTGGGGGCAACTTGGGCCAGGGGCAACTTTTGCAACCACCGAAAAAAGTGGCGCGGCAAACTAACAACACACGCACATACCCATAGAGGGGTCGGAGGGAGGGGGGGGGCTATGGGTACACGTGCGGGTTGTCGGACCGGGGGGGGCGCTCCCGTTCGTTCGGGGACGCCCATCCGACAGCACGCACCCATCGCGCCCTTCGTCCTCCCTTTGGGTATGGGTGTGTGTGTGTATGTGTTGATCGTGTGATCGTGTTCATGGTGGGCGCTGCAAGCGTTTTTTTTTTTTTTTTGTTTTTTTCGTGTTCGACAAGTCTTTAGGTATACCAAAAAAGTGGGAAAGCGCGCCACTGGATCACCCTGTCATTGAAAAGGGTGTGTGTGTGCTCGCAGAACCCCCCCCCCTCCCCCCCTTTAAAGGGGGGGTGAGATGTTCGACCCCCCCCCTTTCCCCCCTTCTTAAGGGAGGGGGGGGTTCCGAACCCCCCCCCTCTCCCCTCCCCCCCTTGAAGGAGGAGGGGAGGTCTGGACTCCCCCCCCCCCTCCCCCCTTGGCGCTGGAAGGCAGGGTGGTTCGGACCCCCCCCCTCCCCCCTTTGCGCCGAACAGGGGGCTGGGGAGGGGGGAGGGGGCTTCTCCTGCTTCTCCCTTCTGCGCCGGACAAGGAGGGTAGGGAGTACGGAGTAGGGAGTACTGTGTAGTAAGTAGTGAGTAGTAAGTAGTGAATAGTGAGTAGGGGGTAGTGAGTAGCGAGTAGGGCATCGGGAGTAGGGAATGGGGAGTGGTGGGTCGTGAGTAGTGAGTGCTGAGTACTGAATAGCAAAGTAGTCAATTGTGAGTGGTGAGTACTGACTAGTATGTAGAGAGTAGCGATTAGAGAGTAGTCAGTAGTGAGTACTGAGTAGTGAGTACGAAGTAAGGTGCAGGGAGTAGTGAGTAGTGAGTAGTGGGTAGTGAGTAGTGGGTGGTGAGTAATGGGTAGTGAGTAGTGAGAAGCGGGTAGCGCATAGTGAGTAGGGAGTAGCGAGTAGTGAGTAGTGAATCGTGAGTAGTGAGTTGTGCGTAGTGACTAGAGAGTAGGTAGTAGTGCGAAGTGAGTAGCGAGTAGTGAGTAATAAGTAGTGACTAGTGCGTAGTGAGTAGTGAGTAGTGGGTAGTTGGGAGTGAGTAGTGAGTAGCGAGTAGTGAGTAGCGAGTTGTGAGTAGTGAGTAGCGAGTTCGGCGTTGTGAGTAGTGAGAAATGAGGTCAGTAGTGAGTAGCGAGTAGGGAGTAGTGAGTAGCGGGTACGGACAAGCGAGTAGTAAGAACTGAGTTGTGAGTAGTGAGTAGTGGGTATTGAGAAGGGAGTAGTGGGTAGTGAGTAGTGAAAAGGGAGGGGTGGGTAGCTAGTAGTGAGTAGTGGGTAGCGAGTAGAAGGTCGTGAATAGTAAGTGGTGAGTCCAGAGTAGTGAGTAGTGAGTAGAGAAGAGTAGCGACTAGTGACTAGTGTCTAGTATCTAGTGACTAGCGAATAGGGGGTAGTGAGTATTGAGTAGTGCGTAGTGAGTTGTGAGTAGCGTGTAGGGAGTAGCCAGTAGGAAGTAGTGGATAGTGAGTAGTGAGTTGCGGGCAGTGAGTAGTGAGTAGTGAAGTGTGAGTAGTGAGTCGTGAGTAGTGGATAGTGGTGAGTGGGTAGTGAGTAGTGGGTAGTGAGTAGTGAGTCGAGAGTAGTGAGTAGTGAGTAGTGAGAAGTGAGTATCGAGTAGTGAGTAGTTGGGAATGGGTAGTGCGTAATGAGTAGTGAGTGCTGTTTGAAGCTCGGATTAGGGTTTGGGGGTATAGGGTTAGGGGTTAGGGAAACGGTGAGGTTTAGTGTTAGGGGTCGTAGGGGTCGGGTTCCGGAGCCCGGGGGCGCCGTGGCGAAAGGGGGGGTGGGGTGCCGTTTTTGGCTGCCAAATGGGAGGGAACGGGGGGGGTTCGGACGCCCCCCCGTTCCCCTTTTGAAAGGGAGGGGAAGGGGGGGGGGGGCTCCCCGACGACGGACTGGGAAAGGGAGAAACGGGGGGGGGTCCCCGACGACAGATCGGGAAAGGGGGGGGTGGGTCCCGACGACGGATCGGGGAAAGGGGGGGGGAGGGGTTCCGTTCCCACCCCCCCACCCCTTGGGGACATCCAGCGGCGCGCCCTCCCAAAGTGGTTATCGAATTGCTGCGCGGAGATGGAAGTTTGCTCCCAAGGAGGATGCGGCGGAGGAGGCGGAGGATGACAAAGCGCAGAGCAGAGCAGATCAGCAAGCAGCAGCAGTGGCGGCAGCTGTTTGCGGCAGAGATAGGGTCGGGGTGGACATCGGGCAGCGGAGGAACCTGAATGTGAGAGGCTTGGTGCGAGGAGGAGTACTGTCAGCAACGTCGTGTGCCTAGCGTGTCGCAACGCCGACGAGCTTAACGTCCTTTCAACCACTGCCCCATTACCAAGTGTCGATTTCCAGAGACTTTCCCAGCCTCCCGTCCCGCGAAGCGGAGCGACACGCGATCCCGTCGCAGGGCATAGCGTGTAGTCGGGGCCACCGCCGCGACTCGCTAAGCAAGCGCTCCTGACCGTTGACCCGCATGTCGCTCGGAGTCAGGACCTGCGCAAGAAAGACCTGGACCTCCAGCAGGCGAAGGCCCAGCTCGAGGCGCGCGCGTGCGCCTCGTCGAACGAACGAACGAACGAAGCCGCGCCCTGAAGGTGCCTTGGCAAGCAGATGGGGAATACCGATCCCATGCGTGCCAGCAAACAGAGAGAAAAACTGGAAGTTGCACAGTGCGCTTCTGCGGGAGAGGAGAAATCTGAACATGCACCGATCGTGGCCTGTCCAGGATCGGTATATTTGCATATTTTGGGCTCGCTCCGAGTGGAGCTGCGCTCGCGGGGGATTCCCGAGTGCATGGGCACGGCCCTTCTCTCCCCCTCTGTCTCGTCCTCTTCTCACTCCCCCTCGCTTCTTCCCGTCATGTTGTGCGTATGCAGTGTTGCTGGCCCGGTGGGCTCCGCGGAGTACTCGCGTGCGGCACGTTCGTTCCTTCTTTCGGGCCCATACTCACGGCATGCGCTTGCCCATCGCAGGCCGGTTTATGCCAGTCTCTTGGTTTGTCTGGTGACGTCTCGATTCGCAGACGGGGGAGCGGAGCTAACTTGCCCGTCGCCGAAGAAAACACACCTCTTCGTTCGGCTACCTCTGCACCCTCGCCCGGCCGCTTCCCCTCCTCATCCCTCCCGTCTGCCATGGTGGGCCTCCCGCTCCAGCGTCTGCCCGTAGGCTTGCGTGGGGCCTGTCCCTCTACAGGAGGAGTATCAAACATAGTTTTAAAAAATAGTCAGGGGGCAACTTTTCAGAATAGTTTTAAACATAGTTTTAAGATAGTCTCGAGAATAGTTAAAACATAGTCTGGGGACAAATGTGAAGGCATTGTTTGAAAATGTTTGAGTATTGTTGGGGAGTTTTCCTTTTCGTCCAAAATCCCCCTGTAGAGGGGGACATGTCCGACCTGACCGCAGGCCAGCCACGGCAGGCGCAGCGTGTCAGAGTCGCGGCGCTCCCCAACACCGGTGCAGCTCGCAGGCCCCCGCCACCCCTCCCCCCGCGGCGGAACCAGGCGAGCTTGTCGTTCGAGGCCAGGGCGTCCAAAGAGATCCCTCCCTCATCCTTCTCCTCCTCCTCCTCCTCCTCCTCCTTCTTCCTCCTTCTCCCTCCGCCTCCTCCTCCCTTCGCCTCCTTCCCCCTCTCCCTTCGCCTCCGCCTCGGCCTCATCCTCCTCCTCATCCTTTGGACGCCCGAGTGGACTGGCGAGCGTCTATGTGCGTCGAGGCTTTTGTGAATGGAGCATGTGGATGGACCTCACGCTTCTGATACCATATTCGGGGCCTTCGACGCTCTGGGAGGGAGGAAGGGGGGACGAAGGGAAGACGGACCGGGGAATGCGGAGGAGGGGAGGTCGGAGGAGGACGGGAGAGGGAGGAAGGAGCAGGAGGAGGAGCAGGTAAGACAGGGCGAGGGGGGAGGGAGGGAAGGAGGGAGGAGGGAGAGGAGGACGGATAATGATGATAAATGAAGAGGGAAGGGAGGATGGAGGAGGAAGAGGAGGAGGGAGGAGGAGAGGAGGGTAGGAGAGGAGGAGGAGGAATAGGAGGGAGGAAGGAGGAGGGGAGGAGGAGGAGGAGGAGGAGTAGGAGGAAGGAGGAGGAGGAGGAGGAGAGGAGAGGAGGAGGAAGGATGCGAGGAGGAGGAGGTGAGGAGGAGGAGGAGGAGGAGGAGGGGCAGGAGGAGCGATAAAGATGATGAGACAGAGGTGAGCAGAAGGAGGAGTTGAGGAGAGCGGGAGCGGAGAAGGACATGGATCTGGAGAGCCGTGCGGTCGAGGAACAGCAGGAAGAATACGACTGGACGGTGCAGGTTCGAGAGGAAGAGCGTGGGAAACAAGAAGAGGAGGAGGAGGAGCACAACGCCGAGGAGAAGAGGGAGGAAATAGAGGAGGAGGAGGAGGAGGAGGAGGAGGAGGAGGAGGAGGAGGAGGAGGAGGAGGAGGCGACGAGCAACCCCTCGATCCGAAGAGAGGACGAGGAGGAGCACCCGGCGCGAGGGAAGAGAAGAGGCGTGCAGGAGAGGCGGGGCGCTCCGAGGGGCGGCCCCGCGCGGGGTTTTGCGGCGATGCTGCTGGGGCCGGAGCACGCTTGGCGTTGCCGGGGTGCCCTCCCCCCCGCCCTCCCCCCAGACTGCGGTGTCCTCCCCCCCGCCCTCCCCCCTCCGGGTGTCCTCCCCCCGCCCTCCCCCGGGTGCCTCCCCCCCGCCCTCCCCCCGCCGCGGGGTCCCGCGGCGATGCTGCTGGAGCCCGCAGCAAACGCTTGGCGTAGGCCGGGGTGTCCTCCACCCCCGCCCTCCCCCATCTGCACGAACGCGAGGGGGAAGGAAAGAATGGTCGAGCCCATATTCCAGGGAGTTCATCTTTTTGGACAGGATTCGTTGTCCGCGCCGCCGCGGCCTGTGTTCACTTGAGACAGGAGGCCGCCTGCCCAACAGCGGCCGCTGTTGGTTTGGGACAACATTTGCTGTTGGGCATAGTACCCATTTTTTCGGTACCCATTTCGGGCGTCCAAACCCCAGACCCCCTCGAGCAATGAAAGAATCACGACGGAAGGTGTTCCTTCCTTTTCGGCCTCCCGGGGCCCTCGCCGGGCCTCGGTGAGCGTCAAGGAAAACGACTCGGGATGCAAAGCCGGTCATGGGGAAAGGGTCGGGACCTCTGGGGGAGGAGGAGGAGGAGGAGGAGGAGGAGGAGGAGGAGGAGGAGGAGGAGGAGGAGGAGGAGTTGGAGGAGGAGGTGGAGGAGGAGGAGGAGGAGGAGGAGGAGGAGGAGGTGGAGGAGGACGTCATGAAAAAAATCATTACGTCGGGGTCTGGGCCCGGACCTCCGGGGGCACACGGCGCCCTCCTGCGCCCGCGTGGCCAGCCGCCGCTGCCTGGTTGCCGCCCGGCGGGCTCCCCGGCCGGCGCTCTGGCCCGGGCCGGGCGAAAGGGGGGGATTGGGAAAGGGGGGGTTACGAAATTTGCTGCATGCAGCTAGTTTCGGCCTCACCGAGGGGCCCATTCCTCGATACGTAGCCGCCTCCAGCGCCGGGAGGCGCCGGGAAAATCAGCTGCGTGAGCTGATTCTCAACCCCCCCCTCCCCCCCTTTCGCCCGGCCCGACTGGCCCAGGACCTCCGCCGGAAGGACCTGGAGCACGAGCAGGCGAAGAAGCAGCTGGAGGCGCGTCCGCCGCCCCCTGACCTCCAGGAGGGCCAACAAGATAGCGCCCGACCTAGAAACCTATCCCGGAGCTTTTCTGCGTCTTGGTTTCAGGCTTTTTCGTTTCGTTTTGTTTAGGTTTTTAGGCCTCCAGTGCTAAAAAATAGCTCTCTGGAAGGTCAGGGCCCCCACCCGCCCACCCCCTATGCCACGCGCCGCCCCCCACCGAAATATTGCCGTTTCCCCGATGGCCCTCGGGACTCGCTGGAGTCGCCCTGGTTCGGCGGCGAGCGATGGTCAATGGTCAAGAGGGGAAAAAACACACAGACACAATTGATCGGCGATTCCCAGAAAATATGGGAAAATATGGGAAGTTGGGGGGAAAACAAAAACCCAGAAAATGTGGGGAAAGATGGGGGGGGAGCGAGAAGGACGAGGCCGTTTCAGAAGACGGCGGGACTTCTCAGAAACCCTCGCCCCTTCTGGGAATTACCGTTTCCCCGATGGCCCTCGGGACTCGCTGGAGTCGCCCTGGTTCGGCGGCGAGCGATGGGGGGGAGCGAGAGACGAGGCCGTTTCAGAAGACGGCGGGACTTCTCAGAAACCTTCGCCCCTTCTGGGAAGTTTTCTGTGTCTTCGGGGACGGCTCAGACAGCTTCCCAGAATGCCCAGGGACTTCCGAGCCTTCAGAGAAGGCCCACCCTTTCTCACGTCCCCCCCCCACCGGCTTACCGCCGGGCCTTGGTGAAGCTGAATGTCGACGGACAAGTGCTTGCAGATTTCTGGACAACCGAGTTCGCATCGCGAGCATCTTCTGTTCGCAAGAAGGACCTGTACACCACCACGCCTGGCTGAGGCCATCCTGGGCCCTCGGATGGAGTGTAGACCCTCCAGACCTTGGCCAGGGGGGCGTACACCCTTGTCGTTGAAAGTAGGTGTTTTTGGACTCCTAGATCCCAGTCTATGTTAGGCGCCTTCCTACTACAATAGTCGAGCGGTTTTCCCTCATCCCTCCTCTTCAGGGGGCGGGCGGAAGCCCACTCTACTTTTCCGCCCCGCCTCCTAATCCTCCTCCTCCTCCTCCTCCTCCTCCTCCTCCTCCTTCTCCTCCTCCCCCCCTCCTTCTCCTCCTCCTCCTCCTCCTGGGCCAGGATGGCCCTGGGACAGGCAGGGCTGTGATGTGCAGGACGTGGTTAGTTCCTTTCTCCGCGTGGGCCGCCTCAGGGTTCCCGATGGCCCCCGGGCTACGAGAGGAGAGTCTAGAAGGGACGCCTCGACGTCGGAGGTCTGGGTTTTTTGGCTTCCCTCCTCCGCCCTCCTCTTTCTCCTCTGTCTCTCCTCCTCCTCCTCCTCCCTCCTCTCCCCTCCTCCTCCTCCTCCTCCTCTCCTCCTCCTCCTCCTCCTCCTCCTCCTTCCTCCTCCTCCTCCTCCCCTCCTCCTCCTCCTCCTCCTCCTCCACCTCCTCCACCTCCTCTCCTCCTCCTCCTCCTCCTCCCTCTCCTCCACCTCCTCCTCCTCTCCCCTCCTCCCCTCCTCCCCCTCCTCTCCTCCCCTCCTCTCCCTCCTCCTCCCCCCCTCCTCCTCCACCGCCTCCTCCTCTCCTCTCCTCCTCCTCCTCCTCCTGCTCCTCCCCTCCTCCTCCCTCCTCCTCCTCCTCCACCTCCTCCCCCTCCTCCTCCTCCTCCTCACCTCCTCCTCCTCCTCCTCCTCCTCCTCCTCCTCCTCCTCCTCCTCCCCCTCCTCCCCCTCCCCTTGCTCCTCGACACCCTCGAGACCTATCTTGCTGCTGCCTACCCTCCTTGGGGCGAGCCACGGCAGCCGGAGCCCACCGTGCCGTGCCGCGCCGGGCGCGAGCCTGTGCGCTGCTCTCTCTCTCTGAGGCGCGATCGGCACCGGGCCAGGGACGAATGAGAAGGCTGGCCGCGTGTGTTCGAGTGCCTGGCCTTA
This sequence comes from Prorocentrum cordatum, assembly GCA_963575745.1. NCBI lineage: Eukaryota > Dinophyceae > Prorocentrales > Prorocentraceae > Prorocentrum > Prorocentrum cordatum. Next base: position 543,783 of record CAUYUJ010002047.1, on the reverse strand, counting down.
AGGGGGGTGCCAGTTGCACATACACACACACTCACACACACACGCACACACACACACGCACACAGACACACACACACACACACACACACACACACACACACAACACACAACACACAACACACAACACACAACACACAACACACAACACACAACACACAACACACAACACACACACACAAACATCATCGAGAATAACATAACCCTTACTCCAGATTTCGTGATGAAAGGGAGGGGGTCACAACCCTACCAGACGAGAAGTTTTAGACCCCCCCCAGACCATCCATGAAAGGGCGGCCCCTTGCCCAGATCCCCCCTCTGGGACGAATGAGAAGGCTGGCCGCGTGTGTTCGAGCGCCTGGCCTGAGGGGGGCGCCAGCTTCAGGAGGGGAAAAAACACACAGACACAATTTAATCGTCGATTCCTCCGGAAACATGGGAAAATATGGGGAATGGGCGGGAAGACAGAAACCCAGAAAATATGGGAAAATAAGGGGGGTATTTTATTTGTGTGTATTTATTTATGTGTCCCAGGGCCTGAGGGGGGCGTTAGTTGCACATACACACATACCTTTGTGTGCCCCGGAAGCGGCAGGGCCGTTTTTTCACCGTTTCCAAAAAGATGCCCCTTGAAAATGGAAACGGCAACAAAACGGCGACCGGAAACGGCCAAAAAACGGCTCCAGGATTGGAACCGGAGCCGGAACCGGTCAAAAAACAGCGACGGAACCGGTAAAAAAACGGCGTCGGAACCGGCAAGAAAACGGCAAGACGGAACCGGTAAAAAAACGGCCCTGTCGTTTCCAGGGCCCACTAAGACAATTACATAACCCTTACCCCTATTCTCAGACGTGGCCTTACTCGGGTCCCCGCCTGTGCAATTAGGGATCCCAAGTCTGGGCGGCTTGGTTCGATACGTCTGCAGAAGCAGACCCCCGGGCCCCAGTATTTCTGGCCCTCCCAAGTCAGGTCCCCTCCCAAAGGGTGTCGGGGTTTTCTTACGGCGGCGGCATCGGGTAAGGAATGTCTTCCTGAGGTCCAGACCCTGGCGCATTCCATATCGTTTCAAGGCGAGGTGGGTGGCCCACGTTTGGCCCCCCATCGGTCGCGAGACCCTGGGTTCTTTATCAAAGACATCCTTGTCTTAAACCTCCACCGTATTGGTGATTTCTTGCCTAAAGGCCTTAGGCGACCCGCCCTCCTCTTCCTCCTCCTCCTCCTCCTCCTCCTACTCACTCCTCCTCCTCCTCCTCCTCCTCCTCCTCCTCCTCCTCCTCCTCCTCCTCCTCCTCCTCCTCCTCCTCCCCCTCCTCCTTCTCCTCCTCCATCTTCTCCTCCTCCTCCTCCTGCTCCTCCTCCTCTTCCTCCCGCCCAGTGATGGATACAGCTTTGGCGCCAAAGATACCATGGGAACCAGGTGACGAAAAAGGCCTTCTCCAGTGAGTCGGTGACGTAAAACAACTTGAAAGACAAGGCTCTCAAGAGCGACCAGCGGCAAGGCTTCCAAGGGCGACCAGTGACGCATGAGAAGACCAAGGCTCTCAAGAGCTAACGGAACTGTGACAGACACTCTTAACGCCAAGACACTCGAGCACAAACTGTGCCATGAGCCCCCTCGGGTAAGTTCCTCGGAGCGTTCTGTCCATTTCCGTTTTCGGACAAAGTAACGGTTCGAGCGCATTTGTGGGCCGTTGAAGCAAGTTTCAATGGAAGAGGGATGGGAGAGGAGGAGGAGGAGGAGGAGGAGGAGGAGGAGGACGATGACGACGAAGGCGGCGACGGCAAGGACGAGAACGTGGACGGAAGCGGTTCGCAAGTTGGAACGGCAGGTGTTAGAGGAGGGGGAAAAGGACTTTGCCCGAATCTTGTCCCCTCTTGCTCGCGATGGGCGCCAGACCAGGGGCGAATCGGAAGTCGGCCGCGCTCGCCCGAGTGCCTGGGGGGGCGTCACGAGGACGAACACACGAAGACGGCAACGAGGGCGAGGAGGTTTCTCCGAACGGCTTAGGGGACCCGTCCTCCTCCTCCTCCTCCTCCTCCTCCTCCCCCTCCTCCTCCCCCTCCTCCTCCTCCTCCTCCTCCTCCTCCTCCTCCTCCTCTTCCTCCTCCTCGGGTCGCCTATGGCCCCCGGAAGAAACCGTGCACGAGGAGGTGTATGGGCACGAGGAGCAGCAGCGGTACTTGGCGGCACGGGCGGGAGCTTGAGGTGTTTCTTGGGAGCGGCAGGCCCGTATTCCACCGTGTCCAGGAATCTTGGCCTCGAGCATGGAAGCGACAAATGAAACAGATTCAGTCGGACAGCGAAACCGACATTGCTCCAGGGTTGGGACCGGAGCCGGGACCGGACAACAAACAGCGACGGAGCCAAACCGCCAAAACGAAATGCGCCAGATCCGGAGAACAAACATGCAAAACATCAACGGGGAACAATCTCCCTGTCGATACCCGGAACCATTAAGTGCGCTAGCAGCAGCAGAGGAGAAGGAGGAGGAGGAGGAGGAGGAGTTATACACAGGCAGGTGGACGATTAAAAAGGATTGGGGGAGACATCGTATGTGGAGGAGCGGCCCTTCAGTATTGCTCTGTTTCAAGAGCCCCTCGCGGGTCCTCTGGGCCCAGGACCTCCGCCAGAAGGACCTGGAGCATCAGTCGGCGAAGGCCGCGCTCGAGGCAAGCACGTCCCTCGCCTCCTCGCCTCTTTCCAGCAGCGTCCTCCTCTTCCTCGTCCTCCGCAAGTATCGTTAAGTCGGGCCTCTCCCTCCACAGAAGGAGTATTCAACGCTGCAAATCAGCAAATACTATGGGGACAATGTGTTGAGCATGTTTGGGGCATTTATGAATATTCTTTTTGTTAAAGAACAACAAATCGTCCAGAATCCGCCTGTAGGAGGACACGCCCGACTTAATTCCAGCATCGTCCTCCTCTTCCTCGTCCTCCGCAATAACCGTCCACCTGCCCCTCTTCACGCGAGCCATGGCGGCAGATGGCGCCCAACATCTTTGTAACAGCGCTCGCACTACAAGGGTTATTCCCCAATCAGTGCTTGCACCGAAGGGGTCCTAGCGGATATTCCCCAACCAGTGCTTGCACTGAAGGGGTCCTAGCGGAAGGTGAAAGATTTGGCGAAAGTTTCCCGCCGATTTTGGTAGCAGGCTGGGTTCCCGGGTTCCCGGTTTTGGGTTCCCGGGTTCCTAGTTATTGGTTCTGGGCCGATTTAGGGCGGTTTTGGGTTAACCTGGGCTCCCGGTTTCCCCTGTCGTTCTCCTCAGCGGAAACCATTCACTGATTGGGGTTTCTCTTTGGCCGGTGTACTTGAAAGATTTGGCGAAAGTTTCCCGCCGATTTTTGGTAGCCGGCTGGGTTCCCGGTTCTGGGTTCCCGGGTTCCTGGTTATTGGTTCCGGGCCGATGTCGGTACCCGCCAAAGTTTTCAATCCACCCGTTGATTGGGTTTTTTTCTGGCGTAATTATGAGAAAGTCCAGGGTTCGCAAGGAATTGGTCTCCTTGCGAAACAGCCGAAACCCTTCCGAAACCCTCTCCGGGAGGCTTTTAGGAGGGCTTTGCGAGAGTTTGGGAAGGGTTGTCACCGGTTTGGGGAGAAGCCAATCCCTTAGACCCTAGAGAACCTTGGGCGTTCTAAAGTCATTGCGCAATTTTGAATGATTGCCATGCGTTGCCTGGAACTTCCTGCGCCTACCCTCGTCACCGACTGTCCCCAGTATTGCATCGCTGGGGGTTCGATGCGTGTGGCGTTGTCCCCGACCTTCCCGAGAGCTGCGTCGCCCATAATTTCGTGCGCCCAGCCTCCTCTTCCTCCTCCTGTCCCCAGCTGTCCCTGGTTATGGTACAGTGTCGTTGGGAGGTCGGGTTCCTGCTTGAGTTTGCGATTCTGCGTTTCGACTAGAGGTTCGACTAAAGACTTGATTTGCCCCAAACTTGGTTGTTCCGTCGAATATACGGAATGTGCGTAGAATGTTCCGTGGATTTACGAATCATTATGCGAATTCTCTGTTCACCCAACGGATAAAACGATTTTTGGGGTAAGTCAATTTTGTAGTCGATCCCCTACTCGGGTGTCGCAGCTCCTCGAATGAGGCCGAGGTCCTTGCGAGGGAGCTACAGGCGATGTTTGCAATGGGGTTATGACGGGCGCACCACTGAGCGAATTCGTCCATGGGGCCCTGGTCATCCCATGGGCGAGCAGTCAGGCTACGCCGCTGGAGCAATATCATCGAAGACGCCTACGGCGAACCACCGCCGCCCCCTGCCGTTTGGACACGTTTACGTGACCAAACCTTCGGCCGATGTCTTGCCAAGTCATTGGAATACATGTTCCCCCAGCCGTTGTGGAAACGTATCTTCGGATGCAACTCCTGGGAGGTCAGATTCTGATTTTGTCTTGGTCCGCAATCCAGCTTAATCCCAGTTAATCCCGCTTAATCCCGCTTAATCTGGTTTAATCCCGCTTAATCCGAGGCCCGCTCCGGCGTAATAGCTCCCAAATGAAGCTGAATCCTCCTTGGAGCCTAATCTTTCCAACGAAAACCTCCCAGTAGTTGCCTCCTAACGTATCGGGGAACACTTTTGGGTGGAAGAGAGGGAAAGCTGGTAGTCGATCTCAGGGGGCCGCCTTGGGGGCACCTTGAGCTGCCTTGGGGCCCTCTTGGGCCGCATGGGAGCCTTCTTGTGAGCCTGTTTTGGGGCCGTCTTGAGGGGCATCTTGGAGACCTCAGCGCGAGAACTACTGGAAGACCTCTAGAGTATCACTGATCGTGGCCTCCTGGAGGTCCGTCCTCTTAAAGACCTCTTGGGGCATACTGAGGGCCTCTTGGGCCGTCTGGAGATCATCTGGGATGTCTTGGAGTCATCTTAGGCTGACATGGGGGCCATTTTGCCTCTCTTGGGGCCACCTTGGTGTCTTTGAGGCATCGTGGAGCCATCTTGGAAGTATCTTGATGCAATCTTGGGCGGACGCACCCTTGCCTCCCACCTTGTCCGTGTGGCTGGCGGGATCGCCCGAAGGAGTCCGCCGCAACCTGTCGATATTGGTACTTGGCGCGCTGAATTTGTTATTTTTATGTTGTTTTGTTCAAAGTTGCAAGTTGGGTCTCGGCCAATCCAGCCGGCCACACGGGCGAGGTGGGGGGCAAGGGTGTTGCCGTTCCAGGTGTCTTCAAGATGTTCCAAGATGGCCTTCAAGACGGCCAAGATGTCCTCAAAGACGGCCCAATGAAAGCCCAAGGCTGTCCTAAGACGCCTCCAATGATGGTCCCAGGACAGCCCAAAATGCCTTCCAGACGACACAAGAAGCCCCCAAGACGCCTCAAAGGGGCTCCAAGAGGACTTCCAGGAGACCGAAATCAATGATGTTCTTGAGGTGTTTATATGATTGACCGTCTCGCCTTTGGGGGGGTCCGACGCTCCTCCTCCTCCTCCTCCTCCTCCTCCTCCTCCCCCTCCTCCCCCTCCTCTCCCTCCCCTCCTCCGGTCGCCTACGGCCCCTGGGGAAACCGCCCAGTTTCGAGACACGGTGACGGATCATTCGCACTTGCAGACGTTTCTTCAGCATGGAGTATCGAGATAATCGAATGGGTCGACGTCGTTCCGATGGCCCAGGAGGGAGTGAATGCTGCATCGGTTTGTCTCCGGAAGTTCGGATTGTGCAGGTGTTGTTCGCATTGACATTTCGAGTTGCCATGCGATTTTGATCGTGCTGGACAGGAGAGTCGTATTGAATGTTGCGATGGCCATTGCAACCATACCTGCGGGAGCAAAGGGTGGACCCAGGATAAACAGATGTCAGGCGTGCGCGTTGGGACAGCAGGCTGACTCCTCTCGTTTACAGTTGCCACGGACTCCTCCCCTCCTCCTTCCCACCCCGACCTCTCTCTGGGCCAGCCTTGCCTCTGGGGCCCCCTGAGGGGGGGGCGCCTGCGCCGCAGCCCCAGGCCTCGTTGATGGAGCTGGAGAAGCAGCAGCACCAGCTGCTGGTGCAGCAGCAGCCCGTGGAGCAGCAGCTGGTGCAGTCGGCGCCAGTGGCGCAGCAGATGCAGATGCAGCAGCCGATGCAGATGCAGCAGGTGCAGCAGCAGGAGCGGGCCCGCGGACGAAGTCGACTTCCTCGGCGCTCGTCTTGGTCTCCTCGCTCTTCCCTCGGTTCCTCACGGGGGGCACCACCATGACCCCAATGTCGGAGGAGCGAGAGGGTATGATGATGGTGATGCTGATGATGATGTTGATGACGATGACGATGACGATGACGATGACGATGATGATGATGATGATGATGATGATGCTGCTGATGCTGATGATGATGCTGATGCTGATGCTGATGCTGATGATGATGATGGTGGTGGTGATGATGATGATGCTGATGCTGATGCTGATGTTGATGCTGATGCTGCTGATGCTGATGCTGATGCTGATGATGATGATGATGCTGGTGGTGGTGGTGGTGATGATGATGATGATGATGATGATGATGATGTTGATGATATGCTCCAGGATTCCCACGGTCTCCCATATTTGCTCACGTTCCACGCAGGCTGCAGACACGAGGGCGCCAGATACTCTAAAATTCCTAGAGCGCATTCTGAGCCAATTGCACCATTCGGCGGCTGAATATTGTTCGACCATTTGGGGGCATGTGTTTTACTATTTTTCATGTGTCGTATCTCCTTGTAGGAGGACCTGCCCGACCTAACGCCAGGCCCCGGGACCATCCGCCAGAAAATTGCTCGGGACGACCAGGATTCGTAGACCGCGTGTCGAAATCCGAACCCTCCCCCCGCCTCCCATCCATTTGGTAGCATCCATGGATGGTGGGGTTAGGGTAGGGTTCGGGTGTCGCCACCTGTGTCGGCACTTTGGATCCGTCGAATGATGCGAGCCTTAGGGAGAGGGAGCGGAGGAAGTGGAGGAGGAGGAAGGGATGCAGGGGAGGAGGAAGAGGAGGAGGAGGAGGAGGAGGAGGAGGAGGAGGAGGAGGAGGAAGGAGCAGAAGGAGGAGGAGGGAGGAGGAGGAAAGGATGGCGGGGCGCGAGGAGGAGGAGGGGGAGGAGCAGAAGGAGGAGGACGACGAGGAGGAGGAGGACGAGGAGGAGGAGGACGACGAGGAGGAGGACGACGAGGAGGAGGAAGAGGAGGAGGAGGGAGGAGGGAGGAGCAAGAGGAGAAGGAGGAGGGAGGAGGAGGAAGGGATGGCTGGATGATGTGATGATGAGGAGGGGAGGAGGAGGAGGAGAGGAGAGAAGAGGCGGAGGAGGAGAGGGGTAGTATGATGAGGAGGGAGGAGGAGGGAAAGGATGGCGGGGCGGAGGAGGAGGAGGGGAAGGAGAGAAGGAGAAGGACGAAGAGGAGGAGGAGGAGAAGGAGGAATACGAGGAGGAGGGAGGGAGGGAGGAGGGAGGGAGGGAGGAGGAAGAGTAGGAGGAGGAGGCAGGGGGAGGAGGAGGAGGAGGAGGGGAGGAGGAGGGAGGGAGGGAGGAGGAAGGATGGCTGGGATGATGATGATGAGAGGAGGAGGAAGGAGGAGGAGGAGAAGGAGGAAGAGGAGGAGGCGGAGGAGGAGGAGGAGGAGGAGGAGAGGGAGGGAGGGAGGGAGGGAGGGAGGGAGGAGGAAGAGGAGGAGGAGGAGGAGGAGGGAGGGAGCAGGAAGGGACGCTGGGAGGAGGAGGATGAGGAGGAGGAGGAGGAGGGAGGGAGGGAGGGAGGGAACGTCGCAGCACGTGGCGAGGTCACTGTGCCTTCGCTGTGTGGAGCCGCTCCAGGCCATCGCAGGTCGTAGGTCTGTGGCCTCGAGAGGTCCTGGTTCCTCGCGCTTCGCGCTTCTGCCCCTCGGGGCGCCGACGGCGTCGAGCCCTGTCTCGGATGTTGCCAGAAGTGCACCCGGCCCAAGCCCAGACCCCCTCGCGTCATGAACAAAAACAAGACGGGGGGTTTTTCGTCATGTTCGGTCTCCGGGGGCCCTCACCGGGCCGTGGGACCGTCAAAAATAGACTCAGGATGAAAAAACAGCCCCAGGCAAAGGGTCGGGACTTCCGGGGACCGCGCATTGGAAAAAACAGGACGTCGCATGGAAACGATGTTGCTCGAAGTGCCCTGGCCCAAGGTGCCTCCAGGATGTCCAAGGAGGCCCCCACGGCCTCCAGAGCACGCCTCACGAGGCCCTCGTGGGCCCAGGGGCGCCAGCATGGAGCGAGAAGCTGGGGGCACCTGGCATCAGGGGCACCTTTCGCACCCCCCGGCTGGTGTCCCCGCGCCACGTTCAGGGCCTGCACCCCTCATTCTCCGAGTGGGAGGTCGACTGCAGAGCTCATTTACCCCTAATTTTGTTTTCGTCGAATCTGCGAAGAATGCGTAGACTGTCCCGTGGATCCACGACCCAAATACACATTTTTGCACATTCGGTGAAAAATGAGTTTGGGGTAAGTCAACTTTGTAGTCGATATCGTACTCGATAAATGCACCATCCCATGGCCCAGGATGGCCCTGGCCAGGCATTGTGTCGGGGAAGCGTTTTGCGCAGGAAGTCGAGTCTGCCGGCGCTTTTTGGCGAGCCCGTCCTGGGCTTTGACGGCTTAGTTTCCGTGGGATGTTTGTAGCAGGAGTTCGCCTCAAGTTTCATTTTGGTTCTCGTTATGTTCCTGACGGCCCCGTCAGGCCAACCTTAAGTCGGGCCTGTCCCTCTACAGGAGAAATTTTCAAAAATAGTCAAAAAATAGTCTGGGGACAATTTGTTTAAAGTATTTTTGGGTATTTTGGGGCATGTTTGGGGTATGTTCAATTTTGTTCGCCCAAAATCCCTCTGCAGGGGGACACGCCCAATCTGAGGCCAATCCGAGCCCCCCGAACCCGAGCCTGACACGTCTCCCGATGGTGGTGGTGATGTGTCGGTGCCTTCTGCGGAGCTTCTCCCCGCGCGCCGGCGCGCTGCCTGCGGCCGCGCGCGCCCCCCCGAGTGCTTGGGGGTCTCAGACAGAGACTCTGGCATCGCTCGGGAGGCTTGTAGGGAGGGGATCGATGGGCCCATGGGCTGGGCACTTCAAACGTCTTGTCGCCCCGACGTTTCGATAATAAAACAAACTCGCCAAAAATCACGACCAGAGCCCTAGACCTCATCTTTCTGCTCGACTTTTCGAGCCTGATCGGTCTGTGAGGGTTCCCTGCCCGTGAAGCCGGGCGTAACCCCCCGTAGTGAACAAATTGATACGCCAGGATCTCACTCTCCCACGTCGGCCTTTGGGGGCCTCCCCCTCCTCCCCCAGCCTCTCCTCCACCTCCTCTTGCCCCTCCATCGGGATCCGACGTTGCGAATCAAGTGCGACACAGCATACAAATCGCGGCCAGCGCCCTAGACCTCATCTTCCTGCGTAGTTTGGCGAGCTGGATCGGTCCGTGAGGGTCAGGGGGGCGCGACACCAGGCGAAAGCGCCCAGTGCGGGAAATTCGTGGCGTCAGGATCTCAGGGACGGGCGGCCGACGATCGAGCCGTGCGTTTGCCCATCTCTAGGGGGGCACATGCGAACCCTACCCCACCCTCCCCCTCAGAAATCGGGGGGGGGGCACGGGTAGGGTTCGCACGTGGCCCCCTAATCTCTCGACGCCCCGAGCCCGCGCCTCCTTCTCAGGAGCCCGTGGCTGTCGTGGCCGCGCCGGTGCTGCAGAGCGTGGGGATCGGGGTGCAAGACCAGGCGGGGCCGGCCGGCTTGGAAGCGCGAGCCGCAGGTGGACCTGTAGAGAGGACAGAACCCAGACCCCCTCGAGTAATGAAAAAATCATGACGGGATGTTTTCCTTCATTTTCGGCCTCCGGGGGCCTTCACCGGGCCTCGGGAGCGTCAAAAAACGACTCAGGATGCAAAGCCAGTAATGGGGAATGGGTCGAGATCTTTGGGGGTCGACGTCATGAAAAAATCATGACGTCGGGGGTCTGGGTAGAGAGGACATAATGGGGAGAGGGCAGCAGAGAGATGAGCGAGGGGAGAGGGGAGAGGAGAGAGAGAGCAATGAGCGGCACGTACATTCATCCACCTGTTTCATCTTTCACTGCGGAAGCTATGGCCTTAGAAGACGCAGTCTGTTCGATATCCCGGCTGATTCATCAGGCACGGCAAAGCACGGCAGAGTTCAGCGCAATTTTTAACCCTCAATTCCTGTTTGGTGGCCTGTCACGGTGAAGAAGAATAAGAAGAGGAAGAAGAAGAGAGAGAGAGAGAAGACAGGGGGCAAGAGCTGGTAGGGGAGGGAGCAGGGAGAAGGTCTATCCAGCTGCATACGGCAATTCCCGCCACCGTGCCTGGGTTGTGGTAATGAATTGAAGCCTATTGGATGGTCGTTGGGATCCCGTGTATGCTTCTTGGAGGCAGTTTGGAGGCCTCTTGAGGGACGTTTTGGGGCCTCTTGGGGCCTCCTTTGGGCCTCTTGGCGTCTTGGCGGCCTCCTGGGACTTCTTGGGGGCTTCTTGGAGCATCTTGGGGCCTCTTGGGCGCCTCTTGGGGCCTGCTGGTGGCCTCTTGGGGCAGATGGCTCGGAATTTCGCTCTGGGTTCCCTCTCTTGGGCCCCTTTTGAGGCCGTCTTGCTGCCCTCTTGGGCCGTCCTGGGCGCCTCTTGGGCCGTCTTGGGGCGGTCCTGGGCCGTCTTGGGGCCCTGTGGAAGGCCTCGTGGGCAGTTTTGGGATGTTCGTTGGGGCCTCTTGGGCCGTCTTGGAGCGTCAGAAAGTTGAAAAGGCGAGAACGCCAAAATCTTTCACAAAAAGATCTGAGGGGTGATTTGTGACTCTTGGGAGGCCTCTTGGGGCGTCTTAGAGGCTTCCTGGACCATCTGGAGGCCCTCTTGGTCGTCTGCGAGCGATCGTTCGGCGACTCGGGGCCCTCCTGGACCGTCTTGGGGACCTCCTGGGCAGTCATGGAAGCTTTGAAGAGCCCCAGGTACCCCCCGGTAATAGGGGCGACGCAGTCGGGTGCGTGCTACCAGAGCGGGTGGAGGATCGTTTACAATTTTGTCTGAACAAAAAACGCTACACAAACCCTGCCGGGCATGCTTCTACGCTTGAACGTGCCGGGCACGGTGGCGGATTTTGAAGGGGTCCAGGATGAGAAGAGAGGATGGGAGAACGGAGGGAGTGCTTGTTGGCAGAGAGGAGGGAGCGAGGGGGCAGATCAGAGCCCAGGGGACGAGTAAGATACCAGGCTGCCATTACCCCTTCACCTGCCGTCACGTCCCGCCCTCCTCCTCCTCCACCTCCTCCTCCTCCTCCTCCTCCTCCTCCTCCTCCCCCTTCCTCCTCCTCCTCCTCCTCCTCGTCCTCCTCCTCCTCCTCCTCCTCCTCTCACGTGCGGCCGGATCTCCTGCCCTGCGACGTCGTGCTGTTCTACACCTCAGGCGATGCTTAAGAAAATTTAAGTTTTCGGCCAGACTCTCGATTACTCTTAACGTTTCCATGCAAATCTCAAGATTGTAATAGAAATGCTGGGTTTTTGTTCAAGTTCTGAGACTATGGATTTCTTAACCCCTGATTTCTTAAGCATTTCGCAGGGTGTAGTCCTTGCACTTGCTCGCCCCCCCCCCACCCCCGTCTCGGCGCTGGGAGGCCTCCCGTTCTGCAGTCGGGGCCCCGAGGAGGGAACCCTCTTCGTTGGGGAGGGGCTCCGTGCTCCTCGATTGCTTCACAGTTGGCCTCCGGTTTTCCCAAGGTTCACCACCCACCAAACCACCCCAACCCAACCCGAAGGCTCAGATTTGCCCTCGATTTCTAGTGGGGGGGTCGGGAAACATAGAAAAAACACATGTGGAACCCTTACCCCCCCCAACCCGAAATTCGGGTCTTCGGGTTGGGTTGGGGTGGTCTGGTAGGTAGTCAAAGGTGTTCGATGGGGAATCGAAGTTTAGCTTATGGGAAAGGAGGGGCCTCGTTCCTCCTTTAGGGTTCCTTGGGTCAACGCCCCGACTGCAGTCCTTGCACCTGCTCGCCCCCCCCCCCCACCCCCGTCTCGGCGTTCGGAGGCCTCCCCTTCTACAGTTCCTTTGTTCTCTCTCTCTCTCTCTCTCTCCCCTGATGACGTCCAGAAGATGCCCAGCCCCCCTCCGCGTATTGTGTTTTTTTTATGCGCGGGATGCCCGGGAATAGTGTGTTTTCGCGTGGGCTGTTTTTCCAAATGCCCCTCCCGCCGAGGCGCTGGCCTGATTTTCGGGCTTCGCTCGTTCCGAATCGTGCTCCCGCTGCAGCGCTGGCCGCGTTTCCGCGCTGCCGCTCGTTCCGAATCGTACTCCCGCTGCAGCGCTGGCCTCATTATTTCCAGTGCCATGCCACGGCATGGTTTACGGTCCTTCCAAACAGGGCCCAAAATCTAGAGAATGACCCCCTGAAAAAAACATCGGAAGTGATTACACATTCGGTGCCGATTCGTTGATTCTTGAAGCAGCAGAAGCCCCCCCCCCCCACCGTGGAGCGTCGCCACGCCATGCTCTGTCATGCTACGCGTTGACCTTGCACACCATGCGTTGCCATGTATAGCGATGCCATCCTACGACATCCGACTGTGCGACTAGAGAGGAAATCTACGCCGTGGTAAGAGATGGGAGGGAGGGGCAGGACGTCAGATATGACGCGAACGCACCTAGCTTGCCCCCAGCCCCTCCCTCACCTCTGCTTGCCCCTCCCACGAAATCCGATGCTGCACAAACATTGCAAACATCGCGACTGCGGCCCCAGACACCATCCTTCTGCTGCTCTTTTTCGAGCCAGATCGATCCGTGATGCTCTCGGGGCCCGACACGGGGCGAGAACACCCAGCGAGCACACATGCAACGCGTGGATCTCGGGGTCCCCACCCCTCCATCCGCCTCCTCCTCCCTCCTCTTCCTCCTCCTCCTCCTCCTCCTCCCTCCTCCTATTCCTCCTCCTCCGCCTCCTCCTCCCCCTCCCCCTTTCCTCCTCCTCCTCCTCCTCCTCTCCTCCTCCTCCTCCTTTTCCTCCTCCTCCTCCCCCTCCTCCTCCTCCTCCTTCTCCTCCTCCTCCTCCTCTCCTCCTCCTCCTCCTCCTCTTCCTCTCCGCCTCCCCTCCCTCCTCCCCCTTCCTCCCCTCCTCCTCCTCCTCCTCCTCCTCCTCCTCCTCCTCCTCCTCCTCCTCCTCCGCTGCCCTTCCCCTCCCCCTTCGCCGTGCTGGTGTGCGGAGGGGCTGCGCGACGCGGTCTTGATGCTGTACTCGCAGGTGGGGGGAGCGCCTCCGCGGGCCGCCGCCAGTTGCCACGTCGGGCGATTTCGAACACGGCGGCGACGACGACGACGACGACGACGACGACAGCGGCGGCGGCGGCACGGGACGCCGTCTGCCGGCCCGGCGGAGCCGTGGAGGGCGGCGTCTGCGGCCAGCGGCGACGATGGCGCGAGCAGCCACGACGTCATTCTCGCAAGAAGAGACAGCGGCATGAGCATGAGCTTTCGGAGCTCTGCGCGGGTTTCTTGGATCTGCGCTGGCGGCGCCTCCAGCGCCGCCCCTGGCGCGCTCCGCGCGCGCGCGCCCAGGAGGGTGGGTCAAGCGCGGTTCATGAAAGTCGCGCGGACATCCGAAAGCCGATGTTTAGGATTGAAGTGTGTTTTGGTTCCAGGCGACTGCGAGCCTCTCTTCTGCGCTCTTTCTCGCATCTGTACGAGCACTCCAGAGCATGATGGAGCTGCGCACGACTTGCGACATGGTTTCGTGGCCGTGGCCTTTCCACAATAGCCATGGCACGGGTTCGCAGCACATGTCCTACATTTCGATTGCGTCTTCCCTGATGGACCGTGCACTCTCGTCGAGGGGACGGATGAAGCATGCGCTGGCGCGGATGGCGGAGGCAAGGGCGAGGAGAATCGGAAGAACACGAGCGATAGCTGGGAACACAGCAGAGAGGGGCGTTGCTGCAACTCCCGCGGAACTCTGGCGTGTGACAGTGCCTGCGGTTTTGGGGGGCCGGCGGCACGCTCGGCCTTGCCTGCAGGGCGCCGTGGCGGGCCCTTTCCTCGCCCCGGGGGGCTGCAGCCTGAGAGCCGCAGCAGCGGGCCTTCGATCTCCGCCTGGCAAACCCGAGGCGTGGCCGCAGGGAAGTGTTGGAACGCGTTCTGAGGAGGAGGAGGAGGAGGAGGAGGAGGAGGAGGTTGACGTGGCAGTCTCAGGGTGCACAAGGAGCAGTCTCAGGGTCCCGTGGGGCTCGCTGGTCCGCCAAGGGGCCGCAGATGGCAGCGCAGTGCACGAGCGGTCCACGATCAAGAGGCGCTGGAGATGCTGAAGCATGCTCTCTCTCTGCTCGCCGGTCCGCCAAGGGGCCGCAGATGGCGGCAGAGCGCGAGCGATCCACGATCAAGAGGCGCTGGAGATGCTCTCTCTGCTCCCCTCCCTCCCTCCAGCCTCGCGTCGCTGTCGTGCTCTTGTGCGCGCGCCCCCGCGCCGCGCAGTATGGGATCCAGCAGCCAGCCAACACGGAGGCCTCCCCGCCGGCGGGGCCCCCGCCCTTGGTGGGCACTGGTCTTGTGGAGGGCGATGAATGGAGAGGAAGCATGTTGCCAAATGATTTCCAGATGTCTAGAACATGTGTTTAAATATGTTTAAACATAAGAAATGCTATTTTTTCTTCTTTTTTTTTTTTGTTTTTTTTTTTAAAAAAATAAAAAAAAACAAAAAAAAAAAAAAAAAAAAAAAAAAAAAAAAAAAAAAAAAAAAAAAAAAAAAAAAAAAAAAAAAACGTATGTGGAATATTTCCAGGACGTGTTCCTACAACAAACACACACACACACAGTTTTTTGTTATTCGATGATAGGACTGTTGGGGTGTCCGTTGCAACGGCATCCGCAGCACTAAGTCCCGGGTGATGGAGGGCTGGTGGTGGCGGCAGGGCGGCAGGGGGCAGCGTTGGGAGGGAACAGGCCCCACGTCGCCCATGCCATCGCCGATGGGCGCCTGCCAGCCCCACCCCGCCCAGGAACGTGCGGGCTCGCTCTCGTCGGGGGCGGCAAAGAGGGGGGTGATGACTAGGGGCTAGAGGGGGGGGATGGATATCATGGCGCGGGCCATGATATTCCCCCAGATTTCATGGCGCCTCTTCTTATTTCATGACGTCCCTGCCCCCCCAAGGGCCGCGCACATGCCGCCGGCCATGATTTGCGCCTCCCCTCTTGGACGCCCCCCTCTTGGCCGCCCCCGATATCGGGGCGATGCATCGCCGATTTTTCAGGCCGATGTTTCCCCCCCCCCGAGCCGGTCCCCCCACCTCGTGGCCCCTGGCCGAGTGATGCGGGGCCGGCGGTGGCGGCGGGGCGGCCAGGGCGCGTGTCGGCGTGGCTGGGCAGAGGAGGAGGAGGAGGAGGAGGAGGAGGAGGAGGAGGAGGAGGAGGAGGAGGATCGTCCTGACACTGCGACCAGCTCGAGCTCGAGGAGTAGGAGGAGAAGGATAAGGAGGAGGAGGAGGAGGAGCCTCCCCGGCCTCGGCAGAACGCTTACAACGGCGCTGCCATCGTTCACCCTGCCACCGCGACACCTCTTGACCAGACCACCGCCATGGAAGGCTCAGACCTCCCCCACGTTCGGTGGCCCCCCCCCAAGCGGCCTCCAGGTCAACGCACCGGGAACCCTACGCAGCGCGGGGGGGGGGAGGAGTGGGGTGGGGTGGGGGCGCCAGTCGTTGAAAGAAGGCATGTGGGGATCCCTGAATCACAATCTTCAGCGAGCGAAGATGGGTATAAAATAAACTTTTTCGCTGTCGGGGGCCTGTCCCTAGGCGGCCGGAAAGTTTATACCCCTACGGTGCCACCGTAAGGGTATACACTCTCCAGCCGCCCGGGGGCAGGTGTCCCCGACGGCGAAAAGGTTTACTTTATACCGTTCTTCGCCCGTTAAAATCAAAATTTGCTGGAGCCGCCTTCCTACTTCGAGAGTCGAGCGGCGCTCCCTGTTTCCCTCCTCTTCCGGGGGCGGGGCGCAAACCGCATCTGCCTCCAACGACGCCTGCATATACTTCGTGCCTCGACCCGCTTTTTTTTCCGACCGGCGAGGAGACGGAGGCGGGGGGCTTCGCGCCGCATCACCGATGCGAAGGAGGGACAAAAACACACACAGACACAAATGAATCGTCGATCCTCCAGAAAATATGGGAAACTATGGGAAGTGGTGGGGAAGACATAAAACCAGACCGTATGAGAAAAGATAGGGAATTCTTTTGTTTGCGTGTATTTATTTGTGTGTCCCAGGGCCCCTTCAGATGCATCGCCGACGCATCGCGTTCCTCCGGCCACAGATACTGGGATCCCATCTAAAAGGCCCCCTGTGTGGCCTCGGCAGGGGTTCGGGTCCCGGGCCATCCCTTCTGTCCGCGTCCTTGGATCGCTTCGTGGCCTGGCCCCGCCGTGGCCCGAAGACCCTGTCGTTCCTGCTTCTGCGCGCCCTCTTGTAGCACGATGGTCCACCGCCTGCTCCCCGGGCTTCGCCCGCCCCTGGCCGCGTGAGGCCCCGCCTGCTCCCGCCCTTTCTCTGCCAATGGAAGCTGTGCGCGTCCCGCGGAGCTTTCAGCGGAAGAGGTTCGCTTTCGCCCTGCAGACACAATTCATCTTCGATTTCCTAGAAAATATAGGAAAATATGGGAAGTGCGGGGGAAGACAGAATCTCATAAAATACGGGAAAGTATGGGGAATGTCTTTATGTGTGTGTTTTTATTTGTGTGTTCTTGGGCCCCTTCATGCGGAGAGCCTTGCGCTGGACACCGCCTGGGTCGCGCTCACAGGGTCGTCCTATCATGTCGTGGGATGAGAAGCTGGTGGCTTTTTGCCGAACGAATCACATTGGATCGTGGCAAGAAGCCGCGCAAGACGACGCTGCCTGGGCAGATATGACGGAGGACTTCTTGGATTTCTGCGAGTGAGCACGCCCGCCGCTTCCTGCTTGCACTGTAACTTGTTTTTCCCTCGCGCCCTATATGGGCCCGCCCTCGTGCGAGCGGGGTGACTTGACTTGACTTGGGCCCCTTCATTCTTGTAGCACGACGGCCGCAGTCGGCGCGGCGGCGCCAGAGCTCGGGGCAGGCCACGAGCCAGGCCTCTCGGAGGGCCGATCGCCGGGTCGGCGCCGCGGGTGTTTCCCCGAGAGCGCCTCGAGGTGCGCACCGCGCCGGCGAGGCCGGCCAGGGCGCCACGAGGAGCTCGGCGAGGCAGTCCCCAGACCCCCTCGGGCAAGGACAAAATCACGACGGGAGGGTTTTTCCCAATTTTCGGCCTCGGGGGGCCCTCACCGGGCCCCGGGGGCGTCAGCAAACGACTCAGCATGCAAAGCCGGTGCTGGGGAAAGGGTCGGGACCCCTGGGGGTCGACGTAATGAAAAAATCATTACGTCGGGGGTCTGGGGACTGCGTGACCCCACAGGGAGCTCCAGCGAAGGTCCCAGTTGGACTGCCCGCATGCGTCCCCCCCACCCAGTACAGCGCTTCGCGGCACCATAGGCCATAGGGAGCTCCACCGAAGATCCCAGTGGGACCGCTGCGTCCACCCCCCCCCAGTACAGAGATTCGTGGCAACATAGGGGGCTCCAGCGAAGGTCACCGTGGGACCGCCATAAAGCGTCCCCCTCAGCCCAGTACAACGCTTCGTTGCCCCATACGGGGGCTTCACCGAAGGCCCCAGTGGCATCGCCAGAATGCGCCCCCACACCCCACTACAGCGCGTCGTGGCCCCACAGGGAGCTCCACCGAAGGCCCCTGTGGGACCGCCCGCATGCGCCCGCCCCCCACACATTACGGCACGCCCCACTGCGCGCTGCGCGGCCCACCGGAAGCGGCACCCACAACGCGCTAATTACGCACAACTGCACATGGTTGGGCCCTTCGCCTGGATAGTTCCCGACCATCTTGTGGTGTTGGGCCCTCGTTTTGCAGAGACAGCGCCCCGCGTCGCCTCCCACCCGCTGCCCCCTCCCTCCCCGTCCTCCCGTCCCTGCTTGCGCCTTCAGCACCAGTCAGCCATGTCAGCACACTCCTCACACGCTTCGTTGGCCTCATAAGGAACTCCACCGATAGCTCAAGTGGCTGCGCTCGCATGGCACCGCCGCGCCCGTTTCGGCACACGTTTCACACGCTTCGTGGCCCCATAGGGAGTTCTACCGAAGTCTTCAGAGGGTGCGTTCGCATGGCACCGCGGCGCCCATGTCGGCACACCCCTCACACGCTTCGTGTCCGTGGCCCCATAGGGGGGCTCCACCGAAGGCCCCAGTGGCTGCGCTCGCATCGCACCGCGGCGCCCATTTCGGCACACCCCTCGCGCGCATCGTGGCCCCAGAGGGAGCTCCACCGAGGGCCCCACTGGCTGCGCTCGCATGGCACCGCCGCCCCCGTTTCGGCACACCCCTCACACGTTTCGTGGCCCCATAGGGAGCCCCACCGATAGCTCAAGTGGCTGCGCTCGCATGGCACCGCCGCGCCCGTTTCGGCACACCCCTCACACGCTTCGTGGCCCCAAGGGGAGCTGCACCGAGGGCCCCAGAGGCTGCGCTCGCATGGCGCTACCGCGCCCATGTCGGCACACACCTCACACGCGTTCGCATGCGCCCACCGCGCCCGTTCCGGTACGTCCCTCACACGTTGCGTGGCACCATAGGGAGTTCCACCGACGACGATACTCACAATTGCGCTATTCACAATTTCATATGGTTGGGTCTTTCGCCAGGCTAATTGTTTGTCCATCGTTGTTTCTGGTTTGTCCTGCCTTCAAACAGCGCGCCAGAGCAGTCTGAACCGCCACAGTGCGAGCACGTCCTTGTGGACAGGGCCGTCTTGATGCCATGGCTTCCCAGCCCTGACCCATCCAACGATGGTCCACTTACACACACACACACACAAGACGCAAAGATCGCCACCACCAGAGCACTGAAGCGACGGGAGGTGTGTGGGTTGGGCGAGATTCTTAGGCTTACGCCACACCGCCGACCCCTTGTTTATGCCAATCTGGGGGTAGTAGAAGCTGCGAAGGGGTGAAAAGGCGAGTGATATTTGTTTGGTGTCTGTTCGCCGCCACCGCCAGAGGGTCTCGGGCAGTTCCGCGGGGAGGTCCGAGCGGACAGCGACACTGCGAGTTTTGGAGCCACTCGGGGGCCGTTTCGGAGCCTCTGGGGTGCTTCTTGGGGGTTCCTTGGGGCGTCTGGGCGGCCTCGTGAGGGCCTCTGGGGGCCTCTTGGGGCACTCTTGGGGCCCCCTGGGGCTCCTGGGGGCAGAAAGCTAGAGTTTCAACATGTTTGGTCGCCCTCTTGGGCCCCTCGTGGTGCCGTCTTGGAGCCCTCTTGGGCCGTCTTGGGGACCTCTTGGGCCGTGTTGGGGCCGTCTTGGGCCGTCTGGAGGCCGTCTTGGGGGCCTCTTGGGCCATCTTGGGGCTGTCTTTGGGGCCTCTTTGGCCGTCTTGGAGCGTCGGGAAGCCGGAAAGGCGGAAAAGCAAAAAACATCGAAAAACACTGGAAAATCAACAATTTTAGACTCTTGGGGCCCTCTTGGGAGGCTTGTTTGGGACCTCGGGGGCCGTCTTGGAGACCTCTTGGCCCGTCTTGGGGCCATCTTGGGCGTCTTGGAGGGGTCGTTTGGCGTCTCGGAGCCTTCGTGGGCCGTCTTGGAGGCCTTTTGGGGGCTTCTTGGCCCGTCTTGAGGCCCTCTTGGGCCCGGAAAAGCCCTGGAACCGCTCGTCCCGGCCGTGCTGCGCTCGTCCTGGCCCCCTCCCCGCCTCCAAATCGGCCCTCTTGGGCCGTCTTGAGGACCTCTTGGGCCGTCTTGGGGCCGTCCTGGGCCGTCTGGAGGCCGTCTTGGGGGCCTCTTGGGCCATCTTGGGGCTATCTTTGGGGCCTCGTCGCGCGTCTTGGAGCGTTGGGAAGCCGGAAAGGCGGAAAAGCAAAAAACGTCGAAGAACACCATGGAAAATCAACAATTTTAGACTCTTGGGGCCTTCTTGGGAGACTTGTATGGGACCTCGGGGGCCGCCTTGGAGACCTCTTGGCCCGTCTTGGGGCCATCTTGGGCGTCTTGGAGACGTCGTTTGGCGTCTACGGGCTTTTTTTGGGCTTGTTGGGGGCCTCTTGGGGGCTTCTTGGAGCCTCTTGGAGGCCTCTTGGGGCCTCCTTGGCGCCTTTTGGGGCGGAAGGCTAGAATTTTAGGTTCGTGGTCCCCGTCTGGAGCCTTTCTTGGGCCCCTCTGTGGGCCCTCTTGGACTGTCTGAAGGCCCTCTTGAGCCGTTTTGAGGCGCTCTTGGGCCGTGTTGGGGCCCACTTGGGAGCCTCTCGGGTCGTCTTGATGCCGTCTTGGGGGCTTCTTTCGCCGTCTTGGAGCGTCGGAAGCCCGAAAAAACGCGAAGGCCAAAAACGTTGAAAAAACCAATGGAAATCGACGATTTTGGCCTCTTGGGGCCATCTTGGGAGGCGTCTTGGAAGCTTCTTGGGGCGTCTTGGAGGCATCTGGGGCCATCTGGAGGCCATCTTGACCGTCTTCGAGTGTTTTTTCGGCGACTCGGGGCCCTCTTGGACCGTCTGCAGAGCTTCTTGGGAGCCTCTTCGCTCGTTTGCGGCCCCCCCAGCAGACTCTCTGGAGCGGATGACCCCCCCCGGACCGCGCCGGCGGATCCCGGGGAATCCGGCCGGACCCCCCCCCCCCCCCCTCCAAAACGACCGGACCAGGCTCCGGGGGGAGGGGTTTGGGGAGGGGGGAAGCATCTCACACGCCGATGACCCCAAGGGGTCGGCGGATTCGCATGTGAGCCCATACGGGTAGCCACCAGCCACCCCGCCGCGCAAATGAGCTTGCTCGAAGCATCTGCTGAACTTACCCGCGCTCTTCCTCATCGTCCCCATTCTTGCTGCACTTCTCCTCCCCACCCTTCTCCGAGGCAGAACCCGATGTAAACCTGATCCTCTCCCTATTGCTCAATCTAGTCATCGCCTCCTCCTCCTCCTCCTCCTCCTCCTCCTCCTCCTCCTCCTTCTCCTCCTCCGCCCCACTCCATGCGGTCAGGCCGAGTCGCCCGTCTAGCTGTCAACCATTAGAAGGGTTCCAGCAGAGGGCCTCCGCCTGGTCGCTGCAGGTTCGCTTGCGTCTCCCTCCCCTGGGCCCGCTGCCCCCTGCAGAAAGGCGACCACGCCCGAGGTCTCCGCATGCCGCCCCAGCGGGGGGACGCCAGCCAACCGGCCTGCTCCTCCTTCTCCTCCCTCGTCCCGCTCACTCTCTTGGCCGTCCCCCCGCTGCCCCTCGTACTCCCCATTTCCCTGTTCTCCGTCTTATCTTCCTCGACATTCTCTCGTGCTTCCCCTGTGCATCTTCGCGCTCATGTGCCATCATCCCCTTCATCCTCCGCGTCCTCTTCCCTTCGCTCTCCGTAATTGCTTAGCCGCTCCAGCTCAAGTGCGAACGGAATCATCTGCTCGACCGCGACTCGTCGCGCCGAGGCGTCTGGCCAGCCCCCCGTCGCGATGGCAGGGCCCAAGGAGGAGCTGGCCGTGGATGACCCGACGGCGGCTGCCGTCCCCAAACTGCTGGAGCACATCCCGGCGCCCTCCACGCCGCAGGACCCAGACCCCCGACGTCTTGATGTCTTCATACCGTCGACCCCCAGAGTTCTCGACCCCTTCCCCGGGACCGCTTCCCCGCCCCGGGCCGATGTTCCACGGCCCCGAGGCAACGGCGAGGGCCCCCGGAGGCCGAGAACAGCGAAAAGCCTCCCCCTCCTCCTCCTCCTCCTCCTCCTCCTCCTCATCCTCCTCCTCCTCCTCCTCTTCCTCCTCATCCTCCTCCCATCCTCCTCCTCCTCCTCCTCTTCCTCCTCCTCTCCTCCTCCTCTCCTCCCTCCTCCTCCTTCTCCTCCTTGCGCACCCCCTCCTTGGAGTAGATCTTGGCTGCTTCTGGCGCCTCTCTCGAGCAGCTGGGGATCTCCCCCATAGCACGCACGGCCCCACGCAGCGGCACCACAAGCAGAGCTCCGGGGCCAGACCCCTGCCCACCCTCCCCCCCCCCCTTCCCGCCCCACTGTCGAAACGCCGACTCAAAAAACGCCGACGCGATGCTCTCGTGACTCCCGAGGAGGAGGACGAGGAACGAGGAGGGAGGGGGAGGGAGGGAGGAAGTGGAGATGAGGAGGAGGAAGAGAGGAGGAGGAGGAGGAGGAGGAGGAGGAGGAGGAGGAGGGGAGGGAAGGACGAGCGATCCGCAACCGACCCTCTGTGGCTGCATCGGAGCCGCGGGGGTCCCCGGCAGGAGGCGCCCGGGCCCCGCAGCAGCCCCGCGCGCCCGCGCCGCTCTGGGCGTGGCGCGGTGGCGCGGCGGCTCCGCCGGCGCCCCCCGGCCCCTCGCGCCGGCCGCGGCGGCGCGCTCGAGGTCGCCGCCGCCGCCGCACGCCGCCGCCCGGCGTCGTCGGCGCCGCCGCCGCCGTCGCCGCCGCCGCCGCCCACGTCGGCGTCGTCGTCTTGGCCGTCGTCGCCGGGCGTCTCCGTCGTCGTCGGCGTCGTCGTCGTCGTCGTCGCCGCCGCCGGCGTCGTGTCTTCGTCGCAGCCGGCGTCGTCGTCGTCGTCGATCGTCGATCGTCGTCAGCGTCCTCGCCGTCGTCACGGGTGCTGTCGCCGCTCCGCCAGCGGGCCCTCTCGGCGCGAGGGGGCCCAGCTGGGGTGCTCGGGGGCAGCAGGAGGAGCAACATCGGGGGATACGGACTCTGGGGGGGTGATGCCCTGACCTTCCAGAGAGCTATTCTTTAGCACTGGAGGCCTAAAAACCTAAAAAACTAAACGAAACAGGCTAAAACCAGGACGCAGAATAGCTCAGGGATAGGTTTTTAGGTCGGGTGCTATTTTTTAGCCCTCCTGGAAGGTCAGGGTGCATCGGCCACCGATGGACCACCATCGGAGGGCAAGAAACGGCATAAACATGAACTTCTGGCGGTCCCGCGCGGATGCCTCTTCTCGGATTGCGCTGGGCCCCCCCGGCGGCGCCTCTGGTGCCGCCCTTGGCGCGCTCCGCGCGCCAGGGAGGGGGGTCCAGCGCAGATCCAAGAAATCTGCGCGGACCGTCAAAAGTTGATGTTTGCACCGTTTTCTTCTTCTACACCCGCTCAGGATCGATGTTCGAGGTCCGAGGCTTGAGGTGCTCGCTCGTTCTTGAGCCGCCGGAGGCTCGGGTTATGGCCCGAAACCCACCACGGGCTCAAGGGTGGAGACCTCTCCCACAATCGCCCAGTGATCGCCGATAGGGGCCTCATAGCCTTCCGCGCCCAGGAGCGCGGTGTTTCGCGATCGGGGGCCCAACGCCGACCTATCGGGCGATGCATCGCCGAGATTCTAGCTCGAGGTTTCCTCCCCTGAGCCGGTCCCCTCCTTGGGCCCACGTGCGCACACCTCTGGCGCGCTTCGGGACCTCATACTCAGACCCCCGACGTCATGATTTTTTCATGACGTCGACCCCCCGAGATCTCGACCCATTCCCCGGGACCGGTTTTTCATCCTGAGTCGTTTTTTGACGCTCCCGAGGGCCGGTTAGGGCCTCCAAAGGCAGAAAATTAGGAAAAACCGCCCTTCATGTTTTTTTCATGACCCGAGGGGGTCTGGGTAGGGAGCTCCACCGGAGTCCCCAGGGGCAGGGTTCGCATGTCGCCTCGGGTCCCTTCCCGACCCCTCGCCCCCTGACCCAGTGATGTTGGGCCGGGTGGTGGCGGCGGGGCGGCCAGGGCGCGTGGCGGCGCGGCTGCGCAGAGGAGGAGGGGGAGGGGGAGGAGGAGGAGGACGACGAGGAGGAGGAGGAGGAGGAGGAGGAGGAGGAGGAGGAGGGGGAGGAGGAGAGAGGGTGAGGAGGAGGAGGAGGAGGAGGAGGAGGAAAAGGAGGAGGAGGAGGGGGAGGGGGAGGGGGAGGAGAGGAGGGAGGAGGAGGAGGAGGAGGAGGAGGGGAGGAGGAGGAGGAGGAGGAGGAGGGAGGAGGAGGAGGAGGAAGGGAGGAGGAGGAGGAGGAGGGGGAGCAGGAGGAGGAGGAGGAGCGCAGGAGGAGGAGGAGTTGGAGAAGGCGTGGGTGGGGGTGGGGGGGGGGGGGCAGGAGTGGGGAGCAGGGGGGGGGGGGGGGCCGGCGACCCCGAAAGGGCGGCCGGGTTCGCATGGCTCCGGGTCGCTGCCCCGCAGGTGCGGGAGGTCGCGCAGCTCGGGGACGGGCACTTCCGGCTCGCGCGGGGGGAGGTTGTGCAGCAGGGGGACGGGTACTTCCGGCTCAGGCGGTGGGCAGCTCCGCATATGCCACAGGGCCGTCCGCTGCTGCCGTCAGCGCCTCCGAGGCCGGGGGAGCGGCCTGCGGCGTGGCCGCAGGACTCGTCGGGACGCAAGCGCACTCGCCGGGGCCAGGAACGCGTCTATAGGCAGAGTGGGGGTGCCGAATGGTGATTCATTGTCCTGGGTGCGTGGCTGAAGTGGGGTTTCGCGGTGCGGACTGTTGTTCGTTGTTGTTTGCTGTTGTTGTTATTTTTGTTGCTGTCGTTGTCGCCGTCGTCGTCGTTGTTGTGGTTGTGGATGTTGCTGTTGCTGTTGTTGATGTTGGTGTTGCTTTTGGTGTTGCTGCTGTTGTTGCTCTTGCTGTTGCTCTTATTGCTCTTGCTGTTGCTCTTATTGCTGTTGTTGTTGCTGCTGTTGTTGTTGTTGTTGTCGTTGTCGTCGTCGTCGTCGTCGTCGTCGTCGTTGTTGTTGTTGGTGTTGTTGTTGATGATGTTGTTGTTGTTGTCGTTGTCGTTGTTGTTGTTGGTGTTGTTGTTGATGATGCTGTTGTTGTTGGTGGTGGTGGTGTTGTTGTTGCTGCTGTTGGTGTTGTTGAAATTGCATTTCTAACGCATACGCCACATACGTATTGTTGATCCTCCCCCCTGTGACCATCGCATTTTTCCAAGTAAAATGATCATTTCAAGGATCCGCACACGGCATTTTACAAGGGAAAGGCTGGGGTCACCAACTTGGGCCCCTGGCCCCCGAGTTACAACAACGACAACAACACCACCACCACCAACAACAACAACGGCTCCTGCCTGATACGTCCTCACAGTGTATTGAGAAATCGCGCTCTCGCGTAGGACTTCTCGCAATTTCCAAACGCCGCGCCCTCGGCGCTCAGGAACCGCACTCTCGCTGTGGTTCTTCTTGCGATTCGCTTGGGAATTGCGGCAGGCTCTCTGTGCCCCCCCCTGTCGTGTTTCCTTGTCTCTCGTGGTAGAGTGCTGCGCCGTCGCCGCGCTGCCTCATGCTTCTGTGCCCTCTTTTGTGGCACGGCTGGCATCTCTCGGACGTGTGCATCTTTCCTTCGGCGAGGACCATCGAGGAGCATCCTTGATCATTCGGCAAAAATGCCACGCACGAAACCAACAAACGCACAGGGAATGGACGTCCGAGCGATGGCGAGGGCACACCTGGCAGGGGTTCCAGCCGCCTCTGTCTGTGCACTGGTTGCCTGGCTGCGGGGCGCTGAGTCCAACTGATCACTTTGGAATCGCGCCATCGCTCGAGCCCTCCCCGCGATCCCTGCAGGACGCACGCTTCAGAAAACCTGCCTGCTCGACGTGGCCGCTTGGGCCAGCCTCCCCGCCCCGCCAGTTATGGGGCCCACCCGCCCGATCAGTCCGTCTGGTTCTGCGACGTGTGTTCTGCTCCCAGCCCTCCTCCTGCTGCTCCCGTGCTCCATTTTTTTTTCCTGTCTACTCCGGATTCCATAATGAAGTAGGGGGGGTTACATTTGGCGGGGGGGTCTGATTTGAGCTGTCTTGAAGGGTTGGGGGGGTCTGGGCAAAGTGCCGCCCTTTCATGAATGGTCTGGGGGGGGGTCTAAAACTTGTGGTATGGGAGGATTGTGACCCCCTCCCTTTTATTACGAAATCTGGAGTATCCGTTCTCTCTTCCCCTGTTGTAATTCGGGGCTACACCACTTACACGTGGCAGGTAAGAAAGACAGACCACCAGAGGGGGCACAGTCGCAGACGAAGAGGGCGGGTATCCAGGGTTTGGGATGCACGTGTTGAATGGCACGCGACCAGCTCAGAGCGAACAGTCTTAAAATGAGTTGTCGCTGTTCTGGACGAAGTCGCATTCTGGAAGAAGAATTGTTGTTGATCCCCCCCACCGGTGCACATTTTTTTGTTCAAATGAAGTGGCCCCCTCTGGGCCCGCACAATGTTTTATTATTCGGGGAAGTCTTCATGCTCAGACTGTACCCCTGGCCCCCCGGCTACAGCAACAACGGCTCCCGCCTTGTATTTCCTCACCATGTATTCCGAAATCGCGCTCTCGCACGGGACTTCCTCACAAGTATGCAGGAATCGCGCTCTCGCGTGGGACCTCCTCGCAATGTATTCAGACGCCCGAGAGGTCCCCATGACAGCACCTAAGACAGCCAAGAGGTCCCCGTGACGGCCTGACTGCGACTAAAGAGAGCGTCAAGACGGCCTAAGAGGCAGCCAAGACGGCCCAAGAGGCCCTTAAGACAGCCCCAAGACAGGGACAAGAGCTATGATCCAAGCGGACCGTTCGAGCCCAAACGCTGAGAGCCCCAGCGAGGCCCCCGAGGCGCCCTCCAAAAAGTTCCAAAAGGCCACCAGGAGACCCCCCTGCAAAAATCAAAGAGGCGCCACCCCCCAGAACCCCCCAGGAGCCCTCCAAGAACGTCCCCCAAGGGCATGCAGAAAGACTCCCGGCATGCTTGTGCTAGTCTCGAAGGGGCTCTCGGACATCCCCCCTTTATGCTGTCCTGGGTCCTCCTCGTGGCTGCCTGGCAGGCCTTCCTGGAGCCTTCCTGGGCGCTTTCCCAAAACAGCCGGGGGGATTCGCCCTGCACGCATACTTCTAGCGCGAAGTCGTGCTCGAGTTCGCCTCCATTAGAAGAGTGTCAGGAGGAAAAGAAGCACACAGACACAATTAATTGTCGATTCCCCCGAAAATATAAGGAACATATGGGAAGTGGGGGGAAGACAAAAACCCAGAAAATATATGAAAATATTGGTAATATTTTTATTTGTGTGTATTTATTTGTGTGTCCCAGGGCCCCTTCAGAGTGGTCCGCGTCATCTGCCTGGTGCCGTGTGTCGTGCAGCATCAGATCGCTCCCCAGCAGGGCACAACACGCCCCAATGGCTCCCCAAGGCCGCGCCCAATACGGCTTCGACTGACCTTTGGCAGCACTTCGACGATTTGAGCTTCCCTGTATCATTGGCCCCCCCCAGGGTTGCCAGGGGGCCTCCCAAACACCGCTGAGATAGTTCGAGGAGCCCTCGAGACGCCCAGGAGATCAACAAGGCCATTGAAAACGGTCCACAGGCCACAAGTCCCTCGAAGCCTCTCAAAAGTTACGTTCGGGCAGCTGCACGGTGTATTTGCTCAGAGCAGCAGGATCTCGCAGGGCTTGCTTATTCAGCGACTCATGGAGCGTCAGTCAGGAAGCACGCTCCCGTATGGTGATCCCTGTGGGATGATGTCCATCCTCATCCGATCCTGTGAGGTTGTGAGGTTGACTTGGGCTGCCCTGGAACCTAAGCGCGCGCGAAGCGCGTGCGGGCTTCTGGCCGCAGCCAGTTATATCTTCAACCTTCCTCCCAGCAGATATCATGTTTTTCTTGTGCTACTTGTTGTCCAGCACGTCTCCTGGTCGCCCCTCGTCCGAGCGCATGCGCTGGACCATGATGCGACCCCCTCTTTTCGGAGCACCCGCCAAGCCCCCAGGGCCATCTTCGCAGCCGGGCAGCGGCCGGAACGTCGCCCGCCACCGCAGCGACGACGGAGGTGATCCCGCCCAGCTCGGCCGAGAGCGCCACGCTGGCGGGCTCCTGCCTGGACGGCAACGCGCGCCCGAGGGCAATCGGGCAGTGCCAAGGGGCGTCACCACTGGGGGTGTCACCAGATCCTCCTGGAAATCGAAGGTTTCTAGCGTCGAAGTTCGAGGGGGCGCCTGGGGTCGTCTCGGAGGGTTTGGACCACGAGGGCCCGTAGGCCGGCGGCGCGCAGGGGGAAAGGCAGAGGGGGCGGGCCGTCGCAGAGAAGGCTCAGAAGGCCTCCGGCCTCCTGGGAAGTCAGAGCCTCCCCCGAAGCCCCGCCGCTTTCTCACTTCCCCCCCATTGGCGCGGAGGGGGGCGGGCCTCCCCAGAAGGGAGCGGGGCTTCGGGGGAAGCTCAGAAAAAGCGTCCCTGAAGGCCCGGAGACCTCCTTGTCAGGAGGGGGAGCAGCACACAGACACAATGAATCGTCGACTCCCAGGAAAATGTGGGGAAATATTGGAGTTGGGGGGGTAAAAGTACAGAACATCTGGAGACCATAGGGAATCCTGGAGTCGTGTGTGTACTCATGTGTGTGTCCCTGGGCGCCTCTATTTGAGCCTTCTGAGACGGCCGGTCCCCCCTCTGCCCTCCACCCCATGGGGCGCGCCGCTTCCTCGAGGTTCAGGGCGCTTCCTCGGG
Organism: Prorocentrum cordatum; assembly: GCA_963575745.1. Lineage (NCBI taxonomy): Eukaryota > Dinophyceae > Prorocentrales > Prorocentraceae > Prorocentrum > Prorocentrum cordatum. The sequence goes on along the minus strand of CAUYUJ010002047.1, from coordinate 515,354 downwards.
GAAAGGGCCACCCCCTTCCCCTGACCTTCCAGGAGGGCTAAAAAATAGCACCCGACCTAAAAACCTATCCCAGAGCTATTCTACGTCTTGGTTTTAGGCTGTTTCGTTTAGTTTTTTAGGTTTTTAGGTCTCCAGTGCTAAAAAATAGCTCTCTGGAAGGTCAGGGTCCAAGACCCCCAGGCGCCGTGGCTGCTTCACACAGGCAACCCGCCGAGGTCTGGACCCCAAGGTGGGTGTCCTGAGGGCCCTTCCTCCTCCTTCCTGCGCCCCCTCCTCGTCCTCGTCCTCGTCCTCGTCCTCGTCCTCCTCCTGCTCCTCCTCCTCCTCCTCCTCCTCCTCCTCCTCCTCCTCCTCCTCCTCCTCCTCCTCCCCTGCTCTGGAGATCGCCTTCCAGCCAGCCTCTGGGCCCGACACGCGCCCGCCGCCCTGGCACCGCGAGGGCGGCCCGGGGGCGACAAGCGCATGGTTGTTTTCCCCTCGGTCTGGACCCCTTCCAAGGACCACTTGGTATCGCTCGGACGTGTGCACTTCTTCTCGGCGGGGATTATTAAGGAGCACCCTGGATCATCCTGCGAAAAAAAAACACGCACGAAACCAAAGAAAAATATGTGGAATGGACGCCCGAGCGATGGCCAGACCAGCTTTTTCACCCTGAGCCACCTTTTGACGGGCCCGAGGCCTGGCAAGGGCCCCCCACGACGCGAGGGGGTATGGGTGTGTCATGGCGCCAGCATCGCAGAGCGGATTTGATTCGAAAAACAACAGGAGCCTGGAGTGTCCTGGAGAATTTCGCTCCAGATGTCGAAGTGAATTTCGTGCGCCAGGAATGAAGACTATAAAAATCCGCGTGAAATTCGCTTCGTTTTCCGCTTCCCGTTTCGGGGCTATGCGTTGGCAGAACTCCACGCAGAAATCCGCTGCAGCTCGTCTGCAAGGTCGGTGCCATGAGGTGTGCGGGGGGCCTCCCCAGACCCCCGACGTAATGTTATTTTCGTTACGTCGACCCCCAGAGGTCCCGACCCGTTCCCCCTGACCGGCTCTGCATTCCTGAGTCGCTTTTTGACGCTCCCGAGGCGCGGTGAGGGCCCCCGGAGGCCCAAGATTTGGACAACAGTTTCCGCTCTGATTTTTTCATTGCCCGAGGGGGTCTGGGTCCTCCTCCCCTGACCTTCCAGAGAGCTATTTTTTAGCACTGGAGACCTAAAAACTTAAAATCTAAACGAAACAGCCTAAAACCAATACGTAGAATAGCTCTGGGATAGGTTTTTAGGTCGGGTGCTATTTTTTAGCCCTCCTGGAAGGTCAGGGTCGGCATCCCCCCAGGTGATCTCCGCCCTCCAGCTCCTGGAGGAGTCGGACGACGAGTCGGTCTTCTGCGGCCCGCCGTCGGACGCGGAGGGCCCCGGGCCGGGGCGGGCCCCGGCGGAGGAGAGGGCGCTGGCGGACCTCGGCATGCCGGGGGGGGGGGGCGAGAGCACGGGGGGGGCGCGCATACCCTGACCTTCCAGAGAGCTATGTTCCCAGACCCCCTCGAGTAATGAAAAAATCATGACGGAAGGTTTTCCTTCATTTTCGGCCTCGGGGGGCCCTCACCGGGCCTCGGGAGCGTCAAAAAACGACTCAGGATGAAAAACCGGTCCCGGGGAATGGGTCGAGATCTCTGGGGGTCGACGTCATGAAAAAATCATGACGTCGGGGGTCTGGGTACCCTGACCTTCCAGAGAGCTATTTTTTAGGCACTGGAGGCCTGAAAGCCTAAAAGACGAAACGAAACAGCCTAAAGCCAAGACGTAGAGGAGCTCTGGGATAGGTCTTTGGGTCGGGCGCTATTTTTTTGCCCTCCTGGAAGGTCAGGGATCGAGAGCCCATTGCACCAGAGAAAAAACCCAATCCGTGGATGGTTGGAGATGGGGTGGATCAAGAGATCGATGAGGAGATCGACCGGGAACCCGAGAACCGGGAGCCCACCGAAATCGGCCCAGAACCAAGAAGCAGGAACCCGGGAACCCGGAGCCGGGAACCCGGGAACCCAGCCGGCAACCAACACCGGCGGGAAAGGTTGCCAATTCTTGCAATTTCCGCTAGGACCCCTTCAGTGCAAGCACTGATTGGGGACTATATTCTAGGCCTCCTGGATGGGGTCGGAGTACGTGGGGTCGGAGGCTCGCGCCGCATCGCCGATGCATCGCCGAGGCGGCTGGATGTGGAGCCTGATTTGCTTCACGTCGACGTCGCCGATGTATCGCCGACGTCGGCGACGCGTCGCCGGCGCATCGCGGATGCATCGCCGGCGCATCGCCGCTGTGTCGGCGATGCGGCGCGATCATCCGATCCCATCTAGAAGAGGACAGCAGTGAGACACCGCTGCGTGGAGCCAGTCAGCGTGAGACTCGGTCGCTTCTTGCCCCGACGGCCTGGTGCTTTCTTCCATCGTGGCTGAGGAAGGAAGCACTACACATGGTTCATTTCTAATTATTTGAAAGTTCTTTGATTTGGGGGGGGCCAAGATACTTTCAATTCTAATTGATCTATCCTGGGCCTCTTCCTGGCCACTAGGGGGCCAGGAACAATTTGAAACGAGCATAATTTGAAATGAGCACGATAAGACATCAACGACGTGCACATAGACATCATAAGGTCCGAAGTCCGCGCGGCTTTCTTGGATCAGCGTTGGGTCATCCTGGCGGCGCCTCCAGCGCCGCCCCCAGCGCAAGAAACCCGCGTGGACCTCCGAAAGACAACGTCTGCTCAGCTGCTTCTTCTTGCAGTCGCTCTTGTTCGGAAGCCGGGTGCTTCTTCAACAGTAGCGCGCTGTCGGGTGCTCTACGGTGGCGAGACATCGATATTGGCTGGAACTTTGTTCTGACCATCGCACGGGGCGTCATCCTCACCCAGGATTTGTGGTCCCAACCGGCCCCTCTGACTGACCCTGTCGTTTCGTTTTTGTGGTGTTGTCCTCGCAGAGCAGGGGGCCCCGAGTTTTGCACTGCGGGCGCCGCGGAACAGATTTGTTTGACGACAGAACGCTAGGGGCTCCAGCCAGAGTCAGCTGCTCTTTATCGACCATTGGAACGGAGACACGATAAGCAACAAAAAAACTCACAGCGTCGAGCACGTGAGCCGGCCTGTGGCACATCCCGAAGTTCCTCACGTTCTGAGGGTGCTCTGGCTGCCCCGCGGCTATCCCCCTTCTTTTCCCGGGGCTCGCTTCGCTTTCTCCGACTCGATCCGACTCGATGTCGATGGCTTCTGATTCCGATGTGATTCGACTTGGGATTCCGATGTTGGCTCCGATCTCTGATTGGCGGCCTACGAGCAGGCCGATCTCCGCCGGTTCGACGTTTCGACTCGATTCTGGGCTCTTCTGCCTGTTCCTTCTGTCAGAGCGTGAATTACCTCCCCCGCTTTCGCTTCCAGGCAAAACCAAGCCATACCACGCGCCTCACTCGTCAAGCGGCCTGACCAGTACAGGCCGCAATTTGGCTTTGTTTGGTATCTCTTGGAGGCAAGGGTGGTCAAAAGCGAGGTAGGTCTGTTTTCCCCCGACTGAGGGCCCTTCCTCCTCCTTCCTGCGCCCCCGTGGGCTTCTGCTCTGGAGATCGCCTTCCAGCCAGCCTCTGGGCCTGACACGCGCCCGCCGCCCTGGCACCGCGAGGGCGGCCCGGGGCGACAATCACATGTTTGCTTTCCCCTCGGTCTGGACCCCTTCCAAGGACCACGTGGTATCGCTCGGACGTGTGCACATCTTCTCGGCGGGGATCTCTTGGAAGCAAGGGTGGTCAAAAGCGAGGTAGGTTTTCTTTTCCCCCGATTCTGCCGCCCTCGCCCTTGTGCCCCAACATGCCGATCTCCGCCGGTTCGACGTTTCGATTCGATTCTGGGCTCTTCTGCCTTCTCCTTCTGCTGCCCTCGCCCTTGTGCCCCAACATGCGCTTCGGACGCGCCCCGCCGCGTGCTCCAGCGCGACCGCCGCCTTTCTGCTGGCCCCAGCTCGCCGTTAAGACAGAACAAGCATGTCCGTGCTGAGTGTAAGTCGGGCCTGTGCCTCTACAGGAGGGAAGGATACCCAGAAATAGTACAACAATAGTATTGGGGCGATGTTGTGATCATTTTTTCGTCATCTTGGGGATGTATTTTCTCCTATTTGTGATTTGTCGCAGGCGCCTGCCCCCCTACAGGAGGAATGTTCAGAGATAGTACAACAACAGTATTGGGGCGATGTTGTGACCATTTTTTTAATTGGGGGATATATGTTTTCCTATTTGTGATTTGTCGCCACAGTCCGCCTGTAGGGGGACATGCCCGACCTACTGCTGAGCTTTGCTCCCCCCCCCCCAGGAATGCTGAGCTCTGCTCCCCCTCCCCCCCAGGCATTGCGCACCCAGACGACGAACGTGCGCGGCGTGAGGCCGTGATGGACGCACGGGCCGCCGCCAGAGCCGCCTGGGCCGCGGAGGCAGAGGTCGCGGAGCGAGTGCGCCGCTGCATGCGCCCGAGGGTCCGGGGCAGCCAGAAGGGGGAGGATACGCCCAGGAGGGGTATGCTCAGGATCGAGGTTCGAGGTTCGAGGCTTGCCGGCGGCGAGCAGAGGGGGGGGAAGGGATAAGGAGGAGGACTTCTCAGAAGGCGGCGGGGCTTCTCAGGAGGCCTCTGGCCTTCCGAAGGGTTTCCTGTGACTTCGGGGAAGTCTCGAAACTTTTTGTCAGAAGGCCAGGGAACTTCCGAGCCTGCCGAGAAGGCCCGCCCTTCTCCGTTCCTCTCCCGGCTCGCCGCCGCGTTTGAGGTTTTGGGGTGTCTTCATCGGCCCTCGGCGGTGTTCAGGAGGGGGTATGCTCAGGATCGAGGTTCGAGGTTCGAGATTCGAGGTTCGTCGGCGACGAGCAAGGGGGGGAGGTGATAAGGAGGAGGCCTCGGTGGTGTTCCAGCCTCGGGGTGCCTTCCAGGAGCTGCGCTCTGACGAGGGCCTTCCGGCGGTGCGCAGGTAGTCCCGGACGGCCGCTCGAGGGCCGAGCTGTGACCCAGAATAAGCCACCACGGGGTAGGCTCGGGGGTGCTCGGCCCCCCTGTCGCCCTTTCATCGCCGATAGGGGCCCGGCAGCCCACCCCGCACAGGACCATGCGGATTCGCCATCGGTGCCGATCGGCGATGTATCGCCGATTCACGATCGATGCTCCTCCCCCTATAGGCTGGTCCCCCCTTCACGTTGCCCCTCCGAAGGGGGATGTGGCCGGCAAAGGCCAGAAGTTCATATGCCGCTTCCCGATCGGGCTCGAAGACAACGTGGAGTTCGGCCTGGTGAACAAGATTCTGGGTCGGGGTGGGATCAACATGCGCAGTATTGCAGAGCATTGTGGTGCCAAGCTGCGCCTCCGTGGAATCGGCAGCGGTTACCCCGAGCCTGCCACCGGCAAGGAGGCGAACATGCCTCTGGAGTTGGAGGTCAGTTGCACAGATTTCGGGTCGTACTCTGATGCTGCGATTCGCGTGGCCCGACACCTGCAGGGCATCTACCTCCAGTACCGCCGATACGCACGCGCCAGGGGGATGCCGCAGCCCGACGTGAAGGTCACTTTGGAGGAGCTGCGCCGAGACGACCTCCCCTGCGGCCCGTCTTCTCCGGTGCCGACGGCCGGGGTCTGGTGGCCGCCGGCTGCCGACGAGCCGCCGGCCGGCCTCCTACGGCCGGTGCCCAGCAGCGCCTCCCAGCAGCAGCTGCCGCAGCCGTGTGGGCCGTCGCTGGCCGCCCGCGGCGCCGCGCCGTCCCAGCCGCGGGCGCCGCCGCGCGCCGGAGGCAGCCCCCCGACGTAATGATTTTTTCATGACGTCGACCCCCAGAGGTCCCGACCCTTTCCCCAGGGCCGGCTTTGCATCCTGAGTCGTTTTTTGACGCTCCCGAGGCCCGGTGAGGGCCCCCCGAGGCCGAAAATCGGGAAAAACCTGCTCCCGTCATGATCTTTTCGCTACTCGAGGGGGTCTGGGGAGGCAGCCCCGAGCGCTGGGCGCCGCAGGGCCCCGAGGCGGCGGCGACGGCCGCCGGTGCGGAGGGCGCGCGGGCCCTGCCGGCCGGCGCCGAGGCCCGGGGCGCAGGCCTCCGCGGGGGCGGCGAGGCCCCGCCCGCCCCCCGTGCTGCAAGCGGCGGGCGCCGCCTCCGTCCGCGGCCGCCCGCGGCGGGCCACCGGGGCGTCCAGGGCCCGCCCGGCGGCGCCAGGGGGCTGACGGGGTTGGACAGACCTCCTACCCTGACACGTCGATTGAGGAATGGGCCGTTTCCGGGTCGCGAGAGGGCGTACGGCGGCCGCCATTTGTGCGGGTTCAGGTCCGTCGGTCTCTGTCCCAGGCCGTTTTCACCAAGGGGAGGTTTACCCTGACCTTCCAGAGAGCTATTTTTTAGCACTGGAGACCTAAAAACCTAAAAAACTCAACGAAACAGCCTAAAACCAAGACGTAGAATAGCTCTGGGATAGGTTTTTAGGTCGGGTGCTATTTTTTAGCCCTCCTGGAAGGTCAGGGTACTGAAGGGAGGTTTGTCCAACGCCGAGGCTGCGCTGGGTGCCAGTGGGGAGCAGGAGAGCCACCGAGGCCCACGCGGGTGGACCTGGGGCCAGCAATGTGCTTCGCGCCGGCGTCTCGCGCGCGGTCGGGGTCCCCGGCGAGGGAGGCGGGCGGTCCGGGCCGCCGGCGGCATTGCCTGGCGAGTGGCGCGACTCGAAGGGTTCGCAAGGTAGAGCGATGTGATTTCGACGGGGCCAGCACCGTGTGCGTGCTCGTCATCAGACCAGACGGGAAGACCGTCCGCAGCCCCCGCGTGATGAGGCAGGCGCCGCACGGGGACACGTGGGGTTCCCCGGCGGCATAGGAGCTCGTCGAGCTCATCTCGGAGGGGCCAAGAAGGTCCATTGGAAGAGGTCAGGGGACTGCAGAGTCGGTTTCGCGTGGAGGAGACCGCCGCCTCCACCGACCTGTAGTCCGCCCCTGCTGTACATACACGAGCGGCCCCGCCGCCCACAGGCTGGGCAGCGGCGCGGCCCCGGTGGCGCACCACGTGCGCAGCACGTGCACGGTCCTGTGAGGGCGCGCACGGCGGCGCATAGTCCCCCCCCCCCCCCGACTGGGGCGCCTGCTGCTTGCGCCAAGGCTCGGTGCCAGCGCTCGGCCAACGTGCGGCCTGGCCGCCCCAGAGCGCCTGCACGGTGGGCTCGTGCCGCGCCGGTGCGGCTGCGGCCCCAGCGCGGGCGTGGCAGGTCAGCGCGCCGCCGGTGGCCAAGCATCGGCGAGCACGGGGCGATGTGGCGATCGAGCAGCGGGCGACTCATGGAGGCTTGAAGGTCAGCCACGCGCAGAGGAGGGGAGGGGGCGAGGGCTTCTTAGAAGGCGCGGGCCCTATCCATGGACCCAGAGATCCAACGCATTGAAAAAATCAAGACGGAGGCTTTCCTCAAATTTCGGCCCCTGGGAGCCCTCGCCGGGGCTCGGGACCGTCAAACATTTACTCAGGATGAAGAACCGGTCCTGGGGAATAGGTCGAGACTTCTGGGGACCCCATATTGAAAAAACACAACACTGGATCTCTGGGGCCGTAAGGCTGGCGCCTGAATTCTAAGAAGCAGCCTTCTTTCGAAGAAGCCATCCCCCCCCCTCCCTCCACCCCCTATTGCCCGCCGCCATCGTGGAGGCTTTGGAGGGTCCAAGCGGCGTCAGAAGCCTAGGGACACGAGCCCGCCGCACCTCGATGGCGTCGGCCGCCGGTGTGTCCGTGCGGCGGCCACGGCGCCCTGTCGCCACGAGGGCCTCAGGATGCTGGCTGCCTGCAGGTGAGCGACGCAGGAAAACGGTGTCGACTGCGCCGACACTGGCGCGCAAGCTTCCCGCGTGAGCTCGCGCGTCAGCACCCTCGTCTCCACAGTGGCGTGTCGCGCTGGCGGCCCGCGCGCGCGGGGGAAAGGAAGCGCACCACCACCACAACCTGGAGGATGGAGGCAAACGGTGGTCACGGGTGGTGATGGTGTATATCGTTTCGGTCGTTCTCGAGGGACATCTTGCAAACCCGTATGCCGCACACCAGCTCATCTTGAGTCCCCCCAGATGGTGGTGGTGGTGCGCTTCCTGCTCCCAAGTAAATGAAGTCGCGGCGTAAGGTCAATGTCATCTCGCGTAAGACATTTTTCTCCTCGTCGCTCAGACGTGCATTCTCTCATCTCTGCTGCGGGGGTCGACCCAGCTTTTCCGACCCTTCAGGCGCGGCTCCGCTCAGGAGTTTCTCGGCTTGAACGGCCCGAGGCCCAGAGAGGCCCATCGTTCCCGTTCATCTCGCTCGGGCCGTGGGAGCGGGGAGGAGCGCGTGCAACAATGCAAGGTTCGCTGATGTCTATGCGTGAAAATTGTGACGGCCTTATCTCGTGCCCCCGCCGCTGCCCTACTGCCGTCTGAACCTGAGCGGGCGCTGACCTGAAGAAAACGTGCAAATCGCCCGCTTCCTCGCTGATGGGAAGGGGGAGTGGGAGTAGGAGGAGGAGGATGAGGAGGAGGAGGAGGAGGAGTAGGAGAACGAGAAGGAGGCCAGGGAAAAGGTCGGACAGGCACAGACCTTCACTTTGGGCGAGTGGATTAGCTTCTTGCGCGGATCCCCAAATTCCAAACTTATTTTTGCGACATCGTCTTACGTATCGGTTCGCCCGCCATTCGAGGGGGCTGATTGCGCCTGTCGGATTTGCCGGGGCCTCGACGTCGCTTGCCAGTGTCAGGATGGAATCAAGTTTTGCGGCTCACGAGTGGATTGGAGGACGAGCGCAAGGTGAGTCTTTCACCTGCGGGGGGGCGCGGGCGTTTCCCGCCACGCAGGGGCCAGGGGCAATTGGGAAACGCTCAGGGAATTGGAGGGCGGCAGGTCGAGGAAGAACGAGGGAGGGGGAGGAGTGCAAAGCAACGGGCGGGAATGGGGAACATAGTGACCAGGCGACATGCTCTGATAGGGGGAGCGATGTGTGCGGAGGTCGCGGTTGGAATTCCTTCGGATAGCCTTGGGACGTTCAGACACATCCGCCCGGAGGCGGGTAGGGGGTTCAGCGGCCCTTGCCTTCATGAATTTGCGGGCGGGGCGCGACGACGCACCCGACCTGTACCCCGTCTCTTTCGCTAGGTGCCGGTCTGTACGTGCTCGCCCCGCGCGAGACATCCAGCACGTTCAGAATTACACTTAGCCAGGCACTAGGTGTAGTTATGTACGTGCTGGTTTCGCCGGAGACATCCTCGCAAAACGGAGCACTTATAGAACTACACCTAGCCAGCGGGGCGGGGTGCATGTCGGGTGCCGCCACTCGCGCGCCCAACGTGTACCGCGCCCTGGCCGTTAAGTGCCGTTCTGTGCGTGTCCTTTTTTCGCGAAGCATCGGCTGTCCGCGCTGCCCATCGCCGAGGCCCCGTCCCATGGGCCGCTTTCCACCGACATCCCACATCCCCTGGCTCAGCGAAGCCAGCCGTATGCCTGGGGGCCTTGATTTCCCGCAGCCCGCTTCCCTTTCCCGCTTGTGCCCCAGCAGCAAATCCGCGATTCGATCCCCCGCGCTTTCGAGTTCTTCTTCGTGCCGGATTTCCCGTCCGAGGGTGAAACGCTTGTTCGTGTTATGATTTGTCGTGCGGCTGCCGCCAAGCCTCGCCGTGAAACATGGTGATCGCTTCCACGCTTGGCACGCAACGTCGTCGGCACGACCATCCCCTTCCATCGTAGGTCGCGAGGCGGTGTCCGTCCACCCAAACAGACCGACGCGCCAAATCTAATTGTGATTGCCACCCCTGGTCCCCACAACAAGGTGCAGTTTTGCTGCTTGTAGTTGTAGATGTGTTCGAAAAGGACAGGACAGAACAAGACATCCGCATAAAGGGGGTCAATGTCAACACCTACAAAGTAGCTGTGAGCGCGACTAGCAAAATCCCATGCGATTGGAGTACGCCGCAGACCCAGGCTTCTCATGGGGGCTGACAGGGGGCATGCCCCGAAGCTTCAAGAGACGAGCTCCGAGGTGGCCCCGCAAGAGAGGCTCGCTACCTTGTGAGTACGAGTCTCTATGGGTCAGAAAGGGGAAGCAGCTGTTGGCCCTCTCGCGTGCCCATGACAATGGAGACGCGCTGGGCGAGCAGGGCTCCCAAGCAGGGGGGGAATGAGCCAGGGAAAAAAGGAGGAGGAGAAGGAGGAGGAGGAGGAGGAGGAGGAGGAGGAGGAGGACGACGACGACGACGACGACGACGACGACGACGACGGCAACGGGAAGGAGGCTGTGCATGCCCGCCGGCGTTTGGCGGCGAGACAGCAGCTCTCGCCGATGTGCGCCACGGGAAACAAATCAAGTGGCGACCGCCCAGGAATTTCTTGCTATTCGAGCCTTTGCAGGGGGACCTAAGGCCTAGGCCTCGGAGCCAGGCACCCTGTGGTCTTCTCTGACGATGGGGGGGTACACCCTAGCCGATGCTTAAGAAAACCTAAGTTTTCGGCCAGAGTCTCGATTATTCTTAACTTTTCAATGTAAATCCAAAGATGTTGATAGAAGTTCTGGGTTTTATTCAAGTTCTGAGACTATGAATTTCTGAACCCATGATTTCTGAAGCATTTCGCAGGGTGTATTCATTTTTTCCTGGGTTGCCCACTGGCCCTGGCACACACATCGACCAGCCCCCCGTCGGCAGTCCTCTGTGTGTACACTGCGTCTCGTATTTTTTGCGCACTGGCATGGAGAACTGGGCGTGGAGCATCTCGAAGGTTGCTGCACGCAGCCCACTCATCAAACCACGCACGAGCGACGATCATCCTGAACAGCTGGCCCGAAGGAGATGTACCGAACACGTGCCCAAACATTTCACAACATCTTTTTTGGGGACGTGGTCTCCTGGGCCTATCCCCCCCACTCTGGGGTGTACTTTTTCCCTCCGGGCCCGAAGCGGGCTCGCACAGACTCAAAATGTGAAAAGGCCGGCATGCTGATGTTTGTTGGTGACGTTGCAGTTCTGGGCCGATGTTCCGAGATGTTGAAGAAGCCTCCCCCCCACGCAAGCCCACCCGACTCAGCATCGTTTCTTCAACCCCCATCCCCATCCCCACCCCCTTCGAGACCCCCAGTTGGGGATCCACCCCTCGAAACCCGAAGGGAACGGCCTACATCCCCATCTAGGGGGGTAAATCGGCCAGTGGGGCCCATGCCACGCCTGTGGGGATAGGGATCGGATAAACGATGTTCAAGCCAATTCTGACCCCGTGCTGTGCTAATCCCGGTCGGACAGAAGGCCGTGCAAATCGGCGGCGAACGGGAGGGGAAGTGAGGAGGCGAAGGCCTTCTCAGAAGGCGGCGTGCCTTCTCGGAAGCCCTCGCGCCCCTCCTGAGACGTTTTTTGTTTGTCTTCGGGGAAGGCTCCGAAGACGTCTCAGAAGGCCGGGGGACGTCCGAACCTTCTGAGAAGGCCCGCCCCTTTACGTTGCATCTTCGGGGTGCCTCGCTTGTCCCGAAAATGTGTGTCTTTCCTCGTGCCCGACGCGGATCCGACGCGGATCGGGCAGCGACAGGACAGACGAGGTCCCCCGAAGATGCAACATGACGCCCCTGTTCTCTTCCCCCCCCCTCCCTCGCCGCCGAACAAGTCCAGGAGCTCAGGGGGCAAGGTCGTAGTGGCACGTTCTTGGGAGACGAAGAGGGGCGCGCGCCGAAATTCCTTCCAAACGAAATTGAGCTCTTCTTGATGGTTTCTGTGTGCATCAGGAGGGGAAAAACACACAGACACAATTAATCGTCGACTCCCAGGAAAATATGGGAAAATATGGGAAGTGGGGGGGAAGACAGAAACCCAGAAAATATGGGAAAATATGGGGAGCCATTTTATTTGTGTGTATTTATTTGTGTGTCCCAGGGCCCCTTCAGTGCAGGCGCCCCCTGCCACGCCAGGGGGGGCCGTCGTCGCGCGCGGGCGACGCCTCTCAGAGCAGGCAGGAGCGCGGAGCGGGCGAGGGTTCGGGAGGGGAAGCAGCACGCGGACGGAAGGAAGTCGCCGATCGCCGAGAAAATCTGGGGGAGATGTGGGCAGGAGGAGGAGGAGGAGGAGGAGGAGGAGGAGGAGGAGGAGGAGGAGGAGGAGGGGGAGGTATGGGAAGTGGGGGGGGGGAAGACGAACGCCCAGAAACTGTGGGGAGATGTATGGGGAGGCAGGCCCCAGAGAGGGGAAGGAAGGCCCCAGGAAGGCAGGCCCCTGGGGCCCCCTGATATATATATATATATAGAGAGAGAGAGAGATGTGTGTGTGTGTGTGTGCCCCTGGGCCCCATTCAGAGGGGGAGGCAGGCCCCAGAGAGGGGAAGGGCACGTTCGGGTCTCGAGCCGCTCTCCCCCCCCACCCCCTGGCGAGGTCCGAAGTCGCCCCCCCGAGCGTTATAGTCGGGCACGCCCCTCCACAGGAGCAGTGTTCAAAAGTAAGCAAAACACGGAGGAGGAGGAGGAGGAGGAGGAGGAGGAGAAGAACACGGTCTGGGGACGACCTTCTTCCTACAGTCGGCCATGATGGCAGGGAGGGGGCAGCGTTCCGAGGCCACCCTTGCATCCCTGCCCCGTCGGTATTCGGCATCCTTCGGCATGCTGCTGCGCTCCGCACGGAAAGCGTCAACACGGCGTTCCGAGGCCCTTGCATCCTTACCGCGCATCCCTACAGTCCTGGTCCAGGGTATGTTATCATGCGTTTGAATATTGTTTCACACTGTATTATTTCCCTTCTAGAGTCCGCTGGTCGGAAGACATGCCCGACCGAAGCATAACGCGATCCAAATGTCAACGCCCCGTGAGGACAGCCCATTCTGAAGGGGAACTGGAACACACAAATAAATACACACAAATAAACATATCCCCCATATTTTCCCATATTTTCTGGGTTTTTGTCTTCCCCACCACTTCCCATATTTTTGCATATTTTCCTGGGAGTCGACGATTAATTGTGTCTGTGTGTTTCTTTCCCTCCTGACATTCCCTGTGGCAGAGGCCGCGCCGCGACGGCGCGGCGGGGAGGCGGGAGCGCAGGGCCGAAGGCCGCCCGCGGCCTGCAGAGGGCAGGCCTGGAGCCGGCCTCCGCCGTCGGGCCCCGCCGCCAGAAGCTGTCCATGTCCTCCGCTTGGGCGCCGCGCCCTATCAGGAGGGAAAGAAACACAGAGACACAATTAATCGTCGACTCCCAGGAAAATATGCAAAAATATGGGAAGTGGTGGGGAAGACAAAAACCCAGAAAATATGGGAAAACATGGGGGATATTTTTATTTGTGTGTATTCATTTGTGTGTTCCAGTTCCCCTTCACCCTGGGAGAACTTCGCTCCAGATTTCGAAGTGAATTTCGTGCGGGTTTTTCTTGGCCGGGAACGAAGACTATAACAATCCGCGTGACAGTCGCTTCGTTTTCCGCTTCCCGTTTCGGGGTTATGCGTTGGCAGACATCCACGCAGAAATCCGCTGCAGCACGTCTGCAAGGTCGGTGCCATGAGGTGTGCGGGGGGCCTCCCCAGACCCCCGACGTAATGATTTTTATCATGACGTCGACCCCCAGAGGGTCCCGACCCTTTCCCATGACCGGCTTTGCATCCCGAGTCGCTCTTGGACGCTCCCGAAGCACGGTGAGGGCCCTGGGAGGCCGAAATCTGGGGAGAGCCTCCCGTCATGATTTTTTCATTGCTCAGGGGGGTCTGGGGCTGTCGAGGATGGGTGGATCCAGTTCTGTCCGCCCGCCTGGGCGGTCAGCTGTCCACGTCCATCGCTCCCCGAGCTCCCGGGACGCGACCCCGCGGCAGTTGACATGGACATCGTTATTCTGGCGTCGCACGGATGGCAGAAGTCTGCTCAAGACTGAACGGCTTGCGCGCCTCCTCCTCCTCCTCCTCCTCCTCCTCCTCCTCCTGCTCCTCCTCCTGCTCCTCCTCCCTCCTCCCCTCCTCCTCTCCTCCTCTCCCTCCTCCCTCCTCCTCCTCCTCCTGCTCCTCCTCCTCCTGCTCCTCTCATCCTGCTCCTCCTCCTCCTCCTCCTCCTCCTTCGCCGGCGGGGGGGGGGGGGGGCGGCAGGGAGCGCCCTCCGAGAAGGGGGGGGGGGGCGTCGGGAACCAGCCGCACCCCATTTTAACCTCAGGAGCGAAAGAAGGACGTACACGTACACGAATCCACGCTGTTTTCGAGAGTCCGCATTGCACGAATGTTCGTATCACGCGGCAGGTCTCGCGGGTCAAGTGGCCGCGTTCATGTGCACAGCTGGGCGCGTACGTCCTTTGTGGGGTCCCTACAGGAGGATGAGGAGGAGGAGGAGGAGGAGGAGGAGGAGGAGGAGGAGGAGGAGGAGGAGGAGGAGGAGGAGGAGGAGGAGGAGGAGGAGGGAGGAGGAGGAGGAGAGGAGGAGGAGGAGGAGGGAGGAGGAGGAGGAAGGAGGAGGAGGGAGGAGGAGGAGGAGGAGGAACCGCGATCCGGCAACACGCTCATGGAGTACAGGCAAGAGCTCTATATATCCATACCCGCTGCGCCCTGGGCCCTCTGCAGGAGGGGGCGCTGGCAGGCCGAGGGCGCCGCGGGTGTGCACAAACGTCTGGCCCCGTGGGGGCCAGATCGGCATCCATACCTGCTCCTCCTCCTCCTCCTCCTCCTCCTCCTCCGCCTCCTCCTCCTCCTCCTCCTCCTCCTTCGGATCGTGGGTCCACTGCCTCCTCCCCTCCTCCTCCTCCTCCTCCTCCGCCTCCGCCTCCTCCTCCTCCTCCTCCTCCTCCTCCGGCCCCGTGGGGGCGAGCTCTGTATCCATACCCGCTGCGCCCCTGGTTTCCGGGGAAGGGATCCCGAGACTCCAGGGCGCGGCGGATTCTGGAGGCACCTCGGCTTCCCCAAGCAAAGCACGGAGCGGCTCCAGGCCAGCACGGATCCCTGAAAACTCCTGTTGCCAGCAGGGAGCAGCTCGGAGGGCCCGGCAACCCCGCTCCTCCCCCCGCGGGCCTGCTCCGCCCCGGCACGGTGGCCCGCCCCCGGCGCGCGCGAGAGGCGACGTCGGACCTGCTGGAGCCCATTGTGGAGCGCCTGGCACAAATGCAGGAGACGCGGGCCCGAGGGGCGGCGCGTGGCGGTGCCGTTCAGACTGTCCCCATGCCCGCCGGGCCACTTAGTTCGCGGCCCCACAGTCCCACCACCCCGAATGGGGGGTAGGCCCCTCGAAGCCCGAGGGGAGCGGCCTGTGTGCATACGTATGTAAGTATGTATGTATGCACGTTTGTCTGTCTGTCTGTCTGTCTGTCTGTCTGTCTGTCTGTATGTATGAATGAATGAATGAATGAATGAATGAATGAATGAATGTATGTCTTTATGTATGTATGTACATATACAAATGTACACATATGTGTGTACATGGGTGGATCGGCCAGTGGGGCCCAGGCCACGACAGTGGGGATAGGGATCGGTTAAACGATAGATCCGAAGGAGGTCCTGGCGGATTTCTTGGATTGGCGCTGTGACCCCTCCGCCGGCGCCTCCGCCGCCGCCCCTGGCGCGTTCCGCGAGCGAGGGAGGTGGGTCCAGCGCCGATCCAAGAGATCCGCGCAGGCCTCCGAGAAATCATGGTGATGCCATTCTTTGTTCTTGTCAGAAATGAGGACCACTTTGGGCTCACGAGGGCTCTGGTTTGGGGCCGTTCCTCCCAATTGGGTCGGGTAGCCTACGCGTGGCAAAAGTCAGCCGTGGCCACAACAGCCCCTGCGGTCCTTACTCAGCGTAACTTGTGGTAGCACGATGGCTGTTAGGTCAGAAACGGTGTTGAGGATTTGCCTAAGGAGCAAGGTACCCGTCCTTCGATTCTGGGCATCCTCTGCATGCTTCCTGCTTCCTCGGACCAAGCGTACCCTGGCCCTGTGGCTCGTTCCAGGTGACTTGGCCTTGCATCCTTCCACCCCATTCCTTATGAATGGCTCTGGTTCCATACGCAACCCTGGAGGCTTTGCGGAGGCGTTCAGGGTTTTCGCGGCTCCTCGTGGCTACAGCTGCGTCGGCCTTGGAGTCCTGGTCTGGGCGCGCTCCGAGGCAGGCCCGGGGCCCGAGGAGGCCCAGATCCCAGTCCTTCCTCTGCGCTGGCGAGAGAGTCACGGGCGGCCGGTGATCTGCCCAAGGTTCTGGAGCTGTAGGTTCACGCCTCCGGCTGGGCCCCCGGGCCATGAAAGAGCGTCTTCCTGTTTCTCCTTCTGCTTATCCTCCTGCCCCCCCCCATCAATGCAGACATATCTTCTGATCGCCATCTTCAGGAGAGAGATGGGATGACGAAGTGCGGATGGGATGAACGGAAGGGCGGGGGTGGGCCTGGAGGAGACGGAGGTCCGGAGGTGGAAAGAGGTACCGAGGAAACAAGGAGCAGGAGGAGGAGCAGGCGGCGGTGGAGGAGGAGGAGGAGGAGTAGGGGGGGGGAAGAGCAGGATGAGAGGAAGGAGGAGGAGGAGGAGGAGGAGGAGGAGGAGCAAGATGCAGCGGGAGGGGGGCAATCTGTGCAACGAGCGTCAGGATAAATGATATGAGGACGTGGAGAGGAGGGAGAAGTGAGGAGGGGAGAGTCGGGGGTTAGGAAGGGATGGTGGGAGTCATTGTCTTGAGTGTCGAACTGGGTGAGTGTGAAGGAGTGGAGAAGGAAGAGGGGGGAAGTAGAAGGAAAGCGTGCAGGGCAAACGGAGAAGGAGGAGGTGGGGTGATGAGAAGGATGAGGGGAAGGATGAGGCAGGTTTTTGGAGGATCGTGATCAGAAGGGGGGGGGGGGGTGCCGAGAGGTGGGGGGGGGGAGGGGGGCGAACAACATGAGAACGAGGAGAATGAGGCGAAGCTCCTCTCAGCGGGCATTCAGTGGCGCCGTTTAGCCATAACCATATCGACGCATGGGCGCGTGGGCGCGAGAATCTTGCGCCCTTCCCTGCCTTCTCGGCGTCGTTTTGCTTCTGGCCAAAGGCTGCCCTGGGCACGCCGACACCTGGTGGTTCATGGGTTGCTTGGTGCTGTTTTAAAAGCAAAACAAGGATATCGCATGGGGCAGGCAGGGGACGACGCACCAATTCTGGCCGCCGTCAGCGATGACGCAAGCCTCTTCACTTCGAGGCGGGGGCTTCTACACATAACCGTCGCCAAGAGGATCGATGTTCGCGGACCTCCACAGGCGGTGGATGTGGAGGTAGGTTGCCCCCCCCAGGGGCCCAAGTATGTCAGTATCCACCGCCCGCTGGGTCCCCAACACGTCGGTTCCCAGGCGGTGGATCTGGAGAAAGCCCCGCCTCGCACTCGCCCCCAATGGTGCATCCCGGAGGAGGAGGAGGAGGAGGGGGAGGAGGAGGAGGAGGAGGAGGAGGAGGAGGAGGAGGAGGAGGAGGAGGAGGAGGGGGAGGAGTCTCGTGGTGCCCGTCGCTCGCCCTGACGAAGGAAAGGGGGCGTGCCGCATCGGGCGCGGGCCCGCATGCGGCCGCGCCGCCACGGAGGCCCGAAGGGGAACCCCCCGAGGGCCACAACTCGCGCGGTGGGCGTGCCACAATCCCAGACCCCCTCGAGTAATGAAAAAAAATCATGACGGGAGGTTTTTCCTAATTTTCGGCCTTTGGAGGCCCTAGCCGGCCCTCGGGACCGTCAAAAAACGATTCAGGATGAAAAACCGGTCCCGGGGAATGGGTCGAGATCTTTGGGGGTCGACGTCATGAAAAAATCATGACGTCGGGGGTCTGGGATGTCAGGCCAGCCACAAGTGGGGGAGCTGTGGTCCTTCCCCCCCCGGGGGGGATCCATCGATCTCGACGCCCCTCTCGAGAGAGAGGTCGTCGATGCGATGGGTTCCCCCCGGGGGGGCAAGGACCACAGCTGCCCCAGCCATGGCCCCGGTCGGAACGCGCAGTGGCCCGCTTGCGGACACCCTCGCTCGTGCGGGGGCGCTCCTCCTGCGGCACGGTCTGCGCGATGGGCGCGTCCACCGCGTGGACACACGCCCACGGGGGCGGCAGGGCTCGCGCGAGGGGGGGCGGCGACGGGAGCGCGCCTCGCCGGCCTGCGGGCGTGCCCGCTGCGTCTCCGCGGGTCCACGGCACGCGCGAGAGTCCGAGGCGGGAGTCTATGCGTGACCACCGCCCCTGGCATCGCTCGGACGTGTGCATGTCTCCTCCGGCGAGGACCATCGAGGAGCATCCTTGATCGTTTGGCGAACGAACCACGCACGAAACCGAAAAAAACAGGGCATGGACGTCCGAGCGATGGCCAGCCGCCTGGAGGGTCAGTTTTCGGAGTCTCGGCAGGCGGTGGAGATGGACATATTCGGGCCCCCAGGGGCCGAAAGTCGGGGGGGCGGGGATCCAGTCGGGGGGGCAGGTCCATATCCACCGCCCGCTAGGGCACCAGGACGTCGATTCCCAGGCGGTGGATGCGGATAAATCCCCGCCTCGCATGAGAGGTGCGCCGAAGAAGGGCGCGGCACCGTCCCGTGCGGGCGTGGGGAGGGCGGGTGGGTAGAACCCCCCCCCCCCGACTTTCGGTTTCGAGGGGGAAGGGGGTCTCGCTGGGAAGGGGAAGGAGGCGTTGGACACGTTAGGAGCCGGCGCGGTGGACACATTTGACTCTCGTGGGAGGCGGCTCGCGCAGAAGTCCTGGCTGAAACAACGGGCGGCCTGCAATGCTCCTTGCGTGGCCAATGAAAAAGAAAAGAGGAGGGTGAGTATTGGGAGCTAGCACACAAGAAGCGAAGCTATTGCTGTCAGACCTGATGGCCGAAGATCAGGACGGGTGTTTTTGTAGTCAGGATTGGGAGCTAACACCCAGGAGGCAAAGCTATTGCTGTCAGACCTGATGGCCGAAGATCAGGACGGGTGTTTTTGTCGTCTCATGGATTTTCCTTGAGCTGCGTCGCTTGCAGCGCATCGCCCGCAGCAATGAGGCGGGGGGGGGCCTGGTCCCCGAGCGGAGGGGGGTGAACTTTCGGAGGGGGGCTGTGCGAGGGTCGCCTCTTGCAGGGAGGGGGGTAGGATGTTGCACCCGTGGCGCGCGCACGGATCGAGGGCGCTCCCGAAAGAACTTGGCGCCCGAGGGTCTCAGCGCGAGGGGGGCCTCCGGGGCCGCGTTGGGGGCTGTGAGAGGGTCGCCCTTCTAGGGGGGGGGGTGGGATGTTGCACCCGTGGCGCGCGCACGGATCGAGGGCGCTCCCAAGAGAAATTGGCGCCAGAGGGTCTGGTCCTCGAGCGGAGGGGGGTGAACTTTCGGAGGGGGGCCTGTGCGAGGGTCGCCCGATGGCGATGGCGATGGACGCACGAAACCGAAAAAAAGACAGGGAATGGACGTCCGAGTCGTCCGAGCGATGGCAGGGTTGGGACATCGGAAGCATCCCGACTCGAGCCCTGCACCCGGCTCGATCTGTGAGCGCCCCGGGGCCCGAATTTGGGCGGAAAAATGCCGCCTCTCTGGGCGAGGCGTCGGCGCCGTGGGGGTGGCGAAGACCGGGCTCCACATCGAGCCGCACCAGCGATGCATCGGCGAGGCGCCGCGATCCCGCGAGGCCCCGTCTACAGTCGGGGCCCTGAAGAAGGAGCCCTTTTCGTTGGGGAGGGGCTCCGCGTTCCTCAAGTGTTTCGCAGCTTGCCTCAGGCTTTCCTTGTGTCTTCGACGGGAAATCGAAGGCTAACTTATGGAAAAAAGGGGCCTCGTTCATTATTTCGGGTTCCTTAGGTCAACGCCCCGACTGTCCTCCGACCCCATCGGCCTCGAAGGGCGGCCCCGCGGGGAAAGGCTCGCGAGTGAGATCTCAGGGTCGCCTCTGCTTCCGCCCGTGCGCTGCTCGCGGTGCCCCCGCGCCACGCCGTGGGAGGCCGGGCCGCGCACGCCCGCGCGGGCGTCCCCCCCACCGTGACGAGCCGCCGTCGTCGTCGTCGTCGTCGTCGTCGTCGTCGCCGTCGCCGTCGCCGTCGCCCTCGCCGTCGCCGTCGCCGTCGCCGCCGCCCCGAGGGCGCGCCGCTGCTGATGGACCGGACGCTGAGCGCAGTCTCCGAGGTGGAGCAGTCGGCGCTGGCCTCGCGCATCGCGGAGCGCGGCCCGCCGGCCCCCGCGCGGGCAGCGGCAGGCTCGGCAGGCCGAGGCCGTGCTGTCCGTGGCGTCCTCGGGGGGGCCGCGCCTGCCCTGAGGTCGGGCCTGCCTCACTTCCTCCTTTTCCTCCTCCTCCTCCTCCTCCTGCTCCTCCTCCTCCTCCCTCCTCCTCCTCCTCCTCCTCCTCCTCCTGCTCCTCCTCCTCCTCCTCCTCCTCCTCCTCCTCCTCCTCCTATCCTCCTCCTCCCTCCTCCTCCTCCTCCCTACCTCCTCCTCCTCCTCCTCCTCCTCCTCCTCCTCCTCCTCCTCCTCCTCCTGACCCTGACCTTCCAGGAGGGCTAAAAAGTAGCACCCGACCTAAAAACCTATCCCAGAGCTATTCTACGTCTTGGTTTTAGGCTGTTTCGTTCAGTTCTTTAGGCTTTTAGGTCTCCAGTGCTAAAACATAGCTCTCTGGAGGGTCAGGGGTCCCTCTACAGGGGGAGTCTTCAGAAATAGACTAAGAATAGTCTGAGGGCCATGTTTTCTCAATTTTTGAATATGTTTTGGAAATCTTGTAGCGGCCTCCTGCCAGTGCCGCCGATCCGGGGGCGCTCCCGACGGGATCCGGTTGGTGGGAGGGGAGGTGGAGGAGGAGGTGGAGGAGGATGAGGCGGAGGGAGCTGGAGGGAGGGATCGCCTCACGATGGCCTGAGACGGCCTAAGCAGCCCCCAAGAGGCTTCCAAGACGGCCCAAGAGGCCTCCAAGTGGACCTCCAGGAACGCCCGAAGAGGCCCAAATCAGTGATTTCCTGTAGGTTTTTGAAGGATTCGGGGGATTCTTCCTTTTCGGCTTTCCGAAGGCCCAACACGGCTCAAGAGGCCGTCAAGATCGCCCCATGAGCGCCCAAGAGGCCTCCAAGATTGCTCCGGGACAGCCCAAGAGGCCCCCGAAGACGGCCCCAGGAGGGCGATGGTGGTGGTAATGATGCTGCTGCTGCTGCTGCTGATGCTGCTGCTGCTGATGATGATGATGATGATGATGATCATGATGATGATGATGATGATGATGATGATGATGATGATGATGATGATGATGATGATGATGATGATGATGATGATGATGATGATGATAATCTGATTACACGCACAAGATTTGTTTAGTCCTAGTGGCTTTCCGCCCAACCCGCCACCGTGCTTTGGTTGTGGGTTTGATGCCTCTTGTATGTGTGTCGGGGTGTCCTGGGAAGCTTCTCGGAGGCCTGTTGGACGCAGTTCGGGGGCCTTTTGGGGGCAATTGCGGGACCTGTTGGGCATCTTGGGGCCGATTGGGGTCCCCCCGAGGCCTCCTGGGGGGGTTCTGAGAGGGCTCGTGGGCTTTCTTGGGAGCCTCTTGCGCCGGAAGACTCGAAGTGTTGGGTCGGGTTCCTTCTCTGGGGCTTCTGTTGGGGCCGTCTTGGGGCCCTCTCGGAGCGCCTTGGGTGCCTCCGAGGTAGTCATGGAGCCCTCTTGGGCCGTCTTGGGGCCCTCTTGAGTAGCCTTGGGGCTCCTTGGGCAGTTTTGGGGCGCTCTTGGGAGCCTCTTTGGCCGTCTTGGTGCGATCTTGGGGGCCGTCTTGGAGCGTCGGAAACCCGAAAAGGCGAGCATGTCAAAATCCGTCAAAAACCATAGGAAAACAAACGATGTTGGCCTCATGAGCCCCTCTTGGGGGTGCTGTTGGACTGCTCTTGGGGCCTTTGGGGGGGCCTTTTGGGCGTTCTTCTGGCCTCTTGGGAACTCTTGGAGACGTCTTGGGCCGTCTTAGAGGCCTCCTGAAGGCTTCTTGGGCCGTCATGACGCCATCTTGGGCCGTCTTGGGTACATCTTGGGCCTTCTCCGAAATATCTTGCCGCAGTTTTGGGCTCTCTGGCATCCGGGGTGGCACTCTGCTGTGTTTCCCACGACCCTCCCCCCCCCCCAAACCCCCCCCCCCCCCAGAAAACGCAGCACAGCGCGCCCCCCCCCCTCCCCCCTACCCCGGCAGAGCCACCCCAGCATCCACCCCCCAGCAGAGCAGAAGCTCAGGAACTGAAGCTGAGGCTACATCTAAGGCTCTTTCAAACTCACACGCCGGATCGGCGGATTTTTAGGGTATGTTTTGTTTTTTCGTCGAAAATCCGCCTGTATGGGGGACAGGCCCGACTTAGGCCTGTCCCCAAGAGTTCGGGGGTGGACAGAACCCCCACCCTGACACGCCGACTAGTGAATTGTCCGTTTTCGGTTCTCGCGAGGGCGCCGCGGCCGTCATTTTCCAGGCTTGCGCCCCCCAGGTTTTGGCCCGGGGTCGTTTCCACTTAACCACGTTTTGCTAAAGGGGGTTCTGCCCATCCCCGAAAAGTGGTGCCTTTTTCTTGTGCCCGACGCGGGCTCGCGATGCTGTCTCGGTGCGGATTCGACGCGGGTCTGGCGTGGAATCGGCGCGGGTTCGGCACGGTTTCGACACGGGTCCGACACGGATCCGACGAGGCCGACATGGATTCGACACGGATAGAGCTTTGACGGGACAGGCAAATCCGTCTTGATCCTCGTCGTCAGCGTCGTCAGCGTCTTCGTCAGCGTCGTCGTCGTCGTCGTCGGCGGCGGCGGCGTCGTCGTCGTCGGTCCCCCGAGGATGCAACATCGGAGGCTCTCTTGAGCCCCCCCCGCGTCGGGAAGGGTCACGGGCGGTCTTGATGCTGCCATCTTCGGCCTCTCGGGGCCCTCGCCGAGCCCCAGGGCAGTCCACAAAGAACTACACATTGTTCACTTCTCATTCTTCGAAAGTTCTTTGACTTCCTGGGGGGCCAAGATCCTCTCATTTCTAAGTGTTCTATCCTGGGCTTCTTCCTGGCCACTAGGGGGCCAGGAACAATTAGAAAAACGAGCACAATTAGTAATGAGCACGATTAACAATGAACGACGTGTACTCGGGATGGAAAGCTGGTCAGCTGTTCCCAGGGAATGGTTCGAGACCTCTGGTCAGAGGAGGAAAAGGTACCCACGCCTCTACGGTTCCCTCGTTTTCCACTTTTTGGGCCTCCTGGACCTCCGTCGTCGCCACCGCTGGATTCGCCTCGAAATCCTGGTCAGAACGCACTCCAGGAAGGAGAGGTCCTGGGAGTGGCGGTATCAGTACCTGCTGGTTTCCCCATCTGGGGGTCGACGGTCGACGTCATGAGAAAACATGGATCGCGGACCCCCGTCCCATTGGCGGCGTCGGGTCGCCACGAAGGAAACGGGTCTTGAGAGAAGCGGGTCTCGAGGTCTCTCGCCGCTTTTCGGATTCCTTGGGCCCTCAGCGGGCCCCGGGACCGTCAGACAAGATGCAGGACGGAGAGCTGGTCCTAGAAGTAGGCGGCGGGGCCCCAGGACCGGAACCCACTGTCCCTCGATGCTGACGGATCTTGCGGCAAGAGCGGGCGGGTCGGTCGGGTGGGCGACGCGGGCGGGACATTGAAGCGGGCGAGCAGGGCATTGAAGCGGATCGGGCGGTGCCGCCGCCGCCAGCATCTTCGCCGCAGCCGTCGAGGGCGTCGTCGTTGCCGCCTCTGTCGTCGCCGTCGTTGTCGCCATCGAGGCTCGAGGATCGAGGGTCGAGACTTCGTCGTTGTCATCGTTGCCGTTGTCGTCGTCGTTGTCGTCGTTGCTGGGTGATCGAGGCTCGAGGATCGAGACTGGATGATCGAGGATCGGGTTCTCTTGTGCGCTTTTGGCTTGCGCAGCGCATCAACGAGTTATCCACACCCAGGAGAGACGATGCATTCGCATGTGCAGACATTCCTTCCCAACGCCACTCTCATGCACCTTCGCACCAGATTTCACCTCCAATCGGCTTCCAAGCGGCTCGCCCGAGGAGCTCGAGGCCGAGGTGGAAGGGCACATGAAGCGCAACTCCGAGCTGAACGAGGTTATGAGGGTTTGGAGTTCATTGGAAAGTCATGGTCTGTCGCGCCTCGTCATGTCTGCTCTCGATGCCAGTGGCCCAACCTGGGGGGGAGATACGGTCGGGAGTTTCTGCTCAGCGTGTTCTGCCGCCTGATCTGCCCCACCACACTTCGGCGCGACACGCAAGCCATGTTCGAATTTCAAAGCGTTGACGTCCTGAGTTTCTCCCAGCCTCGCGAAGCGCGACACGCCTGTCGCCGGGGCCGCCGCCGCCGCAACGCGCCAAAGAAAAAGTTCCTGACCGTTCCAGAAGGCAAAGTTCAACGGTAGTTTCCATTCGGAGGGACGGTCGCGGAGCGCGTGATGGGTCCAGCTCGGCAGGGGAGAACCTCCCGGCTTGCTCGTGTCTGGAGAGGTGGAGCGACAGGGCGTTACTGTCAACCCGCGTAGTAAGGATGAGCAACCTTCACAAGGTCACCCTTACACCCTTGCCCCTTCGTCCCATCCCTGGCAACTTCCGCTGGCCAGCCCCGCTCGAATGTGTCGACATGGGCCTTCCAAGGCCCTGGCAGCCTTACCGCGCATCCTTATTATACGGGTCGGCTGTACTTAGAGGAGCACGAGGTCATGATAGTGATACGCCCCACGCCTTCCAGGATCTTCACGAGTTCCCAATGTTGCGCACGGACCGCAGGCACGAGGGCCGGTAGCAGTCACAGATGAAGAGGATGGCGCGGGGCGAAGTGCGAGAGAGCGGGGGGTTCTTCTCGGAGTGTTGACGTACGTCGACGTCAGCGTGGTGCCTGCAAGATGAGAAAGGGGACGCCCGTTCTCCCTCGCGGTGCGCTCAGCTTGGGTGCTCGTGGTATGCGCGAGGGCCTCCAACGGCTTCGGCCTCTCGAGGGATCTCTGGGGTTGCCTAATGGTGGTCCTTTTCTGGGGACGTCGTGGGGGTCAGTTGGGAATTCTCGGGATCGTCTGGGGTCACTCCCCCTCAGCGTACTCTGCCCCCATTCCCCCCCTTCCCTCCATTTTCTCCAACTCCTCGCACCTCCCCTACCTACCTCTCTCTCCGCTCCACGTCCGCCTCCCTCTCCTCGTCACACAACCCGCGTCTCCCTCTCCTGCTTCTCGTCCCGTTCTCCTCCCCTCCCCCCGTCCCAATCCGTTCCCCACCCTCTCTCCTCCTCATTCCCCTGCTCCTCCCTCTGCTCCTCCGGTCCTCCTCCTCCTCCTTGCTCATTCCTCCTTCGCCCCTTCATGTTCATCATCCCTCCCCTCTCTCATCTTCCGTATGGGCATATCAGAGTGCGAGGGGCCGAGCGGTCATTCACTGTCCCTGGGTGCATGGCTGAAGTGGGATTCCGCGATGCGGATTATTGTTCTTGTTGTTGTTGTTGTTGTTGTTGTTGTTGTTGTTGTTGTTGTTGTTGTTGCTGCTGCTGCTGCTGCTGCTGCTGCTGTTGTTGTTGTTGTTGTTGTTGTTGTTGTTGTTGTTGTCGTCGTCGTCGTCGTTGTTGTTGTTGTTGTTGTTGTTGCTGTTGCTGTCGTTGTCGTCGTCGTTGTCGTTGTCGTTGTTGTTGTTGCCGTTGTTGCCGTTGTTGTCGTTGTTGTTGTAATTGTTTGTGGTGTTGTTGTTGGTGGTGGTGGTGGTGTTGTCGGTGTTGTTGTTGGTGGTGGTGGTGGTTTGTTGTTTGTTGCTTGTTGCTTGTTGTTGTTTGGAGTCGTCCCCCCCGCGACCCAGCCCGCGACCCACCCGCGACCCACCCCGCGACCCGCCCGCGACCCACCCGCGGCCCACCCGCGACCCACCCCGCGACCCACCCGCGACCAACCCGCGACCCGCCCGCGACCCGCCCGCGACCCGCCCGCGACCCACGCGCGACCCACCCGCGACCCACCCGCAACCCACCCGCGACTCAATCGCGACCTGGCCCTCGACCCACCCCGCGACCCACCCGCGACCCACCCCGCGACCCACCCACATTGTTTTCACGAAAATCGGCGCCTGCGGCGGGCTCGTTGTACAATGCGTAAGAATACAGCACTTGCGGCGGGCTTCTTCAGAGCCTCGCAGACTGCCGACGTCCCCGCCGCCCCCTTACTCTTATCCGCCCGCGCCACACGGGGCGGTCCCCCGCACCCATCAAACAAGCAAAGCGGACGCCGCTGCCCTGCCAACATGGAGGGCCCGTCGTCGACACTACGCTGCAGCGTGCGTGGCGCGAGCGGGACGCGTCGCACCCGGCGAGCGACATGCTACAGTGCCGTGCTCGCCTCAGCGCTGCGCATCATGAATGGTGCGCTTCGCGGCTGCTGTTGCTGATGTTTGCGCTTGTTTGCTGCTGAAAACCGCGCAGCGGTGCATGCTGCTGCTGGCGCGGCGCCCATTTGCCGAGCGCTGAGCTGTCAGATGCGGTGCCGCGCGCGAGCAGGTGGAGGAGGAGGAAGAGGAGGAGGAGGAGGAGGAGGAGGAAGAACAGGTAGGAGAAGGAGGAGGAGGAGGAGGAGGAGGAGGAGGCGGAGTGCCGCTCTCGGGCAGGCGCCACGCAGGTGTCGCGCGGCACGCGGCGTTCTCGCGCGGGCGCGGCGCACGTTGCTCGCTCGCCGGGGCGTCGGCAGCGGGCAGCGGGCCATGCTCGGTCTCACGGGTTTTGTTCGCAGACGACTGGTTTCAAGCAGTGGCTTGCCGGTTTGCACGTTCATCGAGGGTGACGAGTTCATTGGTGCGCTTGGGCTTGGTCGTAGACTTCTGAGCTGTGCCGCGTTAGCCGCCCGTCCTTCTTCGTTGCCCGTCCGCCGCCCGCGCTCGGTTCCCCACCTGCTCGCCCACGTTTCTGGTCCTCGCTTGCCAGCTGTAGTTTAGGCATCCGCCCTGCTCCACGTAGGCCTGGCTTCTTTCGGCTGTGGACGCGGCGCGGCTGCCCGCTAGCGGCCGCGAGCAGCAATTCAGCAGTGGCGAAACGTCCTGGCTCGCCTATGGCCCTACCAAACAATGTTATAAGATTCTGCGGTTCCCACGAAGTGCTTTTGGAACATATCTGGCCGGGGCTGTGTTGTTCTATCACATCGGGTTTATGTTATAAGAACTTGGTTTTGGTCATTGGAACAGTTTTGGGTTCTAAGAACATGTCGTGGTAGGACTATAGCAATTCTGGGACGGTCGGCCCTTGCTCAATGGTTGATGCGCTCGCGCTCGGCGCGCAGTGGAAACACATGGCAAGGGACGCCCTGCTTGCCTCCAGGGTGCCCTAGGTTTCCTGGGGGTTCGATGGTCTTGCGATGGAAGGCGTGGCGATCCCACACCAAAGTCGGGAAGGAAAAATCACACAGACACAATTTATCGTCGATTCCCCAGAAAAGATGGGAAAATATGGGAGTTGGGGGGGAAGACAAAAAAACAAAAATATACGAAAATATTGGGAATCATTTTATTTGTGTGTAGTATTTGTGTGTCTGTGGGCCCCTTCACCAAAAGGTCAGTGGACGTCCTGGAATCTCAAAGT
>CAUYUJ010002047.1:457911-482911 GCA_963575745.1 Prorocentrum cordatum | reverse complement strand
TGCCTCCAGTGCGAGCGCCCACGCCATCTTGCACCCGCTCGGGCTGCTCGGGAATCCAACCTCGGCGTCGACGGACCCCGCGTCCCTGCCAGTGTCGGCCCCCTTGTTGTCAGGCGCTACGCGGCATGTTTCTGCTGCTGCTGCAGATGGTTTCGGGGTAGCTGGTACCTGCCTGCCGGGCGCCGCTGCTTCGGCGCCACAGAGCACGGGTCGCACCGATCCCTCAGCCCCCGCCGCAGCTCGCGATTTGGGCACGCCGCCGCAAAGCTGTCCTATGGCCACTTCGCCGTGTCTTCCAGGCTTCCTGCCCCCACCAGGGCTGGAGCCGCCGTCACGGCCGTGTGCCTCGCGTCGCTCTGGGGGCGCCCTCCGCGAGGCTAGAGGCGCTCCAGCCCTTCGCCGACGTGGCGGTTCGTCTGGGTTTACTGCCATTCGGGATCGCGGCCACGTTGGCCAGGGCACCTGCGCCACCTCATCGCGTCCAGCTGCGCGCTGGGACCCCAGCTTCGGCGCTCGTCTCAGCGTGGGGGAAGGCTCGGTCGAACGCCCCTCCGCCGGCGCTCCCGTCTGCCCCTCCCGCGCGCGTCCCCCCGCCACTTGGGCGGGCCGACCCCGCTGCGGTCGCCGGCTCCGCCGAGGGGGTCGCAGGGGACGCACTGGGGCTGCCTGCCGAGGCGCCCCAGAGGGCTCTCGATCTGGCTTTCATCTGCCAGCGGGAGGCGCTGCAGCGGTGCATGTTCATCGTCCAGCTGGTGGGGGGCCGCGGCTACCTCGGAACCGCATGGTTCCTCACGGGGATCAAGCCCCCCCCGTGTCGCGTGACCTGGTGCGGGTGGCGGCAGGCCCTTGCCGCGCCCGTTCCGCCGGCTCCCAGGCCGCCGGCGGAGCCGCCCTCCACGGCGGCGCATCCCACCACAGGGGTGGACGCACGCGAGCTGCGTGCACCGGCCGAGGGTTCACGCAGCGGCGAGTCGCTGTAAGCGACGACGCTGCTGCTGCCAGGCGTGCCTGGGCTGAGCGAGGCCGTGAGAGTAGGCACGCGCTCTTCCAGCGATGCTGTTGCGGCCCCGCAGGGAGGAGTTCGTGCCGCTGTCGCGACTCTCGCTCTACCCCTGGCTCCCCTTCAGGGCCGAGTGGCCATTTTGGCAATTTTCACCGTGCCGCCTCTACAGGTGCTGGTTCAGGTGCCGAGGCCCCCGCTTCTGGGGCTCCTGATTCGAGTGCCGCCGCTCCTGGCACTTCGCGTGCCAGCACTTGCACTGGCAGGTCTGCGCCCTTCGTGGCAGATCTGTCCGCACTGCTGCGCCTGTTCCCAGGCGCCTGCATCGACGTCACCCACTGGGCTGCTGCTCTTGCCCAGGTCGGGATGGGGACTCGATGTTCCCTTGCCGCTTTTACCCGCTCATCCCTCTGCGCGTCGGATTGGGACGACTCGTACCTGTTGGAGTCGGCTCCCCGCGATCCATGGCCGTGCCCTCCCTCGCCGCCTTTACCGCCGCCACCCGGGCACCTGACGGGTCGCGCGCGTGAGCGCTGGCGTGTGAGGCGCGCCGCCCGCACGTTGTCGCAGCATGCTGTCGTTGCGCTCAACTGGCTCACCTTGGGCCATCCCAGCTTCGCTCCCGCCGAAGCCAGGGTGCGGGCAACGGTCACACCCTGCCAGGAGGGTGTCCGCAGTCGCCTCGAGCGTCTGTGTCGGATCGCAGTTCGCCTTGCCCGCGGTGGCAAGAGCGACCTCGGTCGGGCTTTTGCCAAGTTCGACTCTACCGAAGTCTCGCTCCATGGGCTGGCCACCCATGTCGCAGCTCTTGAGGCTTCGTTCACCTCCTCCTCCCAAGTGCCCGCCCCCATGCGGCAACTTCCCGTCAGCGCCACGCCCTTGGCTAGCTCGCTGGCGGCTGCGGCAGGCTGGGATCCTACCCAGGCTGAGCCTTTCGACCTCCGGGTCCAGGCGTCCCGCATCAAGTGGGATTACTCTCCTACGTTTGATCCCACTCCGTACTTGTCCGACGATTTGGTTCGCTCCGCTTTTCATGACCCTGAAGTCATGCGGCTACCTGAGGACGAGTGGCCTTCGGGCTTTTCGGGTGCTCGTGTGCATATGGATCGCGAGCAGCTGTGGGAGCTTCTGCGCAAGTGGGACTCCTGCGGCGCCCTGTACCTTACTCCCTCCGCCGACCTCGCCTGGGACGAGGCTTGTGGTGCGTTCAGGGTCCCGAAGGATGAGTACCATGACCGTCTCATCCTGAATCCGACGGTAGTGAACAGTCGTTGCAGCAGCGTCTCCTCCAGCACACAGCGCCTCGGCCAGGGCTTCCTTCTGTGCCGCCTGGGTCTCGCGCCCGGAGAATGGCTGGTGGTCTCGTGCGACGACCTGCGCGAGTTTTACTACACGTTCAAGGTTCCGCCAGCTCGCGCACGCCGCAACGCCCTCCGCGTTAAGCTCCCCAGCTCGCGGTTTAAGGGCTTCAACGCGTGGCGGAAAGACCTTGAGGGGCTGGACGTTTCTCCCTGCCTTAACGCGCTGGCCATGGGCGACAACATGGCAGTGGAAATCGCCAACTCCGCACACGAGGGCGTGCTGCGCAGCTTCGGCGCGCTGCGGCCTTCCGAGCAGGCCGTGCATCGCTTGCCGTTCCCTCGGGGGCCCTACGTCGAGATGTTAAACATCGACGACCACACGGGCTTTCAGAAGCTCTCGTGGCGCGGGAGCGCCCCGCGCCCCGACGACCCGACACGCCGCGACAGGGAGGTTTTTGCTGCGTGTGATCGCGGCTACCCCCAGGTGGGCCTCATTCAGCACCCCGGCAAGAGGGCCAGGGGCGAAACCCACAAGGTCGTGGTCGGCGCCGAGGTGGAGGGCAGGATCGGCATAGTGTGTGCTCCCCTGGTCCGCACTGTGGCCCTCTGCCGCCTGACCCTGATTCAGGTATTCCTCGGTCGCTCGACTCGGGCGTTGCTGAGCTCGCTCGTGGGTTGTTGGGTGCAGGTGTTTTTGTATCGACGTCCCATCCTGTCGATATTCACTCACATCTACACCTTCATCTCGACCCTTCCCGACGACGGGCTCGAATATGAGCTCCCGCCCTCGGTTCGCGACGAATTGCAGGCCTGTGCCTACCTGGCTTTTGTTGCGATGACCGACCTTAGGGCGACGCCTTGCCCTGAAGTGTTCGGCACGGATGCCTCCCTCGGCTGGGGCGGGGTGGTCCGCAGCGACATCAGTTCGCATCTGTCACAAGAATTGTGGCGGCGCTCCGAGCATGGCGGCTGGCATACTCGTCTTCCCGACCGTCACTTGCTCATGGTCCTGAGCCGCGGGCACTTCCTGGGCCCCGAGCTGACCCAGCTGCGCCGCGAGGCGGGGCTCCCTTCTCTTGAGCTCCCCCTCGCGCCGCGCTGGATCAGTGAGCTGTCGGAGGCTCTGCGCTTTCGGTTGGCGTATAAGTGGGAGTTCCGCATGCGTCGCCATATCAATATCCTTGAGACTACAGTGTTCAAGAGTCTGTGCAAATACTGTTGCGTCCGCAACCCCGACTCCCGGATCCCCGTTCTCTTGGACTCCCAAGTGGCACTAGGCGCGGCGGCCCACGGTCGGAGCAGCAGTCCTGGACTTTCGCATGTGTTGAGCACCTGCTTGCCCTACATCCTGGGAGGCGGGCTCTACATGGGCGGGCTTTACGTCCCGACTGATGTCCATCGAGCGGACGACCCCACGCGCAATCGCCCCGTCCGCCCCCCCTCGCGCGTCGAGCCTGCTTGGCTGTCTGATATTGACGAGGGTCGGTTCGAGCGATTCGACGTGATAGCGGCTGCCGATGCTGCTTCCGCGTGCCCGACGTGTTTGTGGGGCAGGTTCGCGCTCCTGGTTCTGGCTCGCCGCCCTGCCGCGGGCGCGGGCCCGCACGGGCACCTTGCGACCAGCCGTCAGGAATCGCCATTCCCCGGCGATCAGGGCGACGCGGCGGCGTCCGCTGAGGCTGGGGGCCCGCCGCTTCTCGCGCCCCCCAGCACCACCAGCTCGCCAACACCCGCCTCGCGGGAGCCAGCACCCAGTGGTCCGCGCAACGTTCTTCGCACTGACGCCTTGCGTAGTCCACGGCACGATCATGTCGTGAATTCTGCAGCCAGCGCAGCGCCCGCGGTGCCCACCGCTTCGGCGCCCCCCTGGGATGTTAGCTCGTTCCCGCCCCCGCCGGCAGGCATGCGCCCTGCCAGCGATGCTGCTGCGGCCCCGCAGGGAGGGGCTCGTGCCGTCGGTGGGGAGCCAGGAGCAGGCGCGCCCGAGGCGAGGTCCCGCTCGCAGCGCCCGGAACGCTCGCGAGGTCGCGCTCGCGGTCCTTCTTCTTCTGCTGCTGAGGAGGGAGCGCGCGCGGGCGGCTCCCATGAGGGCCGTGCAGTGGCCGCCGCGTCTGCGCCCGCGCGCTTACCCCCTGTCGGCGGCTCGCATTCGCAGTCGGCGGGGGGCGCGGCCGCCGCGTTCGGCAGCGAGCGCCAGTTACGGCCAGCTGATGCTGCCAAGTTGATGGCCGCTTGCGCGCTCCTCGGCGTGCAGTTGAGCACTCCAGACTCCGGGGTGCACCGGGCGTGGCGGCGGTTAGCGACCCCCCACCACCCGGCCAAGTCGCGAGGCTGCCATGCTTCCGCGGCTCGTTGGCAGCAGTTTTGCGACGCCCGGTCCCAGCTGCTCGGGCCCTTCCGCGAATTGCGCGTCCACGGCGGATCCGTGGCGGGGGCGCAACCTGGGAAATCCCCAGCCTCGACGCGCGGTCTCGTGGACAGCGCGCCGCGGCCGCCACAGGCGACCGAGGCCGTCAGCGCCGTGTCTGGCGCGACTCCCGCCAGCGCCCGGACGGCCTTGTCGGCGGCGTGTTGCGGCGGCGGCCTCGGGTCTCCGGAACGCGCGGCCGCGCCTAGCGCTGCGCCTGGCGTTCTCTCGGCGCGGGGCGCTAGGACCAGCATGGGCCCTCCGGCTCGCGCCGCAGGTGCGCCACCAGCACCGCGCGCCGACGATGTGCCCACGCCTGCTTCCGTGCATCGTTCGCAGTCGAGCGCCCGTGCGCGCGTGCATGATGCCTCGCCGCCCGCCGCCGCCTCATACGCCGCGCCGCCGGCCGCCCCTCGTGCCAGGGCCGCTCCGAGGTCTCTGGAACTCGCGGCCGCGCTTAGCGCCGCGCCTATGGTGGGAGGCCCGCTCGTTGGCAACGCGGATTCCCCCGACTCCAGGGAAGCTGCCCATGACATGGTCTCTGAGGCGCTGGCGGCTGCGCCACACTTTTCCGAGTCCTTGGAGCCCTCTGCGCGCGCGGCCCAAGGTCCGCCCCAAGTCGGGGCGTGGGCCACCTCGGCTGCGATGCGCACCAGCCAGGTCGCTGTCCCAGCGGCCGCGGTCAGGCGCGCGCGTGCCGAACGGCGTGCTTTGGCGCGGCTCCGAACCGCGGTCGACGCTGTCGATGCCGCTCTGACCGAGGTCGAGCTGGAGAGAGGTGCGGAGACTGGGGAGAGCGCGGGAGAGCTGGCAGAGCGTATCCTGACGCTCCTCGCCGAGCTCGAGCGCCGTAAGGCTGCATTGTGCAGCGCCCGCTCACGTCTTGCCAATTGCGTCAGAGAGGCCGCGTCCGCCGGGCCCCCCGCGGCGGCGGCGGACCTTTTTGCGCCTGCGGCAGTGCCGGCTGCCCCCGCGGAGGTGGACAGCGCCGCCGAGGCTGAGGCGAGGATAGGTACGGTCCCGCACAGCGAGGCTGACACGGCGCCGCAGGGCGGTGGCCGTGCCGCCATTACCTGGCATCGGCGAGTCCCCCACCCCGCGCGCCGCCGCCGCCGTGCAGCAGGTGCTGCGCCTCCGAGCGCTCCGCGGTCAGGCGCCGTCCTGTCTTCGGCTGACGCCGCACATCAGGGCGAGCGGCAGCGCCCGCGGCTTATGGCGCTAGACGGCCCAGGGGCCGAGCTGTCCCCAGCCGCGCCGACGCCTTCTGGCTCGACCGCTGCCGCTGACTCCGGTCGCGGCCTTAGCCCCGCGCCTCCTCTCGCGCGAATCTCGTTCGCCCAGGGCTCTCGTTTCACCCCCGCTGATGAGAGCAGGCGTACACGCTCGCTCGATGCATTCGAGCTGTGGCTAGGTGAGCACACGGGCATTGTCCCTGACACGCTCTACCGCAGCGGGATCTTAGCAGGCAGATTCTTGGCCACGTTCGGAGTTTGGCTCCACGACGCGGGGCCCCCGCAGTACATCCTTGTTCACGCCGTGCTGGGCGTGCAGGCCAATCACCCTCACTGTAGGGGTTTGCTGACTGAGGCCTGGGATGTTGCTAAATTGTGGAAGCATTCCGAGCCTCCAGCGCGCTTCTTCGGGCATGCCCGCAGCTTCCCCGGGCTCCGCCCGCCGCTTCCCCGAGCGCTCCTTCGCGCGATGGTTAGCTCGTGCCTGCTGTGGGAGTGGCCCGAGATGGCTGCCCTGGTGCTGGCTGGTTTCACGATGTCCCTGCGTCCAGGCGAGATTCTCCACGCGAAGCGTTGTGACTTGTCGCTGCCATGCGACCGCCTTGAGCCGGAAGGCGACGCCTTCTTGTCGATTGCAGTTCCTGAGAGTTGTCGGTCTTATCCGATTCAATACGCTCGTTGTTCGGATCGAGCGACCGTCAAAATTATGGATATTGTGTTTCGGCATGTGGGCCCCACCGATCCGCTCATGACCACGACCTCTGGTCAGAGCGGCTTCCGTACTCGGTGGAACCATCTACTTGTCGGCTTGGGCGTGCCGCTCGCCAAGATGCCTGCGGGGTTCGACATCACACCCGTTGGCCTTCAAGGCACAGGCGCCACAGACTTCAATGCCGCTACGGAGCATTTGCCACGCGTCTTCTGGCGGGGCCGCTGGCGCCAGGCGTCCACCGCCGAGGGATATCTGCAAGACGCTGCCGCTTCTACTGTCCTTGCCGCCCTCCCTGAGGCCTCTCGGTCTCTGGTCGAGTACTTTGCGTCTGTTAGCGACTACCTTGTCGCGTCCTTCCTGAATGCTGGCCTTGCCGGGTGGCCCATTCAGCTCGCAGCCGCCCGCCGAACTCTTGTCACTTCGCAAGGGCTTTGAGCATGGGTATGGCTGCTACGACCTCCTGATGGTCGTCCAGGGGCCCGTGTTGGACACGGCCACCTGAGTGCGCCGCACGGTGCGATCGCGGCGGCCCGTCTCTCCCTACGGCCCGCCGCGCGCGCGCCGCGCGTCCGCCCCGAGACGACTGCTCTTCTGCGCAGCGAGCGGGGATGCACCTCTCTATCCCCATTCGCGCCCGCTACGCAGTCGTCTGCAGCTTCTCGGCCCCCACCCTCTACCTCCCTCCTTCTTCAAAGGCTGGCCTGCGGCGCTGCTACGACCTCCTGATGGTCGTCCAGGGGCCCGTGTTGGACGCGGCCACCTGAGTGCGCCGCACGGTGCGATCGCGGCGGCCCGTCTCTCCCTACGGCCCGCCGCGCGCGCGCCGCGCGTCCGCCCCGAGACGACTGCTCTTCTGCGCAGCGAGCGGGGATCCTCCTCCTCCTCCTCCTCCTCCTCCCCTCTCTCCTCCTCCTCCTCTCTCCTCCTCCTCCTCCTCCTCCTCCTCCTCCTCCTCCTCCTCCTCCTCCTTCTCCTGCTCCTCCTCCTGTCTCCTCCCTTCTCCTCTGCCTCCCTCCTCCCTCTCCCCCCCCCTCCTCCTCCACAATTACACGATATGAATACTATTATCCTCTCTCCCCTTCCTCCTCCTTGTACAGCTACACACTATGGATTCATACTGATGTCGATGCATTCTCAGCTGTGCGATGAGGCTGGGATTGGCACTCCTCTATTCGTCTTCGTGGGCGTTGGCTTCTCATGGTGGTGGCGCCTCTGATAGACCAGGACTTACAGCTCTTGCCCCGGCGCATGCTCGCGTAGGAGGACCAGCATCAGTTTGTTCGTTGCTAGGAGTGGTAGAGTAATGAGGGGACGTAGACAAAGTTACACAATATAAGTACTACTCTCCTCTCTCCCCTGATGACGTCCGGAAAATACCCGGCACCCCTCCGCGTATTGTTTTTTACAGGAGTCTTGGGAGATGGGTTTCTGCTTGAGCTATTCGACATGTTGCTCCCGCTGCAGCGCTGGGTTATTTTTCGAGCTTCCGCTCGTTCCGAATCGTGCTCCCGCTGCAAAGTTGGCCTCATTTCCGCGCTTCCGCTCGTTCCGAATCGTGGTCCCGCTGCGGCGCTGGCGTCGTTGTTTCCAGCGCCATGCCACGGCATGGTTTTTCCGTCCTTCTCAATAGGCCCCAAAACCTAGAAAATGGCCCCCCGAAATCACCATCGGAAGTGATTTCACTTTCGGTGTCGATTCGTTGATTTTGGGGGCCGCAGAAGCCCCCACTTGGGGGCGTCGCAACGCCATGCTATGTCATGCTACGCGTTGATCTTCAACACCATGCTATGCCATGTAATGCTATGCCATGCTACGACATCCGACTGTGCGAATAGAGAGGAGATCTACGCCATGGTAAGGGATGGACAGGAGGGGTAGGACGTCAGATCTGACGCGAGCGCACTTAGCTTGCCAATTTTCCCTCTCTCCCCTTCCCCTCCCTCTCCCCTCCCCTCCCCTCTCCCCTTCCTCCCCTCGCTCCTCCCCTCCCTCCTCGTTCATTCCCCCCCTCCCTCCCCCTCCCTCCCCCTTCCTCTCCCTCCCCTCTCCCCCATCCCCTCGCCCCTCTTCCTCCATCCCCTCCCCCCCTCCCCCCTCCCCCTTTCCCCATACCTCCCACGCCGCGGCCTCTTGGGCGTGGAGCCCCAGCGGTCTCGGCCCCTTCCCCCGGGGCCGCCTGGCCATCACGGGTGATGCCTCTTCCTCCTCCTCCTCCTCTTCCTCTTCCCAACCCTCCTCCTCCTCTTCCTCCTCCCACCCCTCCTCCTCCTCCTCCTCCTCCTCCTCCTCCTCCTCCTGATCCTCCTCCTGCTCCTGCATTCCTGCTCCTTTAAAATAATTTCTCCCTGTCGGGCCCGGCCAGGGCCCCAATTGTAGAAAAGCCGTCCGCCGTGAGTCTCCAGCGAGACCCGGAACTCCTCGGGCAACGAAACAATCATGACGGCAGGTTTTCCATGATTGTCGGTCGGCCTCCGAGGGCCTTCACTGGGCCTCAGGACCATCACAAAGCGACTCGGGATGAAGAGCCAGTCCCAGGGAAGGGGCCGAGACCTCTGCAGGGGCTCGACGTCATGAATGACGTCGGGGGTCTGGGGAGGAAGCGGCACACGTCTCACAGGCGCCCAGCCCTTGGTAACGAAGAGGGGGGCGTGCACGGGATCCTCTCCAAGGGAAAGGGGCTGAAGCCCCCCTTCCCCACGGAAGGGAGGGCGTGACCTCCCCCTTCCTCGGGGGGGCGGGCTGCGGGCGGCGGGGGGCCCGAGGCGATCCAGACCGAGAAGGACCGGGCGGCGCAGCTGGCGAAGGAGAGCAGGACGAAGGCCGGCGAGGACAAGGAGCTCGAGAAGGCCAGCGATCGCGCGCGCGCCGCACGCGGGTGCGCACCTCCGGGGGGGGCCTCCTCCGCGGGGGCCTCGGTCCCTTCCGGGGCTCCCGCGCTGTGGCAGAATCACGACGGACTTCTTGACGCAAATCCGCTGTGCCAGTGGGGGCCCTCGCGGGCCCCCTGGGACCGCGCGCGCGCGCCGCGCGCAGGTGAGCACCGCCGCACATGCGGGGGACGGCGACGGGGACGGCGACGAGGGCACGAGCACGGAGGGAGGGGCGCGCGAAGGACGATGCGACGGGGGAGGTCGCCATGGGGGGAAGCGGGTCCCGAGGTTTGTCGTCGTTTTCGGTCTCTCGGGGTCCTCCACGGGCCCCGGGACTGCCCGAAAACGATGCAGGATGAACAACATCGTCTTGGGGGAAGGCGCCAGGGGCCATGACCCGTTTCCCTCAGCACCCGCTTCCCCCATGCCCGAGCCTTCTTTCTGGGTGGAGGGCAAAGGGTGAACCCTGAAATGCCGTTTCGATGGATGCTCGAGGCTTGAACCTGCAAAATGTGAGTCACAAGACGGGCTGCTTTTCGAGGTGCAGAAGCCCATATTCAGGAGGGAAAGAATCACACAGACACAATTAACCGTCGATTCCCCAGAAAATATGGGAAAATATGGGAAGTGGGGGGGAAGACAGAAACCCAGAAAATATGGTAACATACGAGGCATCTTTTTATTTGTGTGTATCTATTTGTGTGCCCTGGGGCCCCTTGACGTATGGATTTCACCCTGAGCCCTCCACCCTAAGAACATGCTCAGCATGCAGGGGACACCCGGGGCAGCCGGGGCGGCGAGGTGCGGAGGCCTCTCCCGGCGCGCCCATGCGCCGGCATCCTGGCCTGCGCGCGGCTCGGGGGCGGAAAAGAGGGGGGTGATGACTACACCTAAGGCGATGCTTAAGAAAACCTAAGTTTTCGGCCAGAGTCTCGATTATTCTTAATGTTTCAGTGTAAATCTTAAGATTTTAATCGAAATCTTTGGTTTTTAAATAGAAAATGCTGGGTTTTTATTCAAATTCTGAGACTATGAAATTCTTAACCCATGATTTCTTATGATTTCTTAAGCATTTCGCAGGGTGTAGGGGGGGGGGATATCATGGCGTGAGCCATGATGTTTCCCCAGATTTCGTGGCGCCCCTTCTTGTTTCATTACGTCCCTGCCCCCCCCGCTGGGCCGCGCACATGCCGCCGGTCATGATTTGCACCCCCCCCTCTTGGACACCCCCCTCTTGGCCGCTCCCGACCTGCGCGCGGCTGGACAATGGAGGGGGGGAAGGAGTCAAGCAGTGCATGGCGAAGCGTCCTGGCTCGCCCAGAGGGCCACCAAAGAATGCTCCAAGAGCCTTTTGAGGCTTGCACGAAATATCAGTAAAACATTTCTAGCCGGGACTGTCTCGTTTTAACACATCGGGCTTGTGTTATAAGAGCATTGCTTTGTTATTAGAAGACGTTGGGGTTCTAAGAACATGTCATGGCAGGCCTACAGGAATGCCGGGACGGTCGGTCCCTGCTCGCAGGAGGCAGCAGCAGCAGGGGAACTCCTCCACAGGGGACCTGGGGCCCGCCCGGGAGCCAACTGGATACCCCCCGCGCCGTGACAGAAGCACCACGGACATTATGTTGTCATTGTCTGCCCCTGGGGGTTCTCGCGGGGCCCTGGGACCATCAGCAAACCGACTCGGGATAGCGCGCCCGTCGTAGGAAGGGGCTCCAGACCTGTGGGAGCCCACTCTGTCAAGAACAGTGGCGTGGCATTTTTCCCCAACCATCCTGTTGTGTTGGGCCCTCGTTTTGACGAGACAGCGCCCCGCGTTCCTCCTCTCCTCCTCCACCTCCCTCCTCCCGTCCGTGCCTCTGCCCTCCGCATGTTTCTGTTTCGGTACACCCCTCACGCGCTTCGTGACCCCAACAGGTGTTCAACCGAGGGCCCCCGTGGTGCAGCCCGCACGCGTCCCCGCCACCCATTCCGGCACACCCCTCACACGTTTCGTGGCCCCACAAGGAGCTTCACCGAGAATCCCAATGACGCAGCCCGCAGGCGCCCACGCCGCCCATTGCGGCACACCCCGCACACGTTTCGTGGCCCAGAGAGGCTCCGCCAAAGGACCCAGAGGCGCAGCCCGCATGCGTTCCCGCCACCCATTCCGGCACACCCCTCACACGTTTCGTGGCCCCTGAAGGGTTCCGCCCCTCCCACCTCTCTCCTCGTCGTCGTCGTCGTCGTCGTCGTCATCTTCCTCCTCCTCCTCCTCCTCCTCTTCCTCCTCCTACTCCTGCTCCTCCTCCGCCTCCTTCCCCTTCTCCCCCTCCTTCTCCTCCTCCTCCTCCTCCTCCTCCTCCTCCTCCTTCTCCTCCTCCTCCTCCTCCTCCTCCTCCTCCTCCCCCTCATCCTCCTCCTCATCCTCCCTCTCTCCTCCTTGCCCCCTCTTCCTCTCCCCCCGCCCCCGAGCGTCGCGCCAGCAGGTCGAGGGCCGCCTCGCGAAGGAGAAGGAGGCACGCCGCGTTGCCGAGGAGCGGGCTCGCGAGCTGGAGAGGGCCACCGAGGAGAAGGCGGCCGCGGAGCAGGCCCGTCCTCCCCCTCCTCCTCCTCCTCCTCCTCCTCCTCCTCCTCCCTCCTCTCCTCTCCTTCTTCTCCTCCTCCTCCTCCTCCTTCTCCTTCTCGTGACCTCCTCCTCCTCCTCCTCCTCGTCGTCGTCATCATCATCACCATCACATCACCATCACCATCACCATCACCATCACCATCACCATCACCATCATCACATCATCATCATCATCATCATCATCATCATCATCATCATCATCATCATCATTATCAGCATCAGCATCAGCATCAGCATCAGCATCATCATCATCATCATCATCATCATCATCATCATCATCATCATCATCATCATCATCTTCATCTTCATCTTCATCTTCATCTTCATCTTCAGCATCACCACCACCAGTATCATCATCATCATCATCATCATCGTCATCATCACCAGCCGCAGCATCATCATCAGAACTATCATCATAATCATCATCAGCATCAGCATCATCATCATCAGCAGCAGCATCATCATCATCATCGTCGTCGTCGTCGTCGTCAGCAGCGGCAGCAGCAGCAGCACAATCACGGTTTCCCTTATCCTCCTCCTCCTCCTCCTCCTCCTCCTCCTCCTCCTGCTCCTCCTCTCTCCCCCTCACTCCTCCTCCTCCTCCTCCTCCTCCTCCTCCTCCTCCTCGTCCTCCTCCTCCTCCTCCTCCTCCCCTTCCTCCTTCTCTTCCTCCTCCTCCTCCTCCTCCTCCTCCTCCTCTTCCTCCCCCTCCTCCTACTCCTCCTCCCTCTCCTCTTCTTCTAGAGAACTAGACGGTGACATACAGTGGGAGTCCATGTCACGACCCCCCGTCGTTCTGAAAGGTACCTGAGAGGCTTTGTTGCGCGGGCCATCAACAAACCACCTGGCCCAAGGTACCCTGAGTCCCTGAGTTTCCTCGCTGGCAGCCGCTAAGCAAGAAACCCAACCCTGGCCCAAGAAACGTCAGCGATGCGGATTTCTCGGATCGACGTTGGACTCCCCTGGCGGCGCCTACTGCGCCGATTCAGGAGATCCGCTCGGAGCGTTCAGTTCTCCATCCTTCTTCTCGATCTCGAGGAGGAGGGCTTAAAGTAAAAACTGTATGTCAAAATGGTTGGCTGCTTTCGGCTTTCAGAGGCCCTCGAGAGGCCTCGGGACTGTCAAACACATGCGCAGGGCGAACATCCGGTCTGTGGGAATGGGTCGAGACCTCTGGAGGTCGACAATGTCAGAAATTCCTCCTCCTCCTCCTCCTCCTCCTACTCTCTCCTCCCCCCTCTCTCCTGTTGTTCAAGGAGTCATCTCTCTCTCTTTATCCTGCGGTGGCCGCTGGCCACAGAGCTTCCACAAGTTGCACTCCAGAGTTCCGCGCCTGCCCCTGCGGAGGGAGGCGACCAACAGGAGTGGCCTGCCGCTGCTCGGCAGCTCGGCAGCAGGTGCTCGCCCCCGCCGCCCTCGTCCGTGTTAGAAGCCGGGCCCTCGCGCGGTCCTCGAACGTCGGACGTCCCGCCGCCAGGTTGGGGCCTCCGCGGTCCTCGAGCCCGTCCTCCTCCTCCTCCTCCTCCTCCTCCTCCTCCTCCTCCTCCTCCTCCTCCGTTGCTTCTCCTTCTGGATGTCTTCTCCTTGTCGCACCCCGCGGCCAGTTTTTTTAGGGCGTGCCGGTCGTTTCGCCTGCACTGATCCTTCTGAAGCTTAAGATGTTGGCAACAGCTTCACAGATGGAGGGCGGGTCGTTTTCAACATGTGCCTCTCGCCTTAGCGCGGTGCACATTTGTCGTCGTAATTTGCAAAAGCTTTACGGATTGAAGGCGGGTCGTTTTCAACATGCGGTTCTCGCTTTAGTGCCGCGCACATTAGGTTTAAACAGTTGCAAGAGTTCCACGGATTGAGGGCATGCTGCTGTCAAAATGTGGCTCTCGGCTTAGCGCCACGCACATTCGTTTGAACAAGTTGCAAGAAATTCACGGATTGAGGGCGGCTCTGTTTCAAAATGAACCACGTATTGAAATCCGATGTGTTTAAACATCCGATTATAAAAAAAAACTGCCCCGTACGGAATGCCCAGGAGAGGGG
Source organism: Prorocentrum cordatum (assembly GCA_963575745.1). NCBI lineage: Eukaryota > Dinophyceae > Prorocentrales > Prorocentraceae > Prorocentrum > Prorocentrum cordatum. The sequence goes on along the minus strand of CAUYUJ010002047.1, from coordinate 468,747 downwards.
AGCGATAACCAGTGGCCCACGCCGCAGGGAGGCAGGGGCAGGCCGCACGAGACACAGAGAGTCGGCGACTCCCGGGAGGGTACAGGAAACGGTGGGAAGCAGGAGGGGAAGACTCCCTCCTCCCTCCTCCCTCCTCCCTCCTCCTCCTCCAGAACCTGCAATGGAAGATTGCGGGCACCTCCCGGGCCTGGTGTCTGTCTGCTTGTGTCTCCCTGGGCCCCCCCCCCCCCCTCGGAAAGAAGGGCCCGCGGCTTCCCTCAAGGCACCTGTGCGTCCCCGCCCCTGCGGCCCGGCCGTCGCCGTCTTCCCTGGCCTCTGGATGCAACTCCTAGGAGGTAAAATTCTGACTTTGCCCTGGTCCGACATGCGGCTTATTCCGCCTCAGTGCCGCCTGATCCAGCCCATTCCCGCTTATTCCGGATACATGCCTCTTCGTCCGCGGAACAATCCGGCGTTCTAGCCCCCCAGTGGGGACTAATCGTTTTTTCCATCCTTCCGGCGAAGTATTCCTAGCAGTGGCCTCCGAATTCCCGACGAAGGCATCTATACACCACCACCGTGCCAGGCCCTGCCTTGGCACGGTGGCGGTGTATAGATGCCTTCTGCGCATATCTGGCCAGCCCTTCGGGGTACCCTCGCTGGCGGGCGGCGCCCCTCGAAGAGGGCGCTCCTGCGGCGGCCTCGGCCCTCGATGTACAGATGTCTGCTTTTGTTGGTTTGCCTGGCGTTGCTCCGCCCCCCCTGCGTCGAGCGACCAACCCGCGCGCCCGCGGGGCCCGCGGTGAGAAGAAGTCTTGAGGATCGAAGAACCTGGCTTGGCTCTCCATCGTCTTCCTCCCCCTCCTCCTTCTCCTCCCTCCTCCTCCCTCTCTCCTCCCTCTCTCCTCCTCCTCCTCCTCCTCCTCCTCCTCCTCCTCCTCCTCCTCCTCCTCCTCCTCCTCCGCCCTCCTCCTCTTCCTCCATCTCCTCCTCCCCCGCTCTTTGCGCCCCGTCCGAAGCGCAGGGTGCGCGTCCTCGAAAACCGGTGCGCCCGAATAGCACGGTGCAGGCGTGGCCTCACTGCGGCCCCCGTCTTCGCATTGAGGATCTTGATTTTTGGCAGTGTGGTTCGATGCATCTGCAGAAAAAAAACCCTGTCCCTGACGACGCAGGCCCCCCTGACTGAGGTCCCCTCCCAAAGGGCGTGGGGTCCTTTTTATGCCTCACTGCGGTCCAAATCTTCGCAGTAAGGATCCTAATGTTTGGCAGTGTGGTTCGATGCATCTGCAGAGAGAACCCCCTATCCCTGATGGCGCAGGCCCCCCTGACTGAGGTCCCCGCCCACAGGGCTTGGGGTGTTGAAATGCCTTATCAGAGAGAAGTGGTGCGCGGCCGGCGCTGGCCGGAGACTGGCCAGGCATCGGGGCCCCGGCCGAACGTTCAAGAAGACCGAATAGAATTTACGCCGACGGGAGGACCCCACACGAGAATCTTTTGACGAACGATCAACACGCACCCATACCCATAGGGGAGACGGAATGAGCTATGGGTGCGTGATGTCGGATAGGGGTCCCCGCTCGAACGGGAGCCTCCTCAGGGGTCCGACAACCCGCACCCATGCCCAAAGCCAGTCCTTCTCCCTCCGACCTCCCTGTGGGTATGGGTGTGTGTTGTTCGTTCGTCAATCTTTGCAGTGCGGGTGAGATTCAGCCTCGCCGACGCCTGACAGCGGTGGTGATGGCAGGTCGCCAGGAGACCAGGCTGCGACCTTTTTGTGGCCGTGGAGGCCTGGGGCGCCCGTGGGGCCTGTCCTGTGTGCGTGGCATGTGAGACCTCCGGGGCCTGAGGGACGTGCGCGGTGCGTGGGACCCGTGCGGCCTGCGGGGCCTGCGCGACCTGTGGGGCCCGTGGGGGGCCCACGGGACTTGTGTGGCCTGCGAGGCGTGTGAGGCTTGTGGGGCCTGCGTGCCCTGGAGGACGTGCGGGGCCTGTGGGACCTGCGGGGCCCGCGGGACCTGCGGGGCCTGCAGGACCCGTGGGACTGTGTTGTGAGACCTGTTGGACTTGGGCGACCTGTGCTGCCTTTAGGACAGGTGGGCCTTTGTGGGACCTGTGCGACCCGTGGGAGCCGTGGGGCCTGTGGGTCTTGCTCGGCCTGCGGGACCTGTTGGACCTGCGTGACCTGTGCGCCCCCGGCTCCCTCTTGAGGTGTCTTCGCGGTGCGCTCACGGGCGAGGCTCGCGCTCGGGACTTCCTCCATGTTCAGGCCTGACGAGCCCAATGGTGACGACAGCTCCAGGTATGCCGACGACCCGCTCGGATTCGAACATGGAGGTGGTGACCCCGTCGGGAGGGGCTCCGGCTTGAAACTTCCCTGCAATCCACTCAAAGAAGCTACTCCCGCCCGTGGAGCCCAAAGGTGACGGCAGCTTCAGGTCTTCAGATGACGCGCTCGGATTCAAACAGGGAGGTGGGACCCCATATGGAGGGGTTTGGTTGTTTGGTTACTCACAGACGAGGTTCTCGCTTGAAACTTCTTCATATGCAGGCATGAGGGCACCAGAAGTGAAGATACTTATACTTTTCGGACGGCCCGCTTGGATTCCTAACATGAGTTGCGGGCCCATAGGGAAGGATGATCCCGCTTGAGACTCCCTCGCAATTCACTCACATACGAGGCTCCCGCTGGATACTTCCACCACATGCAGGCAACAGCACCCCAAAACTGGCGGCAGTTGCAAGTTTTAGGACGACCCGCCCAGATTACTAACATGAGTTGCGGGCCCCATAGGGAGGAGGCTCCCGCCTGCGACTTCCTCATAATTCACTCACAGACGAGGCTCCCGCTGGATACGTCCACCCTATTCGGGCGCGAGGGCCTCAACAGTGACGACTGGCACAGGTTTCAGGCAGGTTTTACGATGACCCAGACGAATTACTAACATGAGGAGCTGCGGGCTCCCCTCCTGTCCCTCTTTTTCCTCACAGGTGGAGCCGATACGTTTCAAGGAGATTTCGTATCACAGCGGAGTGTTTCACTTCAGGCGTACGTCGAATATTTGCCTTGCGGAAAAAAAGGAGGGGGCTCCCGCTCGAGACGTCCTCCCAAAGCACTTACAGGCGATGCTCGCGCTCGATACTTTCCTCGACGTGCAGGCCTGAGAAGCCCAAACATGCAGACAGTTGCAGGTTTTGTAATGACGCGCTCGGATTACTAACACGAGCTGCGGGCCACATAGGAGGGGGGCTCCCGCTTGAGACTTCGTTGCAATTGACTCACAGACGAGGCTCCCGCCCGATATTTCCTCCACATTCAGGCTTGAGACGCCCTGGCATGATGATGAGGGGGTGGGTGATGAGTGAATGTGAGTGAAAGAGCGAGCGAGTGATTGAGTAAGTGAGTGAGTGAGGGTGAGTAACGTGATGGTGATGATGACGATAATGACGATGGCGATGATGACGCGGATGATAATAATAACATTGATAATGATGATGATATTGATGATGGTGGTCACGAACATGATGATGATGGTGATGCTGCTGCTGGTGATGTTGATGATGATGATGATGATGATGATGATGATGATGATGATGATGATGGCGAGTGCTGATGGTGTAATGATGATGCTGATGGTGGCGATGGTAGCAAGGATGGAAATGGTGACGATGAGGATGCTGACGATAATGTTGATGATGATGAAACTGCTGATGTTGTTGATGATGATGGCGATGATGGTGACGATGATGATGCTGATGAGGAGGATGACGAGAAGGACGATGATGAGGATGATGATGATGATGAGGATGATGATGTTGATGCTGATGCTGATGCTGCTGATGATGGCGATGGTGCTAATGATGGTGATGAGGATGATACTGATGCTCGTGCTGATGGTGATCATGATGATAATGCTGGTAATTATGCTCATGATGCTGATGATGCTGATCATGAAGATGGTAATGATGTTCATGATGATGATGCTGCTGATGATGATGATGATGACGACGATAATGATGATGATGATGATGATGATGATGATGATGATGATGGTGATGATGATGATGATGCTGATGATGATGATGATGATGATGATGATGATGGTGGTGGTGGTGGTGGTGGTGGTGATGATGATGATGATGATGCTGATGATGATGATGAGTTTAAGGTGATGAGGTCAAGGTGATGGTCCTGCGCGGGAGGTGTGCAGAGAAAACAAGAACCCCACGGTGGATGTGGGGATAGCAAGTTATGAACGTCAATTCGAGTCATGGATTACGGTCGGGGAGTTTTGGATAGCGCGTCGTTCCGCTGGTTCCGTCCAACCATGCTGAAGTGCGGCATGCCATCCGCTTCTCAGTTCCCAGACTGCAGCGTCCCGAGCCTTTCTGAGCATCCCGCCCCGCGGGACGGAGCGACAAGCTATCCGCTTGCACGGCACAGCGTGTCGCCAGGGCCGCCGCGGCGACACGCTGAGCAACAGCTCCCGACCGTAGTAACGCTTCGCGTATCCGAGCCAGCCAATCCAGACGCGATGCCCAGCGGAGTTGCCATGAGCGGGAGAGCGGGGCATCATTTGGAGATTGGGCGCTTCTCAAGGGCCTCTTGGGGCGTATGGGGGCCTCTGACTGGCCCTTTGGGGCCTTTCAGGGGCCTCCACCCATCGATCGAAAAGAGGGGGCAGCGTTGATCAGGTTTGCCCCCCCCCCCCCCCCCCATCCCCCCTCCCCTATGAAGCCCGAATGGGCCAACACTTGTGACAAATCAATGATTTTGGCCTTCTCGCTGGGGCCTTGGGCGCTCTAATTAATTACCCGCGACCCCTCCTGTCCAGACCCACGGGAAGTGGGTAGAGAGGGGTAAACGGAAAACATCGGGGGAGATAAAAGAAGAAACGCGCTAACTCACCTCCGCCTAGAGGGCGGGCAGGATGCTTCTCCATTTCTGCATGAGGACACACAGGGTGCACGGAGATCGGCGAACAGCACATTCATCTGGGTCTCAGTGCCCCCCCGGAATCCGGGATTGTTCGGGGGCTTCCGCCAGTGGCCTCCCTAGGCGTTGGCCTTCCCCAATCCTCCCCCCCCCACACACACGAAGAGGCAAGACGAGGAGGAGGAGGAGGAGGAGGAGGAGGAGGAGGAGGGGGAGCAGAAGGAGGAGGAGGAGGAGGGGGAGGAGGAGGCCCCTCCCCAGCCCCAGGCCCTGCAAGAGCAGCTGCGCCGCCTCCAAGAGGAGGTCCCGAGCCTGCGCTCGGCGAGGGAGGAGGCCGAGGATGGCCGCGTGCGGCCGCCGCGTCCTGGGCTGCCTTGTCCTCCTCTTCCTCCTCTTCCTCCTCCTCTTCCTCCTCCTCCTCCTCCTCGCCCTCCTCCTCCTCTTCCTGATCCTCATCCTTGCCCTCCTCTTCCTCATCCTCCTCCTGCTCCTCCCCCTCCCCATTCTCCTCCTGCTGCTGCTCCTCCTGCTGCTCCTCATCCTTCTCGCCCTCCTCCTCCTCCTCCTCCTCCTCCTCCTCCTCCTCCTCCTCCTCCTCCTCCTCCTCCTCCTCCTCCTCTCTCTCCTCCTCCTCATCACTTCACCGACCTCACGTCAACCAGCACCCGGGACTCAGACCAATGACGTAAAATCTCAGCGAACGTCGAGACGTCTCGCCCGGCCCGCGCCGACACCGATACCAAGGACCTTAGTTTCCTCCTCCTCCCCCTCTCCTCCTAACTTTTTATATGTCTCGCATCGCATGAATCCAGACACTTCAGATCATAGAGGCCATGGCCTCACCCACCTGGTCTGCTCTAGGCCCGGACGCTGTCCGCAACGATGGTCGCATCGCATCGCATCGCATCCTCCTTCTCCTCCTCATCCTTCTCCTTTTCCCCCTCCTCCTCCTCCGCCTTCTCCTCCTGCTCCTCCTCCTGCTCCTGCTCCTCCTCCTCATCCTCCTCCTCTTTCTCCTCCTCCCCCCGAAGACTGTTTCATGGTGGTCCGCCCGCCTGAGGCGGGCTTCTTCAGGGCCCCGCAGATCGCCGACGACCCCACCCCCCTCACTCTCATCCGCAACTGTGGGGTGCTACGTTTATGCCCCAAACAGTGCTTGCACGTACGGGTTCTCACTTCTGTTCGGGGAAACTAGGCTTGGGTGTCGGTCTGGCGGCTCCGAGGTCACCGTCGCCGCCCTGTCGCCGCCTCGTCGCCGCCCGTCGTGCGGGGCCTGGGTGTCGGCTTGGCGGCTCCGTGCTCGCCGTCGCCGCCCCGTCGCCGCCTTGTGACCGCCGATCGTGTGGGGCCTGGGTGTCGGTCTGGCGGCTCTGGGCTCACCGTCGCCGTCTCGTCGCCGCCCCGTTGCCGCCTGGATTGAGTCACACCAGAGAAAACCCCAATCAAGGGATGGTTTGAATTGGGATCGATACGGAGATCAACAGGAGGAGGAGGAGGAGGAGGAGGAGGAGGAGGAGGAGAACCCACCGAAATCGGCCTGGAGCCAATAACCAGGGACCAGGAACCCAGGAACCCAGCCGGCCACCAAAATCGGCGGGACATTGTCGCCAATGCTCCAATTTCCGTGAGGACCCCTTTAGTGCAAGCACTGATTGGGGAACAGCGTAGAATGCACCATACATACAGCGCAATTTAGATTGCACCACATAGATTCTCTTTTCAAGCAACGGAGTACGTAGTATCTACCACCACCATCCCCTCTGGCAAAATGTACCCCCTCCCCCCTCAGAGAGAGGGATGTTCACGTTTGATTATGCCCCATTGTCGCCCCCCGTTCACCCTTGTCAAATAATACTATGCGCGCACGCTCGTTTATCAACGCATCATCAGTTTGCAATCATACCTGGCAACAGATGTGGCAAAGTTCACACGCGCGCGGCGTTGCGCGCGCATGCAGAATTTTAAGACAAACATCAGGAAGGATTTCAATATCGAGTTTTTGTATCACATATAGAACCAATGGAGTTGCAACCTGAGGCTTGAAAAGCATGCGCGCTTTTGCGAACCCAAATGGCGTTTCAACATGTTCATTGTTCATCAAATCCGACCAAGTGGGCGTCTCTCGCGCGCATGTCGGAATCAGTCGAACGCCCTTGCGCGCTTGCTGGGGGGAGGGGGGGGCGGGGGGGCACGATCCCTACCAAATAATATACCATGCGGTCCACTCGCCCGCGTCAGCCGCACGCGCATGTCAAAATCCTTCCAAAACCACCATCCTCATCGTTTTGCTGTTGGCTTTGCAGTCATCGTCTGGGAGTGCGGGGGGGTGAACTTTCTCCTGGGTGAACTCTCACTGTGTGGGGGGGTCCCTACGATTCTGCTACACCACCTCACTAATATCGTGATCCCAGGAAGTGGGAAACATTGACCTTCCCAGCCCCACCCTCTCCTCCTCATCCACCTCCTTGTCCTCCTCCGCCTCCTCCTCCTACTCCCTACTTCTCCTCCTCCTCCTCCTCCTGCTGCTCCTCCTCCTTCTCCTGCTCCTCCTCCTCCTCCTCCGCCTCCTCCTCCTCCTCCTCCTCCTCCTCCTCCTCCTCCTCCTCCTCCTCCTCCTCCCCCTTCCCTCTCTTGGTTTGTTCCCTCCCATCCCCTTCTCTTCTCCACCCACCTCCCCCGGCCCCCTTAGAGCACGGGCTCCGCACCCCGCCTCTCTACCTACGTTCCTCCCTCCTGTCCCCCTGCCTACTCCCGCTCTCCTGCTTGGTACACTTGGGTGAGACAGCGGTTCCCCGGCCGCCGTCACCTTGCTCCCGCGGATTCAGCCAGCACGCCCACTGCACCGCCACATTGCCTTCATTCGTGTGGTGCGAGCTGGGATGCCCATCCCCGTCGCGGAGCAGGCGTGCCGCCCCACCTTTGGCCTGACGGGCTGGCCGCGAGTCCTCTCCCACAGCTGTGGCAGGTTCGGCACCCCTTACTTTCACAGGCGCGAGTCGCTGGAGCTCGGGCCGCTCAGCCCCCGCTACTGCCCATCCTCATCCCACGCTCCTGCTTAGGTCTTGGCCTCCAAGATGGGGTCCGAGCAGATGGGGTCGGATGATCACGCCGCATCGCCGATGCATCGGCGATGTGGCTCGATGTGGAGCCCAATCTTCTCCACGCCCACGTCGCCGATGCATCGCCGACGTCGACGATGCATCGCCGGTGCATCACCGATGCATCGCCGATGCATCGCCGATGTGTCGGCGATGCGGCGCGATCCTCCAAACCCATCTTCTCCGACCCTATCAAACAGGCCTCTGTTAGGACACTTGGATGAGATAGCGGCACCCTGGCCGCTTTCACCTGGCCCTCGTGGCGTCGGTCAACAAGCCCATTGCACCGCCATTTTTCCACCATGCGGCACTTGGGTGAGATGCGAGCTGGGGTACCCGTCTCTGTCGATGACTTGGCGTTGGCGTCCGAGTGGCAGCTCATTTCTGGCCTGCTTGGACGGCGTCGTGCCGTTCATACCGCCGTTGCAGGTGCGGCACCCCGAAACCCAACCAGCGGCGAGGTCACGGGAGCTGGGGCTGTTCGCCCCAATTTCTTACCATTCCCCCTCGTCCTCCCTCCTTCCGCACAGGCGGCGGGCAGTGGGGTGAGATAGCGATTCCCGGGCCGACGTCGCCTTGTCCCCGCTAGTTTCCAGCACGCCCACCGCACCGCCACTGCATTCATAGGATCTTATGGTGAGGTGCGACACGTTTTTGGGAATGCGATCTGGGTGCGATGTCGATTCCCTGGCCGCCGTCGCCTTTCTTCCGCCAGCTTCGGCCAAGGAGCCCCACTGCTCCGCCGCTGCGCTTTCATGAAGCACTTGTGTGCGATGTGACATAGGTTGCCCAGTCCTGTTGATCAGCAGGCGTTGGCAACCGATCGTCAGTTCAGCATCATGACTGAACCTCCGCATTGCTTTCTCCTGCAAGATCCCGTCCTTCTTGTCCCCCATCCGATCCCATATCCTCCCTTGCCGTTCTCCAGCGCCCGTCTCCCAGCGCGGCCCCCTCTCAGTCCTCTCCGAGGCCAATCCCCCCCGTTTGATTTCCTTTGCGCTCCATCCCCATACGTATTGTAGAAACATGCTCAACGGTGCACTGCACTGCCATAGGCACCGCCATAGTGCCCTCGCGCTGCTTTTTGGTGAAGTACGAGCTGGGATGCCCATAACCTGTCGATGAACAGGCGCTGGCACCCGAGTGTCAGCTCAAATGTGAGCTGTCTGGACGGTTTCGCGTCGTTCATGCAGCCGTCGCAGGCGCGGCACTCCGAACTTAAAGGGCGAGAGGTCGCCGGAGCTTGGACTCCTCATTTCATTTCTCTCTCTTTTCCCCCCCTCTTTACCCCTGCCTTCTGCCACGCTCCAGATTCGGGCACTGAGGTGAGGTAGCGAATCCCAGGCCGCCGCCACCTTGCCCTCGTGGCGTCGGTAAACACGCCCACTGCACCGCCAGTTTTCCATCATGCGGCACTTTGGTGAGATGCGAGCTGGGATGCCAATCCCTGTCGATGACCAGGCGTTGGCGTCCGAGTAGCAGCTCATTTCTGGCCTGCTTGGACGGCGTCGTGCCGTTCATACCGCCGTTGCAGGTGCGGCACCCCAAAACCCAACCAGGGGCGACGTCATGGGAGCTGGGGCTGTTCGCCGCATTTGCTACCCACGCCCCCTCGTTCCCCCTTCTTCCGCACACGCTTCGGACGCTTGGGTGGGATATTGGTTATGTATTCCTGTTCCCCATTCCCCATATACCCCTTCCCCCCGTCGGTCAAGGAGCGTGGCATCAGCACCAGGCCTGCCGGGCCCAGTCTGGGAACGGACCCTCGGAAGACTTGCCAACCACAGGTGCAGGCTTACTGGTTGGTGGGCATTGAGATGGCTCGTTCCTCCGATCTCCGCCGCAGGTCCGCTGGTGGCGCCGAAGTTCCTCACGCAGCCCCTGCAGCCCGCTGGGGCCCCGCCCGAGGGGGGCCCGTGCGGGCCTGCAGTGCGTGCACCGTGACATTCTGGGCACTCGGCTGATTGGCGGGGGAAGAAGAACGACTTGCCCCCCTGGGTGAGCTCCCCTGTGTCGAGGGGGGGGGGGCCTTCCCGATTCTGTGGGCCACACCCCCTCCTTAAAGACGTGATCTCGGGAAGTGGGAGCCTAAACCTTCCTGGTACCCCCTCCTTTCTTGGTTGGTTCCCTCTCCTCTCCTTCTCTCCTTCGCCCCCCTCCTAGACGTCTCCTTCTCTGCTTCGCCCCCCTCCGATACGCTCTCGACTGAGTAGTTTCTTGCTACCTGTCCCACGCCGCTTGGCATCCTCAGCCTCGGGGCCGGCCATGTCGGGGAGCGCCAGTCCTTGCTCATCCTTCCTGCGCCCTCTGTCGACACCACTTTTTCCCAACCCTCCTGCGTTGGGTACTCGTTTTGAATAGAGCACTGCGGTCTCCACTCCTTCCTCCCGCCTCCCTCCACCTCTCTTCCCTCCTCCTCTCCCCTCTCTTGCTTCCCTTCTCCTATCTTCCCTCCTCCTCTCCTCCCTTGCTCCTCTCTTCCCTCCACCTCGCCATCCCTGGGTGGCTGCGATCTGTGAAACTGTCGCCACTTTCGAGGGCTGCTGTGGGGCGAGCAGAGTGACGTCTTACGGGGCTTCAGATTAGACCTCGCCATCGCTGGGGGGCTGCGATCCGTGAAACTGTCGCCACTTTCGAGGGCTGGTGATGGGGTCCAGCACAGTGGGTACTCACCGCAGACTCAGATTAGACCTCGCCATCCCTGGGGGGTTGCGATCTGTGAAACTGTCGCCACTTTCGAGGGCTGCTGAGGGGCACAGCACAGTGGGTACTCACCGCAGAGTCCAATTAGACCTCGCCATCCCTGTGGGGCTGCGATCTGTGAAG
>CAUYUJ010002047.1:442911-450411 GCA_963575745.1 Prorocentrum cordatum | reverse complement strand
CCTCGAGAGGCCCTCGAGAGGCTTTCAAGATGCCCCCAAGAGTCTAGACTGCTCCCCAGAGGCCCCCGAGAGCGTTCCGAAGAGACCCCTAATAAATCCCTGAGGACTCTGATCCACAATCCAGCTCCGCGGCGGGTTTGGCCGAAGGCCATTCGATATATACACATACTCAGGTGCACCTGGACTTAGGGGGGAGGTTCTGGGCCCCGACTGTCTCCAATTGCCCCCTATCTCGGTTCACTTGCCCTTCTCACATTCCTCTGGACACCGTGCGCGGCGAGGGCGTGGCTGCGGCAAGGGGGCTGCAACCTACGGTTCAGTATAGCGTATAGCTATGTGTTGATTCGGTGAAGGATTTCCTGCGCCGCCACGTCGAGCCTCACGGGTTGAGAATCGGCTCTCTGGTAGGGTGTTGCGTGCTCTGTCCAGACTTGGCTGAGCTTCGTACGCTCTCTACTGCACACACGGAGGCCAGCTGGCACGTGAATATGCTCGGATGCTGGCCGTCTTGAGTCCACGCGGGGTCCCGAGCGCTGGGTGTTCACCTTGGCAAGTGCTTCCTCGGAAACTGGAGCATCTAAATTACCAGAGGCGCGCCATGTTTCAATCCCAGGGTTTCTTTGAGGGTCGGGAACGCCGTTGCGGTGGTGTGGTGTATACTTTTTGTCCCCGCCGCTTTCCCGGAGAAGCAGCGAAACATTATACACCAGGATCCCGTGTACACCAGGATACGTTTCCCCGCGCAAGCTTCAGGGCAGGGCCAGAGAAAGCGTCGGTGTGTAGAGTTCGTTTCCTTACTTGGCAAGTGTTTCCATGACTGATGGGCAACTGTTCCACCGCAACACATGTAGGACGGGCATGCCTCTGTTGCTTGTCCTCGGAAACTGGAGCATGTACTCACTTCGAGTTTCTCAGTCAGAGTCGTGGAGGCGTCACCCCCACCGACAGCCCCACATCGACCCCCGTCGCGGGCAGCCACCGCGTGCCGAAGGCGTTCCGACCCCCCTCGCGGCGCGACGACGAGGCGAGGTTGACCCCCGTCGGGGGGTACCCCCCACGCTTATTTAGAAACCCAGAATAACCAGTGGCGCGCTGTTTTCCAATCCGAGGACTTTTTGAGGGTCGGGGGCGACGTCGGGGTGGTGTGGTGTATACTCTGTGCCCCCGTTTCCTGGAGGAGACAACGAAAAATGTGCACACCAGGACTTAGTGGGCCCTGGAAACGACAGGGCCGTTTTTTTACCGGTTCCGTTTTGCCGTTTTTTTGCCAGTTCCGACGCGGTTTTTCTACCGGTTCCGTCGCCGTTCTTTTTGCGGGTTCCCGCTCCGGTTCCATTCCTGGAGCCGTTTTTGTTGCCGTTTCCGGTCGCCGTTTTTTTTGCCGATCCCATTTTCAAGAGATTTGTTTAGGAAACGGTGGAAAAATTGCCGTGCCGTTTCCGGGGCCCACTAAGCACCAGGATTCCCCATACACCAGGATCCGCTTTCCTGTGCGAGTTCCAGTGCTGGGCCGGAAAAGGCATCGGTGTATAGAGTTCGGCTTATTAGATTGTTCATGCCTACAGTCGGGGCGCTGAAGAAGGAGCCCTTTTCGTTGGGTAGGGGCTCCGTGTTCCTTAATTGTTCCACGGCTTGCCCCGGGTTTTCCTTGGGTCTTCCATGGGAAGTCGAAGTTTGATTTGTGGATAAAAGGGCATCGTTCCTTCTTTAGGGTTCCTTTGGTCAATGCCCCGCATGTATGTTGCTTGTCTCTCCCTGCACCAACGACCGACCCTCCCGTCCGCACGCTTCTCGCTCCACGTCTGCCCGCAGGCCCAGAACAGCAGCGCTGGCAAGGTTCTGGAGCTGCAGTCCGAGATCCAGCGCCTCGAGCTGGAGAGCACACAGGATGGAGACTCCCCGCCCAAGCCTGCACCGAGAGCTGCGTCGGTGCGTCAGTCGCTGGGGCGTTGCATCTCGAGGCTCGCTCCGAAAACATGGTCCCCTTCCTGATTATCCTTCTGAGAGCTTCCATTATCTCCTTTCAGCAGCGTGCAAAGCATTGTGCTGTTGTTGGCTAGCATGCTTCACGGGCACTTCTTGATCACCGGATCGGCCAGGAAATCTTGGCCGACGAAGACGAGCATGCACCCACAGTTCGCGTCCTGGCGTTGGCTACGTTCAGACATTCTGTGATTGGTGCGCCGTTCATGCTGTGCTGACTTCCCATCCTCCGCCTCTGCCGCCTCCTCTGCCGCCCGGAACGGCAGATGCGCCTGCGAAGAAAATCCAGCCGCCTGCGGCCAGTCCCGCTACCGTGCGTCTTGGAGGTTCGGAAGCTCGACGAGGCGATAATATATAAATATAGTACAAGCCATGGAAATCTATGAATGGTGCTTGCGTGGGCCTTCTTGGGAACCCTCTGGGAGCGCTTGAGGGGCTTCTTGGGGGCCTCTTGGGCCGTCTGGGGTCGCTCTTCGGCCATCTTGGCGGCTGTGGTAGCCTTCCAGGTCCATCTGTCCATCTTGGAAGCTATCTTTGGCATCTTGGACGCCTTGGAGAGCGCTGGGGGACGTGTCTAGGCGCCGACGGAGCCTCAGGGAGAGATGGGCGATGCCTGCAGCGAGGCGCTTCCCGAGGAGATGGGGCCCCTCAGAAGATTACAGAAACTGTACACGTTGTTCATTTTTAAGTATTCGAAAGTTATTTGATTTTCTGGGGGGGCCTAGATGCTTTCATTTCCAATTGTTCTATCCTGGGCCTCTGCCTGGCCACTAGGAGGCCAGGAACGATTAGAAACGAGCACAATTAGAAATGAGCATGATTAGAAATGAGCGACGTGCACTTGGCATTCATTCTACCACGCCTCAACGCGCCAGGGGGGGGCACGGTGGCGGATCTTCTAGCCTGGCACGATGGGAGCCGATTGGCTTCGTAGGGTCATCTCTGCTCTGCCTGAAAAAAAACACCTGGTGTAGATAGGCTGTCTAAGAAGGGTTTACAAAGGTTGCCGCCATTCGGCCTGCAGCAGCTTGCAGATTGCTATGCGCCTGTCGAACAGGAAGTTTGTTGGCCCTGGCCAGGCCCTTGTGGTGCTTGCCGCGCTCCAAGTCAATGACCAGGACTCGGACCGAGCCGTAGTCCTGCTGGCCTGTTCTGGGGACGTCTGGGGACCTCGGGCCGAGCGGGCTGGACTAAGGAACGTGCGGGGCCGTGGGACACGGCCCTCGCGGGTTGCCCAGCGCTGCAGGTTGCTCTCTTGAGATTGTTCAGAGATGAACAGGCAACGCAGTCCTCCCTGCTTGACCACCAGAGTGCGAGCTTGCTCTGGGAAGCCTGGTCTACCCTCGCCAATCCGTCCTTCGAGTGCACTCGCGTCGACGAGCGTCGACGGGCATCGACGAGCGCCGATTCAGCGTCGACTAGCGTCGATCAGCGTCGACTCGCAAGAGCCAACAAGATGGCATGGGAGGCGCCCGTGAGTTGCCACCGAAGATGTCGCGGGATCTTGGTCATGGTCTGCTCTCAAAGCCGTCTCCGATCCGCGAGGGTGATCCACGAAAGGTGTCGATAACGTTGCCTTGCCGTCGTTTTCGCCTGTTTGGGGCATCCTGGGAGGCCCTCTCGTCGCCACGACTGGATTCGCCTCGATGTCCTGGTCAGAACGTGACCCCGGGAGAGGTCTGGGGGGTGGCGGTCTCGGTATAGTTTGGTTTCTCCATGATTGGTGCGCTGAGCTTGGAAAGGGCGACTTAACGGACACGGCGTGTTTGCGTCAGCGTTTTGTTGCTACGGATGAGACTGCTTTGATAGAGCATCACCGCACAACAACGAATTGCGCATGGAAGGGGGGCCCTTCCGTGCGCATCAAGGAGAGGGCCCCCTTCCATCGCGAAAAGAGCCCTGCCCCTTTCAAGGAGGTCTGGCCCTTTCCGTCGACATCGAGGCTGACCGTACAAGGCGCCAGCGTGTGCGCAAGAAGTGCTGCTTCGACGATGCATCAATCGATCGCCCCGCCGTCGAGCCTCGTGCAGCCACCGTCAGGCCAGCCTCCCTGGCCGTGTGCTAGCGAATGCCACCCACCGCATCCGAGAACTCCATGATTTTTTCTTTGACCTGGCATCGCTCGGACGTGTGCGTTTTTTCCTCGGTGAGAACCATCGAGGGGCATCCTTGATCAATTCGCGAAAAAACCACGCACGACACCGAACAAAAGCACAGGGAATGGACGTCCGAGCGATGGCCACCCACCGCATCCGAGAGCTCCACGATTTTTTCTTTGACAGTGTCAGAGCTGGGCTGGAGATCCTTCTTTGACTCAGAGCGTGAATTACCTACCCCGCTTTCGCTTCCAGGCAAAACCAAGCCATACCACGCGCCTCCTCGTCCAGCGGCCTGACCAGTACAGGCTGCAGTTTGGCATCGTTTGGTATCTCTTGGAAGCGAGGGTGGTCAAAAGCGAGGTAGGTTTGTTTTCCCCCTATTGACAGTGTCACTGCTGGGCGGGACAAAGCGTTACGTCGGGCATGTCCCTCTACGGGGGGAAAATTCAAAAATAGCCAAAAATAGTCGGGGGAGATGCTCTTTGATGATTTTCTATTGTTTTCAGATTTTTGTTTGGGGTCTGTTTAGTGTTTCGTCCAAAATCCTCCTGTATGGGGGACATGCCCGTCCTGAGATAAGCGTCACTTTCCCAGGCTCCGACGTCGTCGAGGCACATTTTTCCGGGGCGCCCACGCAGGAGGTTGACTGTGACCCGCAGCACCACGGTCAGGCGAGTTCGATCAAACCCCGTCGTGTCTGCGATGCTCAATGCCGTCCGCAGGGCAGTCACGGCCGAGATTGACGTCACCTCCTACGGTAGACTCATGCGTGGATGTTGCGCCTACGACGCCGGCGGAGGCGTCCAAGAGGTTGAGCTCCGCATGATGGAACGACGGTAACGCCACAGGACCCGGCGGCATTCAACCTTGAGCGTTTTGGGCCGCCATCGGTTCAGTTCAGGAGGAAAAGAAACACACAGACACAATTAATCGTCGATTCCCCAGAAAATATGGGAAAATATGGGAAGTGGGGGGGAAGACAAAAACCCAGAAAATATAGGAAAATATGGGGAATCATTTTATTTGTGTGTATTTATTTGTGTGTCCTGGGGCCCCTTCATCAGTGCTGAACGATCGACGCGGTGTCCGGAATCTTTGCGCGTGCCGGCGCCGCACGAACCTACCGTATCCCAGCTGAGAGCTCCAGCGAGGCGCGCTGCAGACGGATGAGCAGAGCACCGGCCGCCGGGTGGTCATCATTCAGAGCGTGAATTACCTACCCCGCTTTCGCTTCCAGGCAAAACCAAGTCATACCACGCGCCTCCTCGTCAAGCGGCCTGCCCAGTACAGGCCGTAGTTTGGCATCGCTTGGTATCTCTTGGAAGCGAGGGTGGTCAAAAGCGAGGTAGGTTTGTTTGCTCCCTAATAATTCTTGCCGAGCTTCAGAGGAGGCCCTCGCCCGCGGCCCTCCGCGCGCTCACGCGCACGGGCCTCGCAACTACTTGGGTCTGGATCGCAGCTGCTTGCTTTCTGTGTTCAGGAGGAAAAGAAACACACAGACACAATTAATCCTCGATTCCCCAGAAAATGCAAAAAAATACGGGAAGTGGGGGGGAAGACAGAAACCCAGAAAATATGAGAAAATATGGGGACTATTTTTATTTGTGTGTATTTATCTGTGTGTCCTGGGGCCTCTTCATGTGTTCCGTGTGTGTATCAGAGGAGGGGTCGCTGGTTGATGACCAGCGTCTGAGTGTTTTTGACCATTTGGCGCCCGCGGATTTCAAAAGTACCAGAGGAGGGGGTTGTACCAATACCACGACCCTTCCCTCATTGTACCCTTTTCGGGCTTCTGGGTAGCCTTTGCCGCCACCGCTGGATTCGCCTCGAAATTCGAGTCAGAACGCATCCCTGCAGAGGTCACGGGAGCAGCTGTACTGTACCTTGTGGTTTCCCCAGTGTAGGGTCTTTGGGGGTCGCTCCCTCCTTGTTGAGCCGCACTGAGTGGCTCCCGTCGATGATGTTTCGCAGTCTGGCAGCCGCTCTGGATTCTGGGGCCCGTCTTGTTCGGATGCTCCCGCGGCCAGGAAGTCGCGAAGCTGAAAGCCAAGGTGGAGCCAGCTTCTATTGTCCCTGCCAGCCTTGTTGTGCCTTCTCCGCAGAGCTTGCATGATTGCTGTTCTTGCTTGGATGTCAAAGGGATCTGGGACGAGCATGTTCACTTGACATCGCGTCCTGTCAGGGACGTGCTATGGGAGTGCAGGAAGTCGTTCCGTGTGCGCACTTCTGTTGCGACGCTGGCGAGGAAGCTGGAGTCAGGGCCTCCTGGGGCCCAGGTCTTTGCTTTTTGTGAAGATGGGGTTCGTGTCGCAGGAAGCAGTTGATCTGCGGATGCGGGCGGTCGGGTCAGCAGACATTTCGAAGAGCGTTCGTAGACAGTTGGAAATGGCTTGCGCAAAGAAGGCGACGTGCTGTTACGCATGTCTCAGAACGCGAGAGATTGCATTCCATTGTTAGAAGAGGATTCCTGGAGAGAACAGGGCGAGGAATTGCACAGTCGGACCTCCAGAACAGTCCGACGTGAGCAAACGGCATACAGAGATCTCCGACATCGTGATTGTTCAACGCATGGCCTTTTGGACCTATCGATTCCTTCCCAGGGCCCAGGGACCGGTCTTTTATCTTGGAGCTTTGTCGATTACCTTCGCTTAGGGCCCAGCAAGGGCTTCCAGAGGTCGAAATGTATGGAGAAACCGCTGGCACTGGGAAGGTGACGACGTCGGATGCTTGGTACGACATGTTGTTCTGCCCAGTCCCCACCACCCCTCCATCTTGATTTCTTGTTCTTGTTCGCCCCGCGATTCCGATGCAGGCATGTTTGTGATTCAGAAACGTCAGCTCCCTCAGGCCTTGACCTCACCCACCTGGTCTTAGTTAATAAGGGTAGATTCGTGCCGCGTCGATTCGGCGACGATTGCACCGCTGGCATTCAAGGCTTAACGACGCCAGCGGTCATTCGTACATCATTGAATGATCTGCACGTTCGAATAGCCCCGATCGTTCAAGGCCGAACGATCCACGCAGTGGCAGACTCCAGGGTCGAAGCCGTCTCGACACTAACCTGCCTCAGTTGTGGTTACTTCTTGCTTTTTCGTCCGTTCTCCCTCCCCTAACCCTCCCCTCAGAACGCTTTCAACATGGGTCCCACAAGTATCGGGAATACCACCAGCGGATGCGCGATGTTGCGCAGGTTCGAATGGTGCGAGTCCCGCCAAATGTTGTGTTCCTGTGAACCCCGTTCGTGACCAAATTGAGACAACAAATGTCTGTCATCGTGGACCCAAACAGTACGTTATTGCACTGTGGATGTGCGGCGAGCTTTGTGGTGCAATCTATTTGGCGCAAGCTGCGTTGTGGAAGCTCTCTGCTGCAAGGTGCGTGGCGTAACCAATGCGGCAGTTGGCGGAAGGCAGGTGGC
>CAUYUJ010002047.1:430411-440411 GCA_963575745.1 Prorocentrum cordatum | reverse complement strand
GGCGCCATCTTGGCGCCCTTCGAGGAGGGGGGAAATCGACTCGATCCTCCCTCCTCCTCGTATCTCGATCCTCCTCCTCCTCCTCCTCCTCCTCCTCCTCCTCCTCCTCCTCCTTCCCCTCTTTCTCTTCCTCCTCCTCCTTCTCCTCCTCCTCCTCCTCCTCCCCCTTCTCCTCCTCCTCCTCCTCCTCCTCCTCCTCCTCCCCCTCCTCCCCCTCCTCCTACTCCTCCTCGTCCTCCTCCCCCTCCCCCTCCCCCTCCTCGACCCTGGATCCGAGCGAAGATCTAGGAGGTTCGGGGCGCTTTTTTGGGCGTCCCTGTTGGGGGGGGGCTTGGCCGGCGCAGAGGGGGCCCCTTTGCCCTTCTCGGGGAGGTGGTCGTTGCCCGAGGGCGTCCTCGTGGTGCGTGCCCAGAATTTCCAGAGATCTGAAGGCCAGAGGAGCACAGAATGCAGAGGGGCCCAACTGAGGAGCAGGTCGGCCACGCGAAGAGGGGGGCAGGGGAAGGGGGGAAGGATTCTCAGAAGCACCCGTGCTTCGTAAAGGCGCGGGCCTTGTCTGTAGATGTAAGGCTCGCGCCTTCTAAGAAGGAGCCTCCTTCCAAGAAGCCTTCCCCCCCCTCCCCCTGCCCCCCTCTGCGCGCCGCCGAGCAGGTACCGACGCAGCTGCTCAGCCTGGGGTGCTGTCGTCGCCACGGCTGTATCCTCCCAAACATGTTTTTGGTCAGAGCGCACCCCGGGAGAGGTCGGGGGGAGTAGCGGTGCCAGGACAGTTTGGTTCCTCCAGGGGCGACGACGGACGACAGTCTGGGCATCCCGAGTGGGCACAGCTGATGGGGTCGGAGCATCGCGCCGCAGCGCCGACGCATCGCCGATGCATGGATGATGCATCGACGATGCGGCGTGATCTTCCGATCCCATATAATCTGATCCCGTCTGGGATGCCTCTGCGACAATATGGGTCAGTTGACGGGGGGCGTCGAGAGGCGCACCGCTAGGTCTGCCTATGCATTCGGGGTGCCAGTTTCGCAGGGCCACCCCAGACTTCAGAGCCACTTGGGGCGACGAACAATGACATAAACATACAAACTCAGAGCTCAGTACGGATTTCTCGGATCGGCGCTGGACCCCCTTGGCGGCGCCTCCGGCGCCGCCCCTGGCACGCTCCGCGCGCCAGGGGCCAGGGAGGGGGGTCCAGCGCCGATCCGAGAAATCCGCGCAGACCTCCCGGTTTTTATGGTCATGTCATTGTTCGTCCCCCTACAGCTGTTCCCCAGTTTGTGGCTCGCCCCCCGCCCTGGGCCCGCCCGAGTTCCCAATCGCTGTATCTCAGCTCGCGGCCAGCTGAAGTGGACTGCCGGCGCGTGGGCCGAGCGAGGGCTGAGGGGCAGCCTCTCGGGCCACAGACGGCTTCGGGCGGGTGGTAAGGGGGGGTGACTTCAATGGGGGAGGAGGAGGAGGAGGAGGAGGAGGAGAGGAGGAGGAGGAGAGGAGGAGGAGAGGAGGAGGAGGCGGAGGAGGAGGAGGAGGGAGGAGGAGGAGCATGAGGACGAGGACGAGGAGGAGCACGAGGAGGAGGAGGAGGACGAGGACGAGGACGAGGAGGAGGAGGAGGGAGGAGAGGGGGAGGAGGAGGAGGAGGAGGGGAGGAGGAGAGGAGGAGGAGAGGAGGAGGAGGAGGAGGAGGAGGAGGAGCAGAGTTGGAGGAGGTGGAGGAGCAGGAGGAGGAGAAGATACAGGTGGGAGGAGGAGGAGCAGGAGGAGGAGGAGAGGAGGAGGGGGGGGAGGAGGAGGAAAAGTGGGAGCAGGAGGAGGAGGAGGTGGAGGAGGAGGAGGAGGAAGAGGAGGAGGAGGAGGAAGAGGAGGAGGAGGAGGAGGAGGAGGAGGAGGCCGGAGTGACCTGTGTTGAGCAGCACAACGTGGGAGCCTTGTTTGTATACCCTCGAAACTCCGTCTTTAGGGTGCACTGGCGTCGAGAAGCGTTTGGTTGTCGATGAGATAGCGTTGATTTAGCGTCGACTAGCGTAGATTTAGCGCCAATTTAGGGACGATGAGCGTCGACTAGCGTCGATCTTTGTCGATTTGCAGGAGCGAACAAGATAGTACTGGATGCTCCCATGAGTTGCCGCCGAACTTTGGTGCGGGCCCACAAGGATCACCCCACCACTGGCTTGAAGCGGCTTGCGCGCTCGGAGTTGGCCCTCCGCTGCCCCCAAAGCCGCGTACCAAAGGTCACTCCTGCAAAGGCGCACCTTACGTCTAGCCGACGTCTAGAGGACACACGCGGCCGCGAGCTGCTGGATGCCCGCGCGGCAGGGGACGGGGCGAGCTCTGCGGCGGGTCGACCTGCCGTTCGAGGCGCTGCTCCTGCTGCTGCTTCCTGTCACCCATCCCTCCCCAGCTGAGCCACCCTGACACGCCCGTTTTGAAGCGCAGCGCGTGCCGTGTTCAAGACGTCCGTGTGAAAACACTGCGTCTTGGCTCGTCGCGTGTTGGGCCGCGCGCCGCGCCAGACCCACGTGGTCAGTCTGCGTGCCGAGTTCCATGCCGAGACGCTGCGGGTTTCGCGTGGCGTACCGGGGGCAGCTTTCGATTTCTCTGTCTCTCCTCCTCCTCCTCCTCCTCCTCCTCCTCCTCCTCCTCCTCCTCCTCCTCCTCCTCCTCCTCCTCCTCCTCCTCCCCCCATCACACCTCCTCCCTCCTAAAAACATCGCGACAGGAGGCTTTTGGGGCCGCTGCCGTGCCCTCGGAGGCCCCCGCCGGGGTCCCTGGGGCAGTCGGCGAGCGCTTCGGGGTGAGAAGCCGGACCAGGGGGGGAAGGGTCGGGACGTCCAGGGGCCCCACGAGGAGCAGATCAGGACAGCATGCCTCGCCCCTCGCTCCTGCCAGCCCTGCGAGCCGCCCACTGGGCCCTGGGGGAAGGTCACCACCCACCAAACCACCCCAACCCAACCCGAAGGCTTCAATTTGCCCTCCGTTTCCAGTGGGGGGGGGATCGGGGAGCATCGACAAAAACACATGGTCCCCGTACCCCCCCCCCACCCGAAATTCGGGTCAAATTCGTGTCTTCGGGTCGGGTTGGGGTGGTCTGGTAGGTAGTCAGAAGGGCCGGGACGTCCAGGGGCCCCACGACGAGCAGATCAAGACCGCATGCCTCGCCCCTCGTTCCTGCCAGCCCTGCGAACTGCCCACGGGGCCCTGCAGGCCCAGCCGATGATCGACGAGATCACGCAGAAGTGGCTGGACGAGCAGGTTCCGCTCCCGCTGCCCATCTCATCGGGAGAGGGGAAGCCAGAACTCCTCGCGCTGTGAACAAGTCACGACGGGGAGGTCTTTCGCTATTTTCGGCCTCTGGGGGCCTTCCCGGGCCTCGGGGCCGTCAAGGAACGATTCGGGGTGAGAAACGGGTCCCGGGGAAGGGGTCCGGACTTCTGCGGGTCGCGTCATGAAAAGTCATGGCGTCGGGTGTCTGGGAAAGCGCCCGCCAACACCAAGCCCCCACGGGCCCAACGGCCCCCGAGATTTGGGCCCCCGTTGGGTTCGGGGGCGGGCTGTGAGTACATAGCTCTCACTTCGGTTGCAGCTCCTTGGAGGTTGAGCTCAGCATCGCCCCTGTTGCGCCCTTGGCTGAGATCGGGCTTCATCCGGCCGCACCCACTTTCAGTTAGAATCGGATGGTCGGACGACCGTTGCAACTCAGCTCAATCTTTCTCTTTGGAACCCACGAAGGCCTCCCAGAGGCTGCCTCCGACCTCTCCCCTCCCGTCATCTCCCCCCCTGTCCCGCCATCACCAGCGCATCCGAAGCATCTTCTCGGGTGGCGGGGGTGGGGGGCAACGCATTGGCGGGTTGCGCTGCTGGGATTCACTAAGTCAAAACAAATGCCCAATCCCAAAAACGCGAGGGCCAAGACAAAATGCAGGCTCCTCGAGACTTCGGGGAGGGAGATTTTGGGGTAGGGTTTTACCAGGGCGACAACGACGAACACAAAACATACCCCGAAATCTTTGGCCGATCTTCGAATCCTCGGTGAAACCGCGATTTTGGGATTGGGGATGCGTTTTTTCGTGGTCCAGGGGTGTGTCTGTCTGTCTGTCTTTCTGTCTGTCTGTCTGTGTCTGTGTCTGTTTCTGTGTCTGTGTCTGTGTCTGTGTCTGTGTCTGTGTGTGTGGGTGTCTGTCTGTCTGTCTGTCTGTCTGTCTGTCTGTCTGTCTGTCTGTCTGTCTGTCTATCTGTCTGTCTGTCTGTCTGTGTGTCTGTCTGTCTGTCTGTCTGTCTGTCTGTCTGTCTGTCTGTCTGTCTGTCTGTCTGTCTGTCTGTCTGTCTGTCTGTCTGTCTGTCTGTATGTGTGTTGTTGTTGTTGTTGTTGTTGTTGTTGTTGTTGTTGTTGTTGTTGTTGTTGTTGTTGTTGAACTCTCATTCTTGAAGAATAATTATTGTTGATCCCCCCCCACCGGTGCACATTGATTTTTTTCGATTGAAGTGCCACCCCCGGGGCTCGCACCTTGTTTTTTCTCAAGGAAAGTCTTCCTGCTCAAACTGTGCCCCTGCCCCCCGGGCTACAACAACAACGGCTCCCGCCTGAGACTTCCTCGATTTTTCCCGGAAAGGGCTGGGGCCCAGGGTTCTCTTTTAGTTGGTAAACCTAATCCCCCGGTGCCAACTTGAAGGAGGCCGGCGGATTTTTTCCCTGATAAATATCGAGGTCGAAGGAGGCCGGCGGATTAAAATTTGAGGATGTCTCGAGCGAAACGCTTGTTTTTGAAATCCCGATCGATAAATCACAGGGTGCGGGCCACTTTTTCGTGTGTTGAGGATGTCTCGAGCGAAACGCTTGCTCCGCAGAGTTTGCCGAGGATGTCTCGAGCGAAACGCTTGTTTTGCAGAGCCGACCGCGACGCGGAAAAGCGCCCCGCGCGAAGGAATTTCGATGATGTCTCGACTAATTCGTTTGTTTTTGTACGATTTCCTGGAATTTTGGCAGGATGTCTCGAGCCACGACCCCACCCTAGCACGACCATACCCCAGCACGACCACACCCCAGCACGACCAGACCCCAGCACGACCCCACCCCAGCACGACCCCACCCCAGCACGACCATACCCCAGCACGACCACACCCCAGCACGACCCGACCCCAGCACGACCCTACCCCAGCAAGACCACACCCCAGCACGACCACACCCCAGCACGACCTCACCACAGCACGACCACACCCCAGCACGACCACGCCCCAGCACGACCACGCCCCAGCACGACCACGCCCCAGCACGACCACCCCCCAGCACGACCACCCCCCAGCACGACCACACCCCAGCACGACCACCCCCAGCACGACCACACCCCAGCACGACCACACCCCACACGACACCCCAGCACGACCACACCCAGTCGCACCCCCGTGGAATGTTTCGTGGCGTGTCTGGTTGAGTGGTTGCCTGTTCGTGGGGTGTCTCGTGGAATGTTTCACGGGGTGTCTCGTGGAATGTTTCGTGAGGTGTCTCGTGGAATGTTTCGTGAGGTGTCTCGTGGGATGTTTCGCGGGGTGTCTCGTGGGATGTTTCGTGAGATGTCGCCCAGTTGGGTATCGTGAAAACGTGACCATGCTGCACATGTCTTTATCCCTTTCCGGGTTCGTGGGTCCATCATGTTACTCAGGACCCCCGCTCCCGCCTGAGACTTCCGCGCAATTTACTCAGGGAAGGCGCTCCCATCTGAGACTTCCTCGCAATGTAATCAAGACCCCCGCTCCCGCCTGAGACTTCCGTGCAATTTACGTGGGAACGGCGCTCCCGCCTGAGATTTCTTCGAATTTTACTCAGGACCCCCGCTCCTGCTTGACATTTCCGCGCAATTGACTCAGGAACGGCGCTCCCGCCTGAGACTTCCTCGCAATTTAGTGAGGACCCCCGCTCCCGCCTGAGACTTCCGTGCAATTTGCTCAGGAACGGCGCTCCCGCTTGAGACTTCCTCGCAACTTAGTCAGGGCCCCCGCTCCCGCCCGAGATTTCTTCACAATGTACTCAGGACTGCGCTCTCGCGTGCGACGTCCTCACAAATTATTCTGGAATTGCGTTTCGGCGCTCAGGAACCACGCACGCGCCAAGGACGCCTTCACAACGTGGTATCTTCCCTCTTCCTTCGTCCTTCCCCCTCCCCTTCCTCCCACTCTCCCTCGTTCTTCCCCTCCTCCTCTTGCAGGGCCCGCGCCAATTCCAATGGCGGGCAGAGAGATGTACGCCCCCGAAGGATTGTCCGCCCGTTCCGGTTTGCCCGTACGTCTAAGCCCGCCGGCCCCAGCAAAGAGAAATAATCCCCCCGAAAGGGGTGTGATCGAAGACGAAGAGGGCGGGTTTCGAGGGTGTAGGGTATACGTGTTGAATGACTCGCGGGAAAGTAAGAGCGTACAGCCTTAAACTGGTTGTTGTTGTTGTTGTTGTTGTTGTTGTTGTTGTTGTTGTTGTTGTTGTTATTGTTGTTGTTGTTGTTGTTGCTCTTGCTCTTGCTCTTGCTCTTGCTCTTGCTCTTGCTCTTGCTCTTGCTCTTGCTCTTGTTGTGTGTGTGTGTGTGTGCTTGCGCGTGTGTTGCGCGTGCGCGTGCGTCTGTGTGTGTGTGTGTGTGTCCCTGGGCCCCTGCACAGGTCGGCAGGTCAGCGGGCGGCTCTCCGCTGGCACTCCGGCGGGCCCCCCCCCCCCCGGGAAGCTAAGCCCAGCCTTCGGCCCGATCGCGCGCGATTCCGCGCCGTCGTGCGGGAGGCCTTCGAATTCCCCCCCCTCTCGGAAGGCCGCCTTCCCCCCCTCCCCCCCCCGCGACTTTCTACACCGC
The DNA here is from genome assembly GCA_963575745.1 of Prorocentrum cordatum. NCBI lineage: Eukaryota > Dinophyceae > Prorocentrales > Prorocentraceae > Prorocentrum > Prorocentrum cordatum. Next base: position 433,590 of record CAUYUJ010002047.1, on the reverse strand, counting down.
CGCCCTCCCTGAAGGTGCATGCAAAATCCGTCGGAGTGCGTCCGTGCATAAACTTTTGTGGCGTGCAGCCACAGGCGCCGCTCCTGCCGATGGCCGCCCTGCCTGGGCAGGTGCATCGGTGCTTCAAAGATCCGCTGCCCGGGAGGCCTTCGACCCCCCCTCTCGGAAGGCTGCCCCCCCTCCCCCTGACCTTCCAGAGAGCTATTTTTTAGCGCTGGAGGCTTCAAAAACCTAACAAAACGGAACGAAACGGCCTAAAACCAAGACGCAGAATGGCTCTGGGATAGGTCTTTAGGTCGGGTGTTATTTTTTAGCCCTCCTGGAAGGTCAGGGGCCCCCCCCCGCTGCCCCTCGCTCCGTGCGCGCAGCCAGAGGGCCTGAGGGGGGCTCGGCGGGGGCCCAGAGGGTATTGACCGGTTTGGAGCATAGAGCCTCGGGAGGTCTTCAGTGTTGATCCCAAACTCTGCACTCCCACCCCCCCCACTTCTGGCTGACCCAGACGGGGGTCCAGCGACAGGAGGGCGGTGCAATAGATTTGGTGCAATCGATTTGTGGGGTTGCAATAAATTTGGGGCGTGCGATACATTTCGGTTCGCAGATGTATTAATGTATTTTCGCATGCAGTACATCACTTGCAATACAGTGCAGTTGAATTCTCCGGCGCAGTACATTTGCAATACATTTGCCCCAATTGTATTGCACCACCCCCTTTCAGCGGGACCCCTATTTTGGGTCACCCAAACCACTGCCCCTCTCTTTGCGCGCCGCCAGCGGGCTTGAGGGGGGCTCGGCTTGGGGCCCAGAGGGTATTGACCAGTTTGAAGCACATAACCTCGAAAGGCTTCAGTGCTGATCCCCCCCTTTGCAGTCGGCGGCGAGTAGGACGGGTCCTGAAACCTCTTCCGAGGCATAAACAGTAGTAGTCGCCGTAGTAGTAGTCGCAATCGTAGTCGTAGCTGTCGTCGTCGTCGTCGTCGTCGTCGTCGTCGTCGCTGTGTAGCGAGTGCCGCGGAAATGAACATTATCAGTTACCCCCCATATTGGCTGGACCCAGGGCCTTCAATAAGGCTGCCGAAAAACTATTTACCTCCCATTGGGGGTCAAAAGACCGTTCAGGATTATGCCTATCCCTATGTTAGGCATCACCTTATCTCGATGCCGATCTTAACCATCCCCTCAGTTTCTGAGGGCACGTCCCTAAGATGGTCATCGCTTTGGCCTTGCCCATCATCGTCGAGTCTGGTTGGGTAAATGCCGCCCAGATGCACGCGGGGAGATTGCCGATGTTGGACTTGGCTCACACAAATGCGCCAACCCTTGGCAAAAGAGGGTCACCAGGCCACCAGCGACTCAACCCATCAGTGACTAAGTGCGCCATCGACTCAGCCCATCAGCGACTCAGTCCATCGGTGACTCAGAGACTCAGTGCGCTAGCGACTCAGCCCATCAGCGACTCAGCCCATCAGTGACTCAGTGCGCCAGCGACTCAGCCCATCAGTGACGCGGGGGGATTACCGATGCTGTTCCTGTCTCGCACGATCCCGCCGACCTCTGGCAAGAGGGGGGGGTCGCGACGGCAACGTCGGCTGCTCGGGTGCGGCCTCGTGGCGTGGAGAGGAGGAGGAGGAGGAGGAGGAGGAGGAGGAGGAGGAGGAGGAGGAAGAGGAGGACAAGGAGGAGGACCAGCAAGAGGAAGAGGAGGAGGAGCACGAGGAGGAGGAGGAGGAGGAGAGGACGAGGAGCAAGAGAGGAGGAGGAGGAGGAGGGAGGAGGAGGAGGAGGAGGAGGAGGAGGTGCGAGGAGGAGCGAGGAGCGAAGAGAGGAAGGGCGCGGCGGAGGAGGAGGGGAAGCGATGTGGTTCGGGGGGGGACTTGTTCGGCACCGCGGCTGGCCCCACGCGGGCGACGACCGAGGTACGCGGCGATGAGCGGCCGGGAGCAAGCGGGAACGGGCAGGAGGAGGAGGAGGAAACAGAGGAGGAGGAGGAGGAGGAGGAATAAGGATGACGGCGAGGGGGAGGACAAGAACGAGGCACAGGGTGGGAAGGGTGGGGAGGGTGATCGAATATCAAGACGGGGAGAGGATCGAGCGGGAGGACGTAGGATCGAGGGAGGGGGAGGAGGAGGAAGAGAAGGAGGAGGAGGAGGAGGAGGATGAGGAGAACGAGGAGGATGAGGAGGAGGAGGAGGACGATGAGGAGAAAGAGAACGAGCAGGAGGAGGAGGCGGAGGAGGAGGAGGTGGAGGAGGAGGAGGAGAGCTGGATCGCGGGGCCTGCCGAGTGCTCATCGGAGCGGGGCTTGGCCGTGCGCTTGTGTGTGGGTGTTGTGTGTGTGTTTGTTTGTGTTGTGTGTGTGTGTTGTGTGGGTTGTGTATTGTGTGTGTTGTGTGTGATGTGTGTGTGGTGTGTGTGATGTGTGCGTTGTGTGTTGTTTGTGTGCATGTGTGTGTGTGCGTGTGTGTGTGTGTGTGCGTGTGTGTGTGTGTGTGTGTGTGTGTTGTGGCGTGTTGTGTGTTGGTGTGGTGTGTTGTGCTGTGGTGTGGTGTTTTGTGTAATAATGCGTTGTGTGGTGCTGTGCTGTGCTGTGGGTTGTGTTTTGTGTGTGTTGTGTGTGTGTTGTGTGTGCGTGTGTGCGTGTGTGCGTGTGCGTTCGTGCGTATGTGCGTGTGTGTGATGTGTTGTGGTGTGGTGTGGTGTGGTGTGTTGTATTGTGCTGTGCTGTGTTGTGTTGTGTGTGCGTGCGTGCGTGCATGTGTGTGCTGTGTGTGGCGTGTGTGTGTGTTGTGTGTTGTGTGTTGTGTGGGGTGTGTGTGTGTGTGGGTTGCGTGTGTGTTGCGTGTGTGTGTGTTGTGTATGTTGTGGGATATGTGTGGTGTGCATGTGTGTCTGTCGCTTCGAGTTCCCGCTACGGGCACATCTCGCCAGCCAGAGCGGGGCCAGCAGGGCGGCTGGGGCAGGAGGAAGGGGGGAGGCATGGAGGAGGAGGAGGAGGAGGAGGAGGAGGAGGAGCAGGAGGAGGAAGAGGAGGAAGAGGAGGAGGGGGGAAACGATATAATAGAGTATGAGGGGGGGAGGCGGGGGGAGGAGGCAGGGGGACGGAATGGAGGAGGAGGGGGAGGAGTAGGAGGAGCAGGAGGAGGAGGAAGAGGAGGAGGTGGGAAATGAAATAATATGATACG
>CAUYUJ010002047.1:370411-425411 GCA_963575745.1 Prorocentrum cordatum | reverse complement strand
GGAGGAGGAGGAGGAGAGAGTGCGGAGGATGGAGGAGGAGGAGGCAGGTGGGAGGAGGAGGAGAGAGAGGAGGAGGAGGAGGAGGAGGAGGGGGAGGGGGGGCGCCGTGCCGAAGAGCTCTCCGGGCCCGATCGGGGAGGAGGGGCGAAGATCGAGACGGGGAGAGCAGCGAGCGGGAGGACGGAGGACCGAGGGGGGAGTAAGAGCAGGAGGGGGATGGGGAGGAGGTGGAGGAGGAGGGGGAGTACTCCAAATTCCTTATCAATCGACCCCCCCCCTGAAAAACTGGACTCCCCTCCAAATGCGACCTAATATTCCGGACCCCCCTCTTCGACGGGGCGCCTTGATACACCGGACCCCCTAAGCTCGAATCCAGAGAAAGCGCCCTATTAAACCGGACCCCCGCCAGTTACAAAACAGGCGCCTTAAAATACCGGACTCCAGGGACGATTGATACAGGATTTGGAGTAGGAGGAGAGGGGGGGAGGAGGGGGATTGGTATAAATTCCAAGGCGCATCAGTAATGTCGTAAGAAGCCTTCCCTCCAAGTTGCCACTCCAGAGGTCTGCTGCAACATGTAATCTCACTGCTGGAAGTTCCCCGTTAGATGACAACTGTCTGAGAAATTCTAATCGTGCCAAACACAACTCCGTGGATATCAACGCTTCGAATCAACTGTACTGTTGCGTCATGACGATCCTGCATCGTGCCAAAACAACAGCCTGGGGATTTCGTACCGCGAATCAAAATGGTTGGTGCGACCTGACAATCCTAAATTGTGGCAGAGCACAAGTTCAGGGACCAGCCATAATATTGCGTTGAAGTGTTCTGCAGTTTGAAGACGACGGTGCGCGACCCCCCCAGGCGAGAACCACATGTTGAAAACGCGCCGCCCTCCATCCGAGAAGTTGCTGCAAATGTTTAAGACGAATTGGGCGCAGCGCCAAGGGAAGAAATACATGCTCAAAACCACCCGCCTTGCATCCGAGAGTGTGATGCAGACTTTTAAGACGAATGAACGCTGCGCCAAAGCGACAGTTACACTCTGAAAAAAAGCCGCCTTCCAGACGCGAATCCGTTGCAGAATCGCGGAGCGAAGGCGAGAGCCACATTTTGAAGACCACATCCGTGAACCCGCTGCAATGTGTTAAAGCGAGTGCGTGCGGCGCTAAGGCGAGAGCCAGATGTTTAAAAACGGCCCGCCCTCCATCCATGAACTTGTTGCCAGCTTTTAAGACGAATGCACTCGGCGCTAAGGGGAGAGAAACAGTTTGAAAACCAGCCGCCCTCCATCCGTGAACCCGCTGCCAGCTTTTAAGACGAATGTGCGCGGCGCTGAGGCTAGAGCCACGCTTTGAAAACGGCCCGCCCTCGATCCGAGAAGCTGTCGCGAATTTGACGTCGAATGCGCGCGGCGCGAAGGCGAGAGCCACATCTTGAAAACGGCCCGCTCTCCATCCTCGAATTGCCTTGCCAACCTTCCAAGACGAATGTGCGCAGCGCCAAGACGGGAACCACATCTTGAATACAACCCGCCCTCCATCCGTCACGTTCTTGCAGACTTTAAAGGCGAATGCACGCGGCGCGGAGACGAGAGCCACATTTTGAAAACCACCCGCCCTTTATCCGTGAACTCGATGCGATGTTTCAAGACGACCGTGCCCGGCGCTGAGGCGTGAGCCACATGTTGAAAAAGGCGCCGACCTCCATCCGTGAAACATGTTCATTACTACGTTCCAGAATTATACATGGTCAGGACGTCTAGGGCGAAAAAGCACATCTCAGGGTGCAACAGGGAGGGGCGATGTACAAGGAGACAGAATGGAGGAGAAGGAGGAGGAGGAGGAGGTGGACGACGGGAGGAGGATGGAGGAGGAGGGGAGGAGGAGGAGGAGGAGGATTGTGGGAGAGAGGAGGAGGAGGAGGAGGTGGAAGACGAGGAGGGAGAAGAGGAGGAGGAGGAGGAGGAGGAGGAGGAGCAGGAGGAGGGGGAGGGAGGAAAAGGAGGGAGGAGGAGGGGGAGAAGACGAGGGTGGAGAAGGAGGATGAGGATGAGGAGGAGGATAATGAGGAGGAGGAGGAGGAGGAGGAGGAGGAGGAGGGGGGATGAGGAGGGAGGAGGAGGAGGGAGGAGGGAAGGGAGAAGAAGGAGGGAGGAGGGAAGGCAGGAGAAGGAGGGAGGGAGGAGAAGGAGGAGGAGGAGGAGGAGGACGATGAGGAAATTGAGGAGGAGGAGGCGGATGAGGAGGAGGATATTGAGGAGGATGAGGAGGATCAAGGAGGAGCATCGAGGAACGAGGGGGGGGGGCGTAGGATCGAGGAGGGAGGACCGAGGATACCTTTCGCCGCGCCCTCCGCCGAGCCCTCCGCGGGCGCGCGAGCGCACGGGCCCGCGCCCGACCCCCGCGCACGCGCCGCGAGCGCCCCCTCGGCACGGGGCGCAGCGCCAGGGACGCCCCCCTCGTCTCCCCCCCCCTCTTTCTCCTCCTCCGCATCCTTCTCCTCCTTTTCTTCTTCCTCCTCCTCCTCCTCCTCCTCCTCCTCTTCCTCCTCCTCCTTCTCCCTCAAGAACCACTCTGGCCCAAGCCTGTGCTGGGTCCAGGGTGCCCATGGGCTGGACCAGCGTTCCGCTGTGCTTTCTTGAGCGCCTCATCCGAGGCGAACGCAAGGGTGCTCGGTCACTGGGCGCTACGGGCTCCGCCCGTCCCGCTTGGTGGGTGAGCTCCTCTGCCGCACGCCAATCATGTCTGTGCTCCTTGCTTTCGCGCTCTTCCTGGTGGTCGACTCGAAGGTGATCGTTGAGCATAACTCATCGGCAGCGTTCGGCGAGGAGCGCTTCACCACTCTTCGTTCTCCGTCTTCATCTACGGCAGTCTTTGGTGTGTTGCGGTGTCAGCACTTCGGTGTACGTGGTCCTCGCGTTCATGTGCCTACCCGTCTCGCTACACCGCCCCCATTTACGGCTCTCGCGGCTGGCCTTCTTGCTGCGTTTCTTCGGCTTCGGGCAGGACGTGGTGCTGGACAGCGTCGCCTTCCCTGCCCCGCTTTCGCTTCCTGGGGTCGCGATGGTGGATCTGTCGCCGGGCCGGTTGTGCGCGTCAGGCGCTCCAGAGCTGAAGTAGCTCCTCTACAACCAGGTGGCGAACAAGATCGTGACCGCCTTTGGCGTCGTGACGGTGACGATCAACAACAAGGCGCCCATCGTGAGCTCCGCGACTTGGGCGTGCCGCAGCCTGTACATCGTATTCACGCTATTGTGCCTCAGCAGGCCGCCGTCTGGCACTTTTCCATGCGATGCAGGTGGCGCGACAGTTCAGGCAGTATGCAACGCAGTCGGCCGCCATGTATACCCAGATTTGTTCAACATGCCTGTTGGAATGTTCCCATTCTTCCCACCGCTGCCTGGCGACCTCGGCGAGGGTCTTGGCCCGCCCGACAGGCTACGGTTGGACCATGGCGTGGTCGTTCTTGCTGGATCGCGTCTCTGTCTTTGGATCGGCTACCCTGAGCAGCCAATCGCGAGGCCTGGCGTAATGGATTTTATGCGTGCTACCGCAACTGGCATTGCTGCTAATTCAGGCGCCAATCTTAAGTCGGGACCTGCGACTCCTCACCCCCCCTTGCTTGGCTCGGAGCGCGGCCTGAGTCCAGTAGGGAAATAGGTGCTCGAGATCGCAGCAGGTCTCGCGCCCACATTCGCCACGCCAGGCCAGTCTTGTCGCCGAGTAGCTCGCCCCCTCCCAGCAGAGGATCGATCGGCCCCCCCACGGCGTCGGCGGTTCACTGTCGCCCAGGGAGGAGCCGAGCCGTTTCGTGAAGTCCGCCAAGGAAGGGCTGCGCGCTCAAGAAGCCTTCGAGGAGGTGAAGCGCCGTCGAGTCGCTTCTTCACCGTCGCCTCGGCCTGGTAAGCAGGTATCAGTGGCTCGCCCTCCTGCTGGCCCGCCGCCAACGCGCCTGGTTGAGGCCCGCCGCGCCAAAGAGCGCAGCAGGGCTCCTCAGGCCAAGTCCCACGCAGGTGAAGCCACGTGCTCGGTGGGCCACTCACTGATCCTTTAACATGAGACGACGTGGATGTTCGTTTGTGAGTGGTGCAACAATCGTCTCCCGCGCGGCTCGATCACCTTCTGGTGTAGGCGTTTGAGTACACGGTTTGCGGCGACTGCTGCTCGCCGCCTACGCCTCCCAATGGGGTGTCTGTTTTAGCGTAGGAGAGGGACTCAGCAGCTAGCGGCTCTGCTCCGTCGCAACGCGCGGCTGCCCCCGCTGCCAAACGCACGCCTGCTTCGGCACGTGCCACGGAGCAGGTCCCAAATAGGCTGTTAAGGCCCAACTATGATGACGTGCGCCCCCCAGTGTGCACGGACTGCAAGGGCAGAGCCTGGCCAGGCTTGTATTCGAAATCAGGCAGGTACCACTGCGCCGCTCCGTTGTGCCGTAACTTCATGCCGAAGGATGGATGCCGTCCTCACAGGGGACATGGGACGGCCAGTGGCGGGGTCTTGCCTCGCTCAATGCGGGCAAGGGCTTCGCCTGCATATTGTGTTGGCTCGAGGAACGCACGGAGGCAGACCTGCCCATGTGGCAGCGCTGGGTCACGCACCGACAGAACATGTACGGTCGTGCATTTCCCCCCAACCCTTCCGAATGGAGGCTCCAAGCTTGCCCCGCCGCACTTTAAGGCCTGGCGCGCCTCGGCGCTCCACCCTTTTGTGGTTGTGTGCCTCCCAGGATCTTCCAGGCTTGCCGTGCTTGCAGCGCGGGTCTCCTTTTCTTTTCTGTTTCCGTCGGTGCTTGGCACTTTCGGGGGGGCTCCTCTCTTTTCTGGAAGATTCGCGGGCTCGGCCTGGCTGCACGTGTCGGTGCCCATCCCGGTTCCTCGGGGTTCGGTGGTCTTTTCGTCGTTGGTTTGTCTGGTCTTTGGCCTTTCACTGCTGCGCGATCGTGCGGTGCGTCCAGGCTTGGTCCCTGGTAATTTGTACGGAACATTGCGTGGCCACGGGGGCATTGCCCTGACTGTGGTCCTAAAGCCTGCGTTTTGAGCGGTTGCTGTGCCTTCTTTGGAGTTCGGGGTGTAGGCGCAGGCCTCGCCCAGCACAGCCCGTTTTACTTGTCCCTCACGGGGCTCTTTGGCTGCGGATGTCAAAAAATCCTTCTCCTTCTCCTCCCCCCTCCTCCCCCTCTCGCCTTCTCCATCTCCTCCTCCTCCTCCTTCTCCTCCTCCTTGTCCTCCTCCTCCTTTTCCTCCTCCTCCCCTTCCTCCTCCTCCTTTTCCTCCTCATCCTCCACCTCCTCCTCCTCCTCCCTCCCCCCCTCTCTCCTCCTCCCCCTCCTCCCCCTCCTCCTCCTCCTCCTCCTCCTCCTCTTCCTCCTCCTCCTCTTCTTCCTCCTCCTCTTCCTCCTCCTCCTCTTTCTCCTCCTCCTTGTCTTCCTTCTCGTCCGCCTCCGGAGATATCGCCATGAAGCAAGCGGTGTCCTGAGGGAAACGGGCCTTGGAGGTCTCTCGCCGTCCACGGGTTTCGGTGGGCCCCATGGCTACCAGAAGACGACTCGTGATGAAGAGCCGTTTCTGGGGGGAAGGCCCCTGGGTTCAGGACCCGTTTCCCTCGGGGGCCGTCTCCTTCCATCTCAGAGGGGCCAGGATACCGCAGGCTGGGGCCCCGAGAATGCTGGGCCAGCTGGAGAGAGCGCAGAATGGAGATTCTTTTGATCTTCGGCTGATGCTTACTCGGGCGTGCCGCCGTCCTGATTGATGAGAGCCCCCGTTTGCGGGACCCTGACCGCTCAGCGGCACCGCGCTGGGTGCTCGCTGGCGGGTGCTCACTGACCCTCACCGCGGATGGCTGCCTCCAGAGCCTCCTCTCGGGCATCCCACACCCCCGACGTCATGCTTTGTTCATGACGTCGACCCCCAGGGGTCTCGACCCGTTCCCCGGGACCGGTTTCTCATCCTGAGTCATTTTGTTGACGGTCCCGAGGCCCCCGCCAAGGGCCTCCAGAGGCCGAACGTGTGGAACAGCTTCCCGCCGTGAGTTCTGCACTGCCCGAGGGGTCCTCGGTCTCGGGCATTGCAGCGCTGCCCGCCCTGGGCATCGCTCGGACGTGTGCATTTTTCCTTCGGCGAGGACCATCGAGGAGCATCCTTGATCATCTCGCGAAAAAATCACCAAAGCACAGGAAATGGACGTCCGAGCGATGGCCAGCGCCGAGTGTCGGGGAGGCGTGGGTCCGCCGGGCCGCTGGCCGAGGCGCCCCTGGGTGTCGTCCCCGTGCGCGGGGAGCGCTGCCCCCCCTCCCCCCCCCTGGGGCCCGGCGCGCCCTCGCGCGGATGGTCGCCGACGGGCCACGGGAGGGCTGCGAACCCAGAACTGGAGGGTTTCTCCGAAGGGCTTATAGGCGACCCGTCCTCTTCCTCCCTCTTCCTCCTCCTCCTCCTCCTCCTCCTCCTCCTCCTCCTCCTCCTCCTCCTCCTCCTCCTCCTCCTCCTCCTCCTCCTCCTCTCCTCCTCCTCCTCCTCCTCCTCTCCTCCTCCTCCTCCTCCTCCCCCATCTCCTCCTCCTCCTCCTCCTCCTCCTTCTCCTCCTCCTCCTCCCCCATCTCCTCCTCCTCCTCCTGCTCACACTCCTCCTCATCTCCTCCTCCTCCTCCTCCTCCTCCTCCTCCTCCTCCTCCTCCTCCTCCTCTCCTCCTCCTCCTCCTCCTCCTCCTCCTCCTCCTCCTCCTCCTCCTCCTCCTCCCCCCCCCTCCTCCTCCTCCCCCTCCTCCTCCGCCTCCTCCTCATCCTCCTCCTCCTCCTCCTCCTCCTCCTACTCGGGTCGCCTACGGCCCCGGTGGAGACCGTGCACCCAGACCCCCGACGTCATGATTGTTTCATCGCGTCGACTCCCAGCGACCCCTTTCCCTGGATCAGTTCCTCGCCCCGAGGCGTGCTTCGACGGCCCCGAGGCCCGGCGAGGGCCCCCGGAGGCCAGCAACATAGCAGAGGACTTCCCGCCGTGACTGCTTCACGACGCGAGGGGGTCCGAGGAGAGAAGGGCGGCCACGCAGGCTCCCCAGACCCCCGACGTCATGATTTTTTCATGACGTCGACCCCCAGAGATCTCGACCCATTCCCCAGGACCGGTGTTGCATCCCGAGTCGTTTTTTGACGCTCCCGAGGCCCGGTGAGGACCCCCGGAGGCCGAAAATTAAGGAAAAAACGCCCGTCGTGATTTTTTCATTACTCGAGGGGGTCTGGGTCTCGAGGGTCCGCGGCGGACCTCTCGGTGGCGGCGCGGGGAGCCCCCACGAAGCGGCGCCCCCCGCGCCGCCGAGCTTCTGCCGCGCGCCGCCCGCGGCGCCGGGGGAGGTCCGAGCAGGGTGAGGTCGGGCCTGCCCCTCTACAGGAGGAGGAGGAGGAGGAGGAGGAGGAGGAGGAGGAGGAGGAGGAGGAGGGGGGGGGGAGCAGCAGAGCCAGCGGCGAGGCGGGGCGAGGCAGGGCGGGGAGGGGCCCGGCGGGGCGGGACGGGGGGGCGGGGCGCCACGGAGGCAGGGCGAGGGCCGAGCATAGTCAAGGAATAGAGTCAAAAACCCTCATAAGGTCGCGCGGCTTTGCTCAGGGTGCCCTTGCGTCCTTGCTCTTCCTTGCTCTGGCGTCCCTGAGGTTTTCGGCGTCCGCCGCCCCCAAAATCCCAACTTCGGCTTCCAAGGGTCTTGCGTCCTTACCGCGCGTCCTTGTGAGGGTTTCTGACTGTAGTCAAGAAATAGGATGGGAACGATGTCTGGACTATTTTTGAGCAGTGGGGGATTGGTTTTGTGTGTTCTAGATCTTTCGCCCACAGTCCCCCTGTATGGGGGACAGGCCCGACCCTAAGAGTAGGGGGTCGACTCCAGAGCTGATGTACTACAAGATAGACCCAGACCCCCTCGCGCTGTAAAAAAAAACACGACGGGAGGGTTTTCACAATTTTCTGCCACTGGGGGCCCTTACGGGCCCTCGGAACCGTCCAAAAATTATTCAGGATGAAAATCCAGTCCCAGGGAATCGGTCTGGACCTCTGCGGATCGCGTCATGACAAGATCATTTCCAGGGGTCTGGGGAAGTACTTTTTCTCATGGGCCCGACGAGGAACGCAAGTCTGGGGCCAAGCAAGTCTGCAGTCGATCCACTGCTCGAGATCCTCGCGGCCCTCCGAGAGGCTGCCTCTCGGTGCAGCTTTTCGTGTGCCTCCTCTCCCCGCCAGTCGGAGGGCACCAACTATACACCAACACCGATCCTGGCCCAGGGAGGTCCTGGCCAGGAGGCCAGGATCGGTGTTGGTGTGTAGTTGGTGCCTTCCTACGCGAGAGGCCGGACGAGGAGCTGCAGGCGCTGCTCTCCGCCCGGAGGCAGCGGGTGGACGAGCAGGGCGAGGAGTACTCGAGCGGCGCCGGCGGGGAGCAGCGGGGCGCGGACGCGACGCGGGCCTGCCGTCCGGCGCGCCGAGACGACACCGAGCGCGTTCCACTGTTCGCAGGAGGGAAGGAAACACACAGGCACAATGAATCGTCGACTCCCTAGAGAATATAGGAAAATATGGGAATTGGAGGGGAAGACAAAAACCAAGCAGGACGGGAGGTTTCCTTCATTTTCGGCCTCCGGGGGCCCTCACAGGGCCTCGGGAGCGTCAAAAAACGACTCAGGATGCAAAGCCGGTCATGGGGAAAGGGTCGGGACCTCTGGGGGTCGACGTAATGAAAAAATCATTACGTCGGGGGTCTGGGCTGTTCGCAGAGCGCCTCCTCGCAATCGTCCGAAAAAGCAGTTGTGTGTCTCGATGTAATACGTCGTGAATCCACCGCGTGGCGAGAAGTTCATCTAATTACGAGTTGTGGAGCGCGCTTGTCTGGAGTCGACACCGCCCCGTCGCCGCCGCGCCTCGCTCTGCTCTCCGGCAGGGCAGGGGGTCGTCTCTCTCTCTCTCTCTCTTTCTCTCCCTCTCCTTCTCCCCCCAGACCCCCTCGAGTCAGAAAGAAGTCAGGGCGGATGGTTTTTCGCTGCATTCGGCCTCTGGGGGCCCTTCCCGGGCCTCGGGACCGTCAACAAAAACGACTCGGGATGAGAAGCGGGTCCTGGGGAAGGGTTCGAGTTTTCTGAGGGTCGTCGTTCTCGAGTCCTCCCAGATGTCCGAGCAGATGTGGTCGGAGGATCGCGTCGCAACGCCGATGCGGCTCGATGCGGAGCTCGATCGGTTTCCTCCACGCCGACGGCGCCGATGCATCGCCGACGTTGCCGGTGCATCGCCAATGCATCGCCGATGGATCGGCGATGCAGCGCGAGCCTCCGACCCCATCTGCTCCGACCCCATCTAGGAGGCCTATACTCTCTCTCTCTCTCTCTTTCTCTTTCTCGCTCACGGTTCGGGTGTTGCATAAGGTGGCGACTTTTCTTTCTCCTCGCCCCTCGCCCGCCTGCGCCCCTGTGCCGCAGTTCGCAGCGGATGTATCCCGTCGTCTGCTTTAGGTCGGGCATGTCCCCCTTACAGGCGGATTCTGGACGAAACATAGAAGATACCCTAAAAAGATTCCCTAATGGTCGAAACATATTTTGAGAATCGTCCCCGTAATATTTTGTTCGCTATTTCTGAATGCATATTCCTCCTGTAGAGGGACAGGCCCGACTCGACTTTAATGTTTGCTTGACAGTTTGTTGGGCCCACTTCGCCGCGGACCAAGACTTGTTGCTAGGAGAAAGTCGGCCTGTCCCCCTACAGGGGACGGCCCATCCTGCCCAGGGCCGCGCTGGCTCGCTCTCGGGGGGCCCGTGGCCGGTCTGTCGGCGATGCATCGCCGGTCGCAGCTCGATTCACCAGCCTCGAACGTATCCCCATCCCTAAGATTGACACGCCAGAAGGAGATGACAATCTGAGGGATGTACCCTCAGAAACGGAGAAAGTCCCTAAGATCGCCATCGTGATGAGGCGATGCCCAACATAGGGATAGGGATATGTTCCAGGCTGGTAATCGATGCTTCCCTCCTCTGAGCTGGTCCCCCCATGTCGTTTATGGAAGACTCAGGGGCAACGATAGGGGGGGGATAGGCATGGGGGGGGTGCATCGGCCCCCAATCGCCCCTTGATCGCCGATAGGGGCCCGATAGCCCCAACCTGCTCAGGAAGGTGCGGAGTCACTATCGGTGACCTATCGCCGATTTATCGGCGATGTATCGCCGATTCCAGGTCGATGCATCCCCGCCCCCCATGCTAGTCCCCCCCTATCGTTGCCCCTCAAAGAAGGAGGAGAAGGAGAAGAAGGAGAAGAAACAAAACCAAATCATCAACAGAAATGTTTTGCGCTCCGCGCGGATTTCCTGGATCGGCGCTGGGCCCCCTGGCGGCGCCTCTGGCGCCGCCCCTGACACGCTCCGCGCGCCAGGGGGGAGGGGGTCCGGCGCGAATCCAAGAAATCCGCGCGGACCTCCAAAAGTTTATGTTTATGTGATTTGTTTTGTTCCTCTAGGTTAACCTCCTCTCCCGCCACCTGCCTCTGGTGAGCTGGTCTCCCCACGTCGTTCATGTGAGCGTTTTTGTTTCCCTCTTGCGTAACGCTCGTCAGCCAGGCCAACCCTCCCACCCACCCCCGAGTAACGCTAACGATCGTGCCCTGGGGGAGGGGGGGGCCTGGCCGCCCCCCCCACATGCTGGGGTGCTGGGAGCGGACCCCCTGCGGTATGGTGCTGTGCTCACGGGCGCGGCATGGTCTGAGCGGCGCGCATTGGGGCTCACAAACGTGCTGAGGCGCTCGCAGTCGTCGACCGTCGTCGTCGTCGTCGTCGTCGTCGTCGTCGTCGTCGTCGTCGTCGTCGTCGTCGTCGTCTTCTTTGTCGTCGTCGTCAGATGCAGGTGGTGATGGCTCAGCTACCGCAGGCCGCTTCGACCACTTCTTCCGCAAGTGCGAACTGCAGTGGCTCTCTCTCTTCCTCCTGGCCGGTATGCAGTGCGATTCGGTAACCGCGCCTTATAAGGACGCGCGCCCTCTCCAGGGTACCGGTGCGTCCTTTCCTCTGCTGCCTGTCCTTTGCCGCTTTCGCTTGCCAGGTTTTGCAACAAATCCCAACTTCGGCTTCCAAGGGTCTTCCGTCCCTACCACCCGTCTGTAATGCACACATCAAGTGCAGACCCAGAGCGATGGAGGAGATGAAGGCTGGGCGGCCCCGCGCCTTCTCCCGCGGACAACGTGGTGTGCGCAGGCGCTGTGGTTCACGCAGGCAGCGTGGTGCACACTGGCGCTGCGTTGCACACGGCTGCTGCGGTGTACACAGGCGCTGTAGTGTACGCAAGCGCTGTGGTGCACGCAGGCACTGTGGTGTACTTTGGCGCTGCGTTGCACGCGGCCGCTGTGGTGTACATTGGCGGTATGGTGTGCGCAGGCGTTGTGGTGCACGTGTGTAGAATCCGCAGGCGTTCCAGTCTCCATAGGGACTCCGTCAAAACGTGTATACAAAACGTTCGTCTTCTGTGGAGTCCAAAGGCGCCCCAATTTCCAGAGGGATTCCTTTATCAAACAAAGGCTTTCCTGTGGAATTCAGACGCGCTCCCTAGCGATCTTGTTTCAAATTCTATATAAAACTTGGGTTTCGTGGAATCTAGAGGCGCTCCATTTTCCATTGGGGTTCCTGTAGTATTCCCCTTGTACATAATGGTTGTCTGTATGATCCTATTTTTAACAACGGTTGCTGCAGTATACACAGGCACTGCGGTGTGCATGGGCGACGTGGTGCTGCATTGCACGTGGCTGTTGTGGTGAACGCAGGCACTGTGGTGTACACAGGTGGCGTTGTGTTGCACGCAGGCATTGGGCATTGTTGTGTACACAGGCGATTGATGCGCCGGTGGCGCGGACGCACCCTGGCGGGCGCACGCCGCAGCCGCCGTCACCGTTACCCTCCCGCCCTCCCCCCCCTTCCCCCCGGGTAACGAACGGCTGTTACCCGAAAAAGTCAAACATTGTCACGACTCAAAAAAGAGAAGGAACAAATATTCAACATAAACTGTTTGCGCTCCGCGCCGATTTCCTGGATCGGCGCTGGGCTCCCCTGGCGGCGCCTCCGGCGCCGCTCCTGGCACGCTCCGCGCGCCAGGGGGGGGTGTCCGGCGCGGATCCAAGAAATCCGCGCGGACCTCCAAAAGTTTATGTTTATGTGGTATTTTGTTCCTCTAGTTTACCCTCCTCCCCCAGACAATTGCCTCCGACAGGCGAAGTGGAGCGAGCTGGACCCCGCCCAGTTCACGCCGAAGTCTGCTTACCATCGCGCCCACGAGGCCCTCTCGGCCATCTCGGAGGCCTGTTCCCGCGTTCCCATCCGCCCCCCCTCGAGGAGTAGGGCGGGGATGACGAGGAGAAGGGCGAGACGGAGGAGAGAGAAGAGACCCTGGAGACTGATGAGGGGAACGATGATGAGCAGGAGAAGGTGGAGGAGGTGGAGCAGGACGACGAGAACGACGAGGAGGACGACAACGAGAAGGTCGACGATCACGAGAAGGACACTGAGTACGAGGAGAAGGAGGAGGAGCAGGAGGAGCAGGAGGAGCAGGAGGAGCAGGAGGAAGATCTGGATGAGGAGGACGAGCGAGGAGTTTTAGCAGGAACATGTTCAGGAGGAGGGGAGGATCCTCAGGAGGAGGAGGAGGAGGAGGAGGAGGAGGAGGCGGAGGCGAAGGTGGAGATGGTGGTGGTGGTGATGGTGGCTGTGGTGGTGGTGGAGGAAGATGAGGAGGAGCAGGAGGAGGTGGAGAAACAAGGGCAACGTCAGGGGGGGACTGGACTCAGGGGGGGATGCATCGGCCCTCAATCGCCTACTCATCGCCGACAGGGGCCCGATGGCCCACCCCGCCAAGGAACACGCGGTGCCGCTATCGGGGGCCTATCGCCGATGACCGGCGATGCATCGCCGATGCCAGGTCGCTACTTCCACCTCGCCTGAGCCGTTCTCCCCGAACGTTCTCCTCAAGAAGGGGGGAGAGATGGAGAAGGACGAGGAAGATGGCGACGGTTAGGACGACACCGAGGCCGAGGAGGAGGATGGGGGAGAACAGGTATGCCCCGATTTCGAATCAAAAGGGACGCTCGCAAAATCACCATATCATCCACCGAGCGGGAAGGTCGAGATGATGATGATGATGATGATGATGATGATGCTGCTGCTGCTGCTGCTGCTGCTGCTGATGATGATGATGATGATGATGATGATGATGATGATGATGATGATGATTATTGATGTGCGTGCACAGGTTTGAATGGGAGTTGCTCGGAGTCATGTTGCCTCTGCGTCTGTCAACCGCAACCGTTTTCCCTCAAGTTTCTCGCGGATGAAGTGCTGACAGGCCGCCAGCACAGGGGCGGTCTTTGTGGCCTTCTTCGAGGCAGTCTTTCGACCGCCCCTCACTCAGCCTCTGCAGATCAACTGCCCTGGCAATGGCGAGCCCTGGCCCGAGTGTCCGCCTTGTCCAAGCCTCACTGGTCCGCCCGCGCTGCCCACGGAGGATTCCGACCTGAGGAAGCGTGCCGCCGACGGGGTGGAGCCCGTGTGTGGAGCGGACTGGTGGCTCTGCTCGTCTGCCTCGCCGTGGCGATCAACGCCGTCTGGTTCGTTGTGTCCGCCTGCCGTCGTCGACACTAGGACGCTGGTGGCGTCGGCGGGCGGCGGGGCGGCGCGGGAGCTCTGGAGACGGTTGCGGCCAGGAGAATGAACCTGGCGCGGGGCGAGGACGACTCAGTGTTGCGTACGCCGAGAGCATCGTGGGCTACGAGGACGGGCCCGCCAAGACGCACGGGGCCCGTGACGGTGCGCGGCCAGGCGGGCTGCGAGAGGGCGTGTACCGTCCCAAGGAATGCCTTGGGGTGCGAGAGCTGAGAACGCTGGTGACGGAGGATCGCGAGGAGACGAGCCTGGCGGCGGAAGGCGCCCCTTTGCTCGTGGTCTGAGTGTACGTCAGCCCTGGAGGGCTCGGGAGACCGATTGGGACGTGGTGGGAAGCCGCTGGGGGAGTCGCGGTGGGCGTGGACGCGCCACCTGCTGCTGAGGCTGGCGTTCTGCCTGCAGGACTGACGGTGGCCACTGCGCTGGTGCCTCCCGGGGGGAGGGTCTGGGCGGTGGTGGATCGGTCGGTGGACGGGGGGCGCGTCGGCGAGCAGCTGGAGGTCGGTGTCGGCGACCTGATGGTCGGGGCTGGCGATCAGGGCGGAGGTGGGGGCATCCCCAGCACTGATGGAGACGTTCGCGCATCGGTCGTCGACTTCGACGCTCAGGGCAAGGAGTACAAGGCCTGGGCGGGAGTAGAGGCGGAGATGTCGCGACACGTCCTCGCGGACTGGCCGGCCGACAGGCCCCCGACTGCAACCCACTTCTGCGCCCAAATGGAGAGAACTGGATGTGTGCCGTCTGGCTGGCTGGACAACTGGGCGCAGAGCAAGGAGATCGCGAGCAGCGACCGTGTGTATTACGAGTTGAGGATGATCATAGATTCGTTGGAGTTCGCAGGGTGCCATGACCAGCTCAACCTCGGGTCGGTGGTGAATGCCGAACTCCTCTGCTTGCGAGTGCAGACTATGGTCGACGTCTACGAAGCCAACCCGAACAAGCCTAGCTTCGAGAACGCGAAGTACCTCTCGGGACTCACGAGCTTGACGGACGTGGTGTGGCCCGATTTGAGGAATTCTGCGGCCCGCAGGGCCAAGGAGGATACCGAGGCTGAGGAACAGCGGCAGGAGGTCATAAAGCTTCGCGTCAAGGGCGACAGCAACAAGACTGATGCCGCAGGGGGGAGGAGGTGATCGAGGCGACTGTGTCTGGGACCACCAGCGGACACAGCACGCATATGAGACTGGTGGGCAGTACCCGAAGAAGCATTTCAACCCCGAGAAGATTTGTCCTGTGCCGTTGCTCGAGACAGAGCCCCCTGCTCGTGGTCTCTCCCGTGGAGTACGCCGACGAGTCGGGCGTCGGCGCGAGTTGGACAACAGGGCCAACGAAGTTCTGCATGCTCTGAACTGGATGTCGGGCTGCGGAGTCGCTGCTGAGGTATGTCGAGCCCCTGCAACCGCCGCCCCCGTCCATCGAGAGATCTACGAGCGGGTGCTGAAAGCTGTCCACAGCTGGAGGCCGCCTCGCCACAGTGTCTCTCAGGAGGAAGCCGCGCGCGCGCTTCTCCGCGCCGAGTCGGTGTACGACCAGGCGGACATGGCTGTGACACCCTACGAGGAGGGCAAGGTGTCGCTCCCCGCTGACGCCCGCGACGCAAGGTGCGCAGACTTGATCGGGGGCACACGCGCCCGCGTTTTGCTCGAGAGGTTTATCGAACGTAATCGGCGGAGTTCCGAGGAGTCGAGCGAGCTCGATCACGCTTGGGGGCTGTTAAGCCGTGCATGGGCCGCCGCTTGGAGTCGTCGCCTCGGCTCTACAGGAGGTTTGTGCGCCAGCTTGACCAAAAGGGCATGATTCATTGGACGAAGACCCCCAAGTATCTTATCTCAGTGTTCTTCGTCAAGAAGAAGAGCGGGGGCCTTCGTATGATCACGGATGCGAGACCTGTTAATAGACTTTTGTCGGCCCCCCCCTGGAGCACAGCTATGCACCGCTGAGGGCCTGGGGCGAATCGAACTCCAAGGGGGGGTCGCCCACGTGTACATGGCGCAGGTGGACGTCGCGGACTGCTTCCACCGGCTGCGGATGCGGGAGGAGCTCGCGGAGTTCTTTGCGACGCCGCCTCTGTCGGCACGGGCTGCCGGACTGCTGGGCCGCTCTGGCCTGGACGTCGGTTCCGAGGAGGAGCTGTGGTGGCCCTGCTGCGCCACCTTCCCGATGGGCTTCAGCTGGAGCCTCGCGGTGGCGCAGAGCGTGAACGAGTGCCATGCGGCGCAAGGGCCCGGGCTGGAGCTGGCGCCGCCGATGGCGGATCGCCGCGGACCCGCGGTGCTGCGCGAGGGCGCGGCAGCCGCGCACTACGTGTACATGGACGACCTCGGCGTGATCAGTGCGGGGCGGGATGCGGGCGCGGCTGGCTTCGCGGGCGCGCGCGAGTCCTTCGAGCGGGCAGGCTTGGCGCTGCACGACCGCCTGGAGGAGCCGAACGCGATGGAGAGCTTGGGGGTGGAGCTGGATGCTGAGAGGCGCGAGACGCGGCTTGCCGTGGCGCGCTACTGGCGGCTGGGCGCTGGGTTGCGCTGGCTGCTGGCTCGGCGGAAGGTCTCTACACACGTGGTCGAGGTTTTCGTGGGGCATTGCACCAGCGTCGGTCTGCTCATGAGGCAGACGATCTCCGTCTTCCACGCCGCGTACAAGTTTGTGCAGGCCTAACCCGCGGGGCTTTTCCCGATGTGTAGCTCGGTGAGGGCCGAGTTCGCCGCTTTCTTGGGGCTCATGCCGCTGTTGATCGCTTCTTGGGAGTTGCCCTGGAGCGGAGTGGTCGACGCCAGCGACGCGAGCGAAGGAGGGTGGGGAAGTTGCTCTACGCGGCGGGGAGCTGAAGCTGCAGCCCTACACGGACGCGTGCCCGAGAGGTCAAGATGCACATTGACTTCGGCTTCAGCCAAAGCCCACGCCTTGCATCGGGCTGGCTGGGACTCGTTCGACGAGGAGGAGTCGGAGCTCTTGGGGGAGGAGTTCGAGGAGGTGGAAGGCTTCCCCGAGATCCCGAGGCGCCTGCTTGACAAGCGGGATTGGCGTGTCACCCTTCGGGGCCGCTGGAGAGCAGCGGAGCACACTACCCTGTTGGAGTCCTGGGCGGCAGTGGCCATGCTGCATCGGGGCGCGCGAGCGCGGCCTGGCGCTGGCGTTCGCAAGTTGTATATACTAAACAACCTGGGGATGGTGCTAGCCTTCGAGCGGTGCTGGGCACGAGATTTTGCAATGTTGACTCAAGTAAAAAAGTGGTGCGCGATCTTTCTGGCAAGAGAGATTCGACCAGCTATCAGGTGGATTCCGTCAGAGTGGAACGTCGCAGATGAGCCCTCAGGAGACCTCCATGGTGGCCCTCTCCGTTTACCGCAGCCGCCTGGGCTCGAGCTACGAGCAGGACGGCAGAAGGGCTTCCTCCAGAGCGGCAACCGACGGCGCATGCTGCCGCAGGCTGGGCCGGGCGCGACGGGGCCGCCGAAGGCGGGCAGGCATGCGTGGGGGCATGCCGTCCCTGTGGCGGGGCGGCCGCGGGCGGGTCAGATGGAGCTGGGGCTGCCGAGCAGGCTGCGAGTGCTGGCCGAGGACGCGGCCCCCGGCCCCCTGACCTCCAGGCCGCGCTGCAGGCGGGCGAGGCTGTCCGACGCCCTCGAGGATTGCAGGAAGGGCGTCGTCGCCGATCCACCCGTTTCGGAGGACAGCAGCGAGAGCCTGTCGGAGCTGTCGAAGGAGGCGACTCAGAGGGCGAGGAGGCTCGAGAGGGGTTTCGCCCTCTACCTGACACGGGGGGCCACGCACCTGGGCGGGGAGAGCGCGACCCCGAAAGTGACGGTGGGCTACCACCGCCGACTGGAGATGGCGCTCAGCCACACCCAGAAGCGGCAGGTGCCCGTCAACAACGCCGACGAGGTCGGCCGACTGCCCACCGACCTGATGAACACTAAGTACTTCGACGGCGAGTGCAGCAGCTACGGCGTCGAGCTTCTGGGCGCCTTGGATGGCAATCTACCGCAAGGATGGCAAGGTCGGCCCGCAGCAACCGCCCAGGAGTGGACGAACGCTCAAGGGCTGGAAGCGACTGGTGTCGCTGTGGATCCTGGTGCGATTGGCTTCAACCGCAGGCCCTGCGAGAGCCGGCGCATCCCAGCCAGAGGTGCTGATAGCCCCTGTGGAGGGCACGTCGGGGCACTGTGGCCTGAAGGTGGCACCAGAGGAGCGAGGGGTCCCGACCAAGGTGGGCACCTTCGACAACAGGCTGCTGCGGGACGCCCCCTCTCTGGGCTTCATGATTGCCGCGCCTCGGTGCTGCGGAGGCGACCGCAATGGAAGCCGATGTGGAAGCTGGACTACCCGCCCGTCCTGAGGTCCATGAGGATGGCGACGAGGCCGTCGAACGCCGATGCAACGCCGTGCCACATGCGCCACTCCTGGCCGAGCTGGGACCAGATGAAGAACGCTCGAACGCTGCAGCGGTTCCCGAAAAGAGAGAGGTGGGCGACTACGAAGACCCTGGTGAAGTACGAGGAGCACGGCAGGTTTGCTATGTGAATGTCGGAACACTCAGAGGCCCGCCAGGAGTTGTTCGGAAGTTGCGAGGCACGCGTAGGGGAGTTCGCCCAGTGTTTGAAAGCCGTAGACTGGCCGCCTCCGCCTTGAAGGAGGGTGTTTTCCTGGATCTGTTTTCTGGCTCAGGCGGAGTTGCTAGAGCGGTCAGAGCTGAGGGTTTCAGAACTGTAGAGTGGGACCGAGAGTTCGGTGAAGCCTTTGATTTAGGCCGTCAAAAGCATGTTAGGAAAAGAAAGAAGATGATCCATGACGGCGAGGTCATTGGGGCCTGTCTGGCCCCGCCTTGTGCCAGTTTTCCAATTGCTAGGGATCGGACCAGGATGGTTCGCGACAGAAACCATACCTGGGGCCTTCCCGATCTCCCAGAGCATGAGCAGTCAAAAGTAGATCAAGGCAACCGTTGCCTTCAGTCGTCGTTGCAGATAATTCGCTGTCTGAATATGTTTTCGATCCCTTGGGCCTTGGAAAACCAGCTGACGAGTAGAATGTGGCTGACACCCCAGGCCCAGGCAATCGAATGCTTAGACGGGGTGAATGACATAACTTGTGATTTCTGCATGATGGGTACCCCTTGGAGGAAGCGGACCCGTATTAGATTCGGCAACGTGTGTGTAGAAGATCTAGAAAATCGGGCCGGACGAAAGGGGGGGGATTGGGAAAGGGGGGGTTACGAAATTTGCTGCATGCAGCTGGTTTCGGCCCCACCGAGGGGCCCAATCCTCGATACATAGCGGCCTTTGGCGCCGGGGGGCGCCGGGAAAATCAGCTACGTGAGCTGATTCTCAACCGCCCCCTTTGCTATCCCCCCCTTTCGCCCGACCCGAGAAAAGCTTGCACGGATGAGATGTTCAGGAAGAGACGGTTTTTGTTCCCGCGCTGGCAGGAAGCATTTCCAGCTAACGGGGGGTGGGCCCACAGGAGCTCGATGGACCGCCATCGCTGAGCCCTACCCCCCAAAGTTGTGCCGCCTGCTCGCACGAATCCTCACTGAGAAGGCGCGTTCCCAAAGGCAGCCGGCATGGTCCAAAATGGGGTAACTCTCCGTGTTTTCGGGATGCCCGAAATCTTTTCGCGCTGCGGGACGTTTTGGAAGATTTCTCCTGCTCCTGGGAGCCGTTGTGACCCAGGAGCTCTCGCCGCGTGTGGACAGCGTCACACTCATTCGAGATATATCGCCCACCAGAATAGAGCTCCCCCAGTAATTGCTGTGCGTGCACAGGTTTGAATGGGAGTTGCTCGGAGTCATGTTGCCTCTGCGTCTGTCAACCGCCACCGTTTTCCCTCAAGTTTCTCGCGGCCCAGTGCCCTGCCCTGTTTAACCTTGCCCCGCTTCCCTTGTCTCTTGAGTTGAGACAGGTCGTGGTCGACGACTCGGTCAGGATGGAACGCCCGCCAGCGGGCCGCCACCTTCACCGAGTTGCGCCCGCTGCCTTTGTCCTCAAGTCTCTGCTAGCCTTGTCGGACTCGGGATGTTTTGAAAGCTTTCTCCTGCTCCTGGGAGCCGTTGTGACCCAGGAGCTCTCGCCGCGTGTGGACAGCGTCACACTCATTCGAGATAGATTGCCCTCCAGAATAGAGCTTTTTTAGTAATGATGATGATGCTGATGGTGATGATGATGATGATGATGATGATGATGATGATGATGATGATGATGCTTGTCAGGGAGGAGGCGAAGGAGGAGAGGTATGAAGACAGGCACACACGATACGAAGCCTTGTCATTAGAGATCCTGGGGCACACTCCTCGTCGATCGTTGGGGGTGCTGCTGAGGCACGGTGGAGCTTCTGTGGGACCCTGGGGCCATTAGTGGATAAGAAATGTTCGTGGGACACCTGCTGGCTGGCAGGTGTATATATTACTCGACGTCGAGGCCGACGACGACGACGACGACGACGCCGACGACGACGACGACGACGACGACGACGAAGACGAGGACGACGACCACGACGACGACGACGACGAGGACGACGAGGACGAGGACGAGGACGAGGACTAGGACGACGACCAGGCCGACCACGACGACGACGACGACGACGGCGGAGGTGGCGGCGACGCTTTCAGCGACGGCGACGAGGCCGACGATGACGACCACGACGACGGCGACGACGACGACGCCGCCGCCGCCGCGGCGGAGGCCGCCGGCGCGGGGGAGGCCTCCGGAGCGTCGGGCGCGGGCACGCCGCAGGCCAAGGCGCGCGGGCCAGCAGGGCCGACGGTATGACGACGAGGACGACGAGGACGACGACGACGACGACGACGAGGACGACGACGACGACGCTGCTGACGACGACGAGGCCGAACTTCGACCCTTGCTGCCGCCGCGGTCGGAAGATGTCCAGGGACCTCTTCGAGCCTCGATCCTCAGAGCTGGCGGCCCCCCCAGCAGTGACCCCCCCTGGCATGTTGCCCGAGGCAGCGTCCCCCCCCCCTCCATGGCCTGGCCGGGAGGACGTGCGCACGGGTCCGTTGATCTTCGGCACGCCCGAAATGGGTACAGTCGGGGCCCTGAAGAAGGAACCCTTTTCGTTGGGGAGGGGCTCCGCGTTCCTTAGGTGTTTCACAGCTTGCCTCAGGTTTTCCTTATGTTTTCGACAGGAAATCGAAGGTTCACTTATGGAAAAAAGGGGACTCGGTCAACGCCTCGACTGTACAGTGGGGGCCCTTGCCAAGAGGCACCTTGCTTGCCTCCAGGGTGCCCTGGGTTTCTCGGGTTTCGATGGTTTTGCCATGGAGAGCGCGACGTTCCCACACCAAAAATCAAGGGACGTGCTGGGGTCTCAGGGTTGGGTTCCTGGTGGAAGGGTTCTGTTGGTCGGGCCCCTACTGCACATCAGGGACACAATTGTCGGGTCGGGAGGATGGGGCTGGGAGAGTTGAAGATATCATTACCCGTACACTGAGACCCTGACGCTGCAATGTTTTCACACCGGTCGTTTTCGCTCAATTTCGGGCCTGGGACTTTCCTAGATCGATGTTGCTCGAAAAATGATGCAGAAAGATGGGGTCCGGGGCTCTGGTCGTGATTCACTGCGATGTTACAATTTGTTTGCCACGTCGGGTCTTCTCGAGGTAGGCGGCCGAAGGTATTGTTCACTGCATCCGGATGCTATTGGTCATGCCTTTCATCCTGCCACCCCCTTCCTCCCAACACGGTTATTGTTCTCCTCAGGGCAATCAAGACGTTGAAAAAGCGAGAGTTTTGAGCTAAGGAAGGGCTCGGGTATACTGTCCGTGCATCACATTTGCTCCGAGGGGGAAAAGGTACCCAGACCGTTGTTCTCGGCTCGTTTTGTACCTTTTTGGGCACGCCGGGAGGTCCTCGTCGCCACCGCTGGATTCGCCTCGAGATGCTGGTCAGAACGTACCTGGGGAGAGGTGCGGGGAGTAGTGGCGGGCATGTCCTTGTACAGGAGGAATAATCGAGAATGGTAGTACAATAGTCCGGGGGCAATGTTTCGCGCTCTTTGGCTTGTTTTGTTTGTTCATGCTATTTCATTTTCCTTCCAACATCCACCTGTAGGAAGACATGCCCGACCTACAGGCGGCCCGGATTAGTAGGTCGACCCTGCCAGATCAAGGGTACCTTCATGTCCAGTGTCCTGCGACCCGTGCCTCCTGCACTTCCGTGGCAGCGCGGCCCTTGGAAGGGTCTCGTGTCCTCTCGCGTGTCCTCTCCAATCAATTTCAGCTGTAAGAGTAGCGTTATCGGTACCTTTGGGTTTCCCCATCCGTGTCGAGGAGCATTTTGGTGGCATAGGCCCGCCGTGGCCCCAGAACATTCCCTTCGTTCCCTATTCACCAAGCGCCTGGCATCGCTCGGACGCGCGCGATTTTCCTTGGCGAGGACCGTCGCGGGGCATCCTGGAACATCAACCCCAAAAAAGCACGCACGAAAATTGAAGAGTGCACGGGGAATGGGCGCCCGAGCGATGGCCAGAGCGCGTTCCACTACTCGCAAAGTGCCTGCTCGCAAACGTCCGAAACAAAAAAAAACACGTGTCTGCTTCGATGAGATTTCTCGTGGATCCCCCGCGGCGGATCCAGGCCACCTGCGAGTGGTTACTCTTTGGGAGCAGTGGAGCGCGCTCGTCGACTTGTCGTGTGTTCGCGACGGCAGCACAGCGGTTGTGCGGAGAAGTGCGCACGATGCCCAGCGGCAGAGGCTGTCCAGGGCCAGCAGCGGCCGCTGCTGCTGTCAAGAGGGGAACAACAAAACCACGCCGACCCCCACACGACGGCCCTGGGACTCTACTGCGGAGGCCTGCCCTGCTCGATCCCCTCCTCGGGTGCGTTCGCTCGAAGGGCTGCGCCTGTCGGGGTGCGTGCCAGGAGGGTCGCTCTCCCGCCCTCTGTGCTGGGCAGGTGGCTCCCTTCCTCCCGCGGGGTGCGACGAGCGAGAGCCCGAGGCGAGCACAGGAGCAGGCTGGAGGCAGCGGGGGCTGGAAACTCCACGGAAGCGGAAGTGGCCAGGGCCGGCAAGGAGGAGGAGGAGGAGGAGGAGGAGGAGGAAGGAGAAGGAGGAGGAGGAGGAGGAGGAGGAGGAGGGGGCGGGGCCAGCGGCCGCCGCGAGGCGGAGGCGGAGGCGGAGGCGGAAGCCGTTGCCGCGGCCTCCCCGCGGCCCGCGCTGTCCCCGCGGCCCACGCCGAGGAGCCGCGTGGGAGCTTGTGCGTGCGCGCGGCCTTTTGTTTCGAGCAGAGCGGAGACCCATGCCAAGAAGCACCCTGCTTGCCTCCAGGGTGTCCTTCGGGGGTGGACAGATACCCCAACAGTGACACGTCGATTAGTGAATTGTCCGTTTTCGGTTCTCGAGAGGGCGCCGTGGCCGTTATTTTCCAGGCTTGCGCCCGCCAGGTTTGGGCCTCAGGTCGTTTTCTCTAAGCCATGTTTCACTAACGGGGGGTCTGTCCATCCCCGAGTCCTGGGTTTCTCGGGTTTCGATGGCTTTGCCATGGAGAGGGCGGCGTCCCCACACCAAGAATCGATGGACGTCCTGGGGTCTCAGGGTCGGGTTTCTTGCGAGAGGGGTCTTGTGGACTGGCCTCCACTGTGGGGGATGGACTACAGAATGGATTGACCCCAAAAGTTGATTCCCTCGTCGAATTCGCAAACAGAGACGTGTGACGCTCGCAGATATGGGAACATGAGTCGCATTTCTCGTGGGTTTGGCGAACAATCATGGGGTAAATCGATTCTGTAGTCGATACCCTACTCGATCCTTCCTTCCTTGCTTCCTCGTCGCTGCCGCCTGGCCGCGCACTCGCGGCGAGCCCAGGGGGCAAGGGAAAAGGGGCGGGCCTTCTCAGAAGGCTCGGGCGTCCCCTGGCCTTCGGATAAGTTCTTTGAGCCTTCCCCGATGGCACAGGAGACCTCTCGGAAGGCGCGAGGGCCTCTGAGAAGTCCCGGCGCCTGCTGAGAAGGCCCTCTCCCTCTCACTTCCCCCCCGTCGCTCGCCGCAGGCGCCCGCTTGCCTACCACTCTGGCCCGCCTCGCCTTCGCTGCCCATGCCCGGGTGTGCGCACGGCGTGGTCGGAATTCCGCTCGGATCCCTGCCCCGTCTTCCAGGGGGGCCGGCCGCGCGCGTCCCCTGGTTGTTCGGGCGAGCTCCTCCGCCTCGTCTTCAGGCGGGTCTGTCCCTCTGCAGGAGGAATTTTCAAGAACAGTCAGAAAACAGTCGGGGGACGATTTTTCGAGTATTTGTTTAAAACAAATCATCTTTGGGTGTTTCTAATTTCCCGTCCAGAATCCCGCTGTAGAGGGACAGGCCCGACTTGACCCGAGTTGTTCGGGTGATCTTCTCCGCCTCGCCGCTGCGCGCGAGGCCGCGGCCGCCCACGAACAAAAAACGCGTGCGGGCGTGCTGGGGCTGGCGCTGGCCCCCCGTTCGGCAGGTCGGACATCGGCCGGGCACCGCAGGCCCAGAGGTTGACACCAACACTACGATCGACGGCGTGCCTCCACCGAGGGATGAAGATCCCAATCTCGGTGCTGGTGGTGATGCTCTGGCTTCCAGGGCGACCGAACTCTTACCACCAACACCGAAATCCAGGATCATCTTCCCCCTGTGGAGGCAACCCCCTGTTTCGCTGTTGGTGCCCATTTGCAGGCCTCCAAGGGCACCTTGCATGCAGCACACCGGTTTCTGGTGCCTGGGGCCTGCGCGCTCCTCGTGGCGATGAGGCTCGACGCTCAAGTCGGGTCTGTCCCTCTACAGGGGGGGCTATTCAAAAATAGTCAACAATTAGTCTGGGGACGATTTTTTCCTATCTTTGACAAGTTTGTTGCATTTTACGACTCTTGTGGGTTTTTTTGTCCCAAGTCCCCCTGTAGGAGGACAGGCCCGACTTAACTCTACGCCTGAGGCCTCCTCCCGCGTTCCTCCTCGGCGGTTGTCTGCCTTTTTCCCCCAGTTGCCCTCCTCTTTCCCTTGGTGGCCCGAAAGGCCACTGAGGGGACGAGGAGGGCCTGAAAGTGTGCTTGCCCTGGTTCCGGCGCGGTCCGCCGGCTTGCCGAAGGCGTTGGCGTCCGCGCCCTCGCTGCTGACAATCAGTGCGTATTGGAGCCGTCCGGGGGGCTGAGGTGGATCAGCATTGGTTGGAGAAAGGAGGCCCGCTTTGCCTCCACGGATGGATGCAGCTCGAAAATTCTGGGCTTACGCCACACCGCCGACCCCTTCGGATATCCGGTACGGCCTTGGGTGGGGGGGGGGTCCGCGCAGCATTAACAATCTGTCTTTCGCTATCTCGCGCGTGGTTTGTTCTTGTGCACTGCCCCCCCCATGTCTCCGCGCCAAATTGCAGCCGGTTGCTGCGGCCTCGCATCAGGTCCACTCTCAGCAACTTGGTACGTTTGTATGTACTAATGATCGTATATATACATATACATATGTGTATATATACAGAAACACATGCAATCTTATATTGTACACACACGCGTACATAACATGGGCAGGCATGCGTGCACAGAGGTGGCACTGCGCGGTGCCATTCGACAGCGTGTTTTTGGGCTCAAGAATTGGCTCGCGGTGGGTTCATTCGGCGCCAGCGACAGCGGATGATGTTACAGTCGCGAGCGACAGCGACGCGTTCTTTGGCCAGCCACGAGCAGATCTTAATTAGTTTTTGCGTGTGCTGGGCATGTACATATATAAGCCAGATGATACAGGGGCGTCCCCCCGCAACGCAAGTATATATATATATATATATGGATACATATATGTGTGTGAATATATACATATATATATGTATACATACGTGTGCATGTACATGACATGTATGTATACATGTATACATACGTAGGGGCGTCCCCCTTCATATGCTGGCTTGTGTGTTTCTTTCCCGAAGATATTGTGCAACGTGCTTGAAGCACAGGTACATATCGGACGTCGCCGACGCATTGCGGCGAGGCTCACGCGCGGGCGGAATCAAGCGTCGGCGAGTTGAGCTGCTGCGACGCTAGTATGGGGAAAGGGGGAGGCATGAGGTGGTTCAGAAAAGGAGGAGGGATTAGTGATGCAGATTCTGTCTCTTCTTAGCCGCAAAATTGTAGGAAGACTCCGACAAAAGCCCTGCGAGGATGATCTCGCAGCGCGCGGACGCCCCACCGCGCAGGGTGGAGGTTTTGAAGCCAGTGAAAACACCACGCGCGTTTTTTGTTGTCCTCCGGATCAACGGGGGCGCCTCTTGGAGGGTGTCATTTTCGGAGGCGCGTTCGAGGCTTTAGACAGATCGAGACCAAATCAAAAAGAAAGAAAAAAAAAAAAAAAAACAATGGTTGTGTCAGGATAATCGCTCCTTGCCGCCTGGTGGTGAGTGTGCATTCTCTATGCGGTCGCGGTAGGGGCTCGAGGATGGTCACGTTCGTTCGGCGCAAGATCTCTGGGCAGCCAGGCCTTCCTCCGACGAGACCGTTCACGCGAGTTTCGTTGGGATGCTCGGGTGTCGCTGTGACATCTAGTTTCGATGGCAGCGTCTTTTCCGCAGTTTACTCCAAGGTTGCGCCAGGATAATCGCGCCTCGCGGCCTGCGTTGGAGAGCGATCCCCCCCCATGGGTCCTGGGGGGGGGGGGGGGGGGGGGGGGCGCGAGAACGATCTCGCAGCGCGCGGAGGTCTCAGCGATTGGCGGTGGACTCTGCGACGCCAGTAAAAAAACACGTGCGTTTTTTTGTTTCTGCACGACGAGCGCTGAGGTGTCGCGATGCCATGCTCGACGCACGTCCTATTCAGAACCCCCCCAATGCCGAAACCGTTGTGGCTCCAGCGCGCAGCCCATGAGGAGCGCCTTTTTTCGGCCCCCGCGGGAGTAGCGACGCATGGCTGATGAGGCGGCGCTGGGCGCCGCGTCGCCGTCGGCTTCCGCAGCCGCTGCCGATGTGCAAGCGCTCCCGCCGCATGCTGCTGCTGCCGATGATGATGAGAACTGGGGCTCGCGGACGTTGGGCGCAGCGGATGGGGGCACTCGCGCGGCGCAGCCACAGACAGCGACGCCGCAGCCGCACCCGGAGCCACAGCAGACACCCCAACCACAGTCAGTGGCTCCGCAGCGACAGCCGATACGAGAGAAGAGAGCGCCTTGCCACAGGGCATCATCGCTGCAGCCATCGCCTCGGAGACAGCAAGCACCTCGACCGGAGAAAGCGCGCCCGCGCGATCAGCGGCAGCCGAAGCCCCCGCTGCATCCGCCACCACCAGAACTACAATCAGCGCGGCTGAGTGTGGAGTTGCAGCCAGCATTCCCGCAGCATCCGTCACCACAACCAAAGTTAGGGCAGCCGCGCGGCGAGCTGCACTGGGCAGTTCCGCAGTTTCCGCCAGCGCCCCCGGTGCCGCCACCCCCAGTGCTGGCGCGGCGATCGTCAACTTGGGTTCTGCCAAATGGGCAGCGTGGCGGGCGAGCAGAGGCGCTGCCACCAGTGCCTGTGCCAGCGCCGCCCGCGCCGCCGCCAGTTGACCACAAGGCCCAGGGCTTGCCAAGGGTCCCAAAGACTCCGAGTCCTCCGGAAAGGAAGCGCCCAAAACGATTTGCAGCCTCAGCTTCAGTTGCCGCGGGGGTGGCTGGATGCAGTGGCGGCGGCAGCCTCCGCAGATGCAGCGACCCCAGCAGATGCAGCAACAACGGGCTCAGCAATGGGTGCAACAACGGCAGTGGTGACAAAAGCGCGGACGTCCAGCGAATCTGCGGCGTGGCACAGTGCCTACGCGCAGGGCTTCCAGGACGGCGTCAGTTTTGGATTCGAGAGCGGGAAGAAGCGCGGCGCCCTCGCTGGTGCGATGAAGGAGATTAGGGTTTATGAACTCATTCGTTTTTTGATTTTCCATATGCATTGTCCTTGTGTTGTGTTAGGTGTTGTCTCCTTTCCTCTCTCCCTCTCTCTCTTTCTTCCTCTGGTTACTTGTCTGATCAGACTCTGAACGAACTCTGAGTGAACTGCAGCCCAGCGAGGAACGGCAGAAGTGGACGAGCTGGCACGGTGCAGCTCCAGGTTCGCCGCCTGAAGGGTTCGAGGCCATGACGACCCAGATCGCCCAGGAGATCGGCTCGTTCCCGGCGGCGGAGACGGGCATCTTTGTTGAAAAGGGGTTGGGGGACGTATCATGGAGGAAAGAAAGGAAGGATGGACAAAGAAAGTGAGGAGAAGGGCCGGCAAGGAGGACAGAAGGAAGGACGACACAAGGAGGACGGGAAATACGGAGGAAGGATGAGACAGAAGAAAAGAAAGAAGGAGACATGACGGAGGGGGATTCCCACGGGCGAAGAAGGCACCTAAAGGAATGCAAGAGGGACTTGACGCAAAACAGGGGGATAACGGAATAGTGAAGAATGTCCAGTATTGGATCTTGCGGTTTCATCCTGCACGTTGCTCATTGCATCCTGCCAGTCGACGCGGTCTGAGAGGACCCCGAGATAATCGCCGGCAGCCTTCCCAAGATGAGCGACGCCGCCGCGGCTTCGACTTCTAGCGTTGCGAGCGGCCCCGAGCGCCGGGGGGGGCCGAATGCGAGGGCAAAACGGATTAGTGAGGGGTTCTTGTAGTGCGTCAGAGGCGGCAGGCGCTCGGCCAGTGGCTTGTGGCCGCTGCCACTTCGCGAGCAGATTTCAAGTTGTTTTTTTTGCGTGTGCAGCGTTACTTTTGCACATCCAGATGATGCAGCCCCCCCCCCCCCCCCCCCCCCACACACACATCGCAGCAATGCGTATGGGCGCCCCCCTCGTATGCTTCCTCATGGCATCCTTGTCGAACATATAGTGCAACGTCTTGCTGCGCAGGTCAAAGCCGCGCGTCGCCGATGCACGGCGGCGAGGCCCACGCGAGTACGGAATTATGTCCTGGCTAGTTGAGCTGCCGCGATGCACGCGTGGGGAAAGGAGGAGGGGCGAGGGGGGGTTAGAGAAGGAGAGGGATTCGCAATGCGGAGCGCTTCCCCTTCCAAGTCGACACATTGTAGGAGGCGCCGACAAGAGCCATGCGAGGGTGAACTCGCAGCGTGCGGATGTCTCATCGCGCGGCGGTGGAGGTTTTGAAGGCCGACACCACGCGCGGTTTTTTCTCCGGCCCAACGGGCGCGTTCCCCGGCGGGTTCCCTTGCGGAGGCGCGTTGGAGTTCGGACCGGGCGGGCATCAAGCCAAAAAAAAGTCCACATCCAACGGCCGCGCCAGGATAATCGCGCCTTGCGGTCTGGGTTAGCGGGTGTGCTTTCTCCATGCGGCTGGCGCTGGGAGCGCGAGGATGGTCGCGTTCCGTCGTGCGGCGACAGATTCCGCGTTCGCAAAGGGCAGCACGAGATATTGAGAGCGGGGCGTGCGCGCGCCAAAGAGGACGCAGGAGGAGGCAGGGAGGGGGGAGGGCGAGGAAGAGGACAACGACGATTCGCAGCCCCCTCGTGAGTGGCCGAATTGGCTCGAGTACTTCCCGCGCGCTCAGCGCGCATATCAGGGTTGCACTCGAAACCGTTAGCATCGATGCCCGATAGCCTCCGCGACCGATCCCGCTCGCCACCAGTAGAGGAAGGCGCGGGCAAGGACAACTTGCAGGCAGAGAAAGGCGCAGGCAAGGGGAAAGAAAAGGACAAGAGCACGGGCGATGGTTTTGAGGAGTGCTTGCAGTCAGCGCTGGAGGCCACGCTCACAGCACGCAGCCGCTCAAATTTTGAGATGTCGCAGGCAATCAAGGACATGGACGAAGCCGCGAGGCAGAACCGCGAGCTGAAAAAGCTGCATTGGACTTAACATGTCGGTTGGGGTACCTTGAGATGGTTGTGAAGGCTTGTTTTTCCGAACAAATTAAACAGAAGGTTTTGAACTGCCCGCGTTCGAAGCGGGCGCGCACGAAAGAGGACTACGCAACGTGGTGGCGCCAGAACCTGGAGGACACCCAATGGGGCCCAAGGTACTGGAGCTACTACGTCAAGTGCTGGATGTACATCGCAGAGAACAACGACGATTTCGTATACATCCGCGACTTACAGTACAACGATCGATTCCACGGCTGGACCCCATGTACAACTCGGGCGACATACGAAGAGCTTCGTCGGGATCGATGGCCACAGGATTTGGGACCACAGGTTCTACATGACAGGCACTTCGTAGTTTTGTTGGCCGCAAAGCCATGCTCGATTGGCTTGAACTTTATCTTTATACAAGGTCGCCTCGAGCAGCGAATACCAATATAACCAGACTATGCATGAATATAGATGTATAGATATATGTAGAGGTACCTGTATGTATACATATATATACATACATACATATATATACACATATACATACATGTCTATGTTTCTATATGTGTGTTCATACATTTTTATATATACACTTCATATGTATACCAGTTCGCCTCGAGCAGTGGACACCAATATAAGCCGACTATGTGAATATATATATATATATATATATATATGCATATGTACATGCATATATATATATATATTCATATATGTATGTATATATGCATACAGATATGTAATTACATATATATACATATATGTATGTATATATAAACATATATACGTGGGTGCGTCCCTCTCATATCTTGGTTTGTGCTATCCTGTTCGAAGATGCTGTGCAACGTCTTGCAAGCACAGGTAGACATTGCATTTCGCCGGCGCACGGCGGCGAGGCTCACCCGCGCACGGAATCACGCGCCCGCGAGTTGACGTTCTGCGATGCGCGCAGGGGGGAGAGGGGGGGGATGAGGGGGATTCAGAGAAGGAGGGGGGATTAGTGATGCGGAGCGCTGCCTCGCCCAGGCCGCAACAGTGTAGGAGGACTCCGACAAAGCAGCCGTGCGAGGCTGAACTCGCAGTGGCGGATGTCCTAGCACGCGGCGGTGGAGCTTTTGAATCCAGTAAACAACCACGCGCGGTTTTTTTTTCGCCAGCGCGAGTGCCTCCTGGAAGGCTGTATCTCTGGAGGCGCGCGGGAGAGTGTGGACAGGTTGAGGATCAATCTCAAAAGAAGTCCACGCCGCAACGGTCGCTCCAGAATTGTTCCTTGCGGTCTGGGTTATCGAATGCGCTTTCTTTCTGCGGTTGGCGGTAGATCCCCTGGCACCCAGACCTTCCTCCGACAAGAACGTCCATGCGAAAATCGTTGGAATGCTTCAGTGCCGCTGTGGCTTCAAATTTCGATGGCAGCGGCTTCTCCGGAATCCACTCCAAGGTTGCGCCCGGAGAATCGTGCCGCGCGGTCAGGGTTGGCGAGTGCGGTTTCGGCATGCGGCTGGCTCCAGAGGCGCGAGGATGGCCGCGCTTCGCGCGGCGGCTGCCCCCCCGGCAGCAAGGCCCCCCTCTCCCGCTCTAAGAAACCACTTCTTTTTTTTATTTGCTGGGTTGCTCCATTGCTGTTGTGGTGGACACATCGATGGCAGCGGCGTTCCCGCAGCCCGCCCCAAGGTTGCGCCAGGATAATCGCGTCTCGCGGCCTGTGTTGAGGAGTTATCTCCTTCCCTGGGTCCTGGGGTGGAGCGCGAGACTAATCTCGCACCTGGCGGGTGTGCTAGTGATCGGCGGTGGCAGGTTTGAGATGTTTATATATATACATATATATATATGTATATATATAAACAAAAAAAAACGCGTTTTTTCCTTCGGGGCCACGGGGGCGCCCTGGAGGAACTCATGCCCGAAAGCGTGTTGAAGCCATCGGACAAGTCGCGAACGCGGACGTCTGGGGCCGAAAGAGAGCGAGAACATCCAACGAGGGCGATGTCCCAACGTTGAACCTCGTGGGCTGAGAATCAATATGATGTTGATTATCAGACCCCTTTCGTGAGCGGCCGAATTGGCTCGAGTACTCCCCGCGCGCTCAGCGCGCATGTCAGGGCCTCGTTCGAAACCATTGTTATCGATGCCCGATGGTCCCCGCGACCGATCCCGCTCGCCATCAGCACAGAAAAGCGCAGGCAAAGACAACGTGCAGGCAGAGAAAGGCGCAGACAAGGACACAGGCAAGGACAAGAGTATGGACGATGGCCTTGAGGATTGCTTGCCGTCTGCGCTGGAGGCTGCGTTCACAGCACGCAGCCGCTCAAACTTGGAGATGTTGCAGGCAATGAAAGACATGGGCGAATCCGCGAGGCAGAACTGTGAGCTGAAGAAGGCTGCATTTGATTTAACATGTCGGGTGGTTTATCTTGAGACGGTTGTGAAGGCGTGCTTGTCCGATCGCATCAAATGCAATATTTTGCACTACCCGCGCGAGAGGGCGAGTTCTCAGCACCCGCCGCCTTGCAAGGATCCCAAAGGCGACCAGAGGGACTTGAAATCCGAGGAGGGCGATCCGAAACGCGTGGAGCGAGGCGGGCTCGAGGTGCAGCGCCTTTTCCAGCATCTCTCCTCCTCCTCGCCCCCCTCTGCCTCCGCCGCCTCCTCCGTCTTCCCCCCCTTCCTCCACCTCCCCCCCCCCCCCCCGAGCTCGGCTGCGCGCTGCCTCGCCGCGACCGTGGTCACGCGCTGGCGAGGGCGTGAGAATATATAAAGAGAGAGAGAGAGAGAGAGAGAGAGAGAGAGAGAGAGAGAGAGAGAGAGAGAGAGAGAGAGAGAGAGACCCAACGTTGAGCCTCGTGGGCTGGGATGGATATCCCATATCATGTTGATTCTTATTATCTCCCCCATCTTCTTTTCCCATAGCTACTCAGGCACCGGCGACTTGCGGATCCCAGCAGTGCAAGTGCATAACCGCGCAGCCGCGGAGCCCAAAACTGAAATTATGGATGCCGATTCTTTCATTCTTCATTGCTGCTTGGTGTTATTTGGATGCAGAGATATCCGACCAGGTGGTCTCGATTTTTTTACGGCCTGGTTGCGGATGCGACCCGGTTGGGGCGGCGCCATTGACAGGCCCCACAACATCTTTGACATGGCCCGCACCTTGCCTGGCGATGTCCGCGAGATGGTGGTTCTTTGCTGCTCTGCCCTGGGTGGTCGATTCGGTGGTCGAGAAACCGTTGGACGGACTGCTCAGTGTTGCCTTGTTCGTTGCAGAGGGCTCCCCCACGGCTTCTTTTGAAGCAGATTGTCTCGGGGCCTCCGCGAGCGACCCGCGCTTGCTTGAGCAATAGAAGCAGCAGAGCACGCGGGTGCACAGATGCAAACCAAGCAACTTTCTTTCCCATCGGGTTATGCTCACCGCGGGGCCGAAGACTGGGCAGCAGCGAGCCGCGCCGCGTCCTGTTGCCGGCCACGAGCAGCTTTCAATTAGCTTTTGCGCCTGCATTGATGGACATGCAAAATCAGATGATACAGGGGCGCTCCCCCCTCAACGCAGGAATATGTTCAGTAGTGCAGAGGTGGAACTGAATACCTATACATATATATTTATATGCATGTAGGAATATACATGCACAAATGTGCCTGCCAAACACACACATATACATATGTGTATATATGTATATATATACACACATAGACACATGTCTATATACGGGGGGGCGCCCCCCCCCCCCCCCCCCCCCCTCAGATGCTCATTTGCGGTATCCTTTTCGAAGAAAGTGTGCAACGTCTTGCAAGCGCAGGTAAATACTGCATTGCCGACGCACGGCGGCGAGTCTCACCCGCGCGCGGAATCATGCGCCCGCAAGTTGAGGGCCCGCGATGCACGCATGGTGAAATGGGGGAGGGATGAGGGGGCGGTAGAGAAGGGGAGGGACTCGTGAGGCGGATCGCTGCCCCGCCCAAGCCGCAACATTGTAGGGGGACTCTGACAAAAGCCATGCGAGCCAGAACTCGCAACGTGCAGGTGTCCCAGCACGCGGCGGTGGAGGTTTTGAAACCAGTAATTTTTATATGTCTATATATACATATATATATATATATATATATATATATATATATATATATATATTACACAAAAAAACGGCGTTTTCCCACTCAACGCGAGTGCGCGGGAGGCTTTGGACAGGTCGAGCATCAAACCAAAAAAGGGAGCCCTCAATGGCCGCTCCAGGATTGTTCCTTGCTGGCTGAGTTGGCGAGTGTGTTTTCTGTATGCGGTCGACGCTAGGGGCGCGAGGATGGTCGCGTTCTGTCGTGCGGCGGTAGATCCCCTGGCGTGCGTATTTTCCTCCGACAGAACGTTTCGCGAATTTCGTAGAATGTGTTTCAGTGCAACTGTTGTCAAATTTCGATGGTAGCGGCTCCTCCACAGTCCACTCCGCGGTTGCGCCGACAGAATCGTGCCTTGCGGTCTGGGTCGGCGAATGTGGTTTCGCATTCGGCGGACTCCAGGGGCGCGAGGATGGGCGCGTATCGCGCGGCAGCTGTCGTCTGGCAGCGAGGCCCCCTCCCGCCCATCCGCGCCAGCATGTGTTTTTTTGGGGGGGGAGGGGGTTGGGTTGCTACAGTGATGTCGCGGTCAAAATACCGACCGCTGCGGTTTCCCCCCACCCCATCCAGGTTGAGCCAGGACGCTCGCGTCTTGCGGCCTGTGCTGGGGAGTTTTTCCCCGCCATGGGTCCTGGGGAGCGAGCGCGAGAGCAATCAGACAGCGTGCGGGTGTGCCGGCGATCCGCGGTGGAACCTTGCAAAACAGAAAAAAAAACACGCGCGGTTTTTTCCCTTCGCCATAGCGGGGGTGTTCTGAAAAGGCGTTATCACCGAAAGCTCGTCGAAGTCTCGGTCCATCGCGAACTTGGATGTTCCCGGGGCCCGACGGAGAGCGACTCCTCCAACGAGGGCGATGGTCCAATTCCATACCATGTTGGTTATTATCCCCCCTCCCATCTTCTCTCCCGTAGCGATTGGCACCAGCGACTTGCGGATCCCAGCACTGCAAGTGCATAGCCGCACACCCGCGAAGCCCAAAACTGAAAGTCTGGATGCCGATTCCTTCATTCTTCATTGCTGTTTGGGGTTATTTGGATGCAGAGATACCGGACCAGGTGGTCTCGATTTTTTTACGGCCTGGTTGCGGAAGTGCCCCGGTTGGGGCGGTGCCATTTACAGGCCCCACAACGTCCTTGATATGGCCCGCGCGTTGCCTGACGATGTCCGCGAGATGATGGTTCCTTTGTTGCAGTGCAAGCCGTCGGGCAAAGTACTCTGGATACAGCAGGCGGATATGGCCCGAGTGGTGGTGGTGTGGTACGTTGGCGGCGTTTACCTTGATGTGCTCGAATCTGTGGTCGAGAAACCGTTGGACGAACTCATCAGTGTTGGCTTGCTCGTTACAGAGGGCCCTCCTGCGGCCCCTGAAGCAGACTTTCTCGGGGCTTCTGCGGGCGACCCGCGCTTACTCGAGTTGTTGAAGCTGCAGAGCACGCGGGTTCAAACCTACAAACCAATTAACTTTCCGCCCCATACTACTACTACTACTGCTACTGTTGCTGCTGCTGCTGCTACTACTACTACTACTACTGCTACTCAGAATTTCATTGTTACTACTACCACGGACCTACCGCGCTTACTACCACTACTATTATTACGACTGCTTTCGCGCATCCGACCACTGCGATTACTATTGTTACTACTACGATTCAGATTGCTACTTCGGCTCGAACTACTAATGCTGCGACGAGTGCTACTATTATTGTATTACTACTACTACTACTACTACTACTACTACTACTACTACTACTACTACGACTACCCGTACTACTACTCTTACTACGACAAGGAATGCGACTAGGACTGCGGCTTCATTGACGACGACTACTACTACTACTACTACTACCACTACTCCTACTGATACTACTACTACTACTAGTACTACTATTACTACTACTACTACTACTACTACTACTACGACTACTACTACTACCACTACTACTACTACTACTACTACTACTACTACTACTACTACTACTACCTATACTACTACTACTACTACTACTACTACTACTACTACTACTACTACTACGACTACTACTACTACTACTACTACTACTACTACTACTACTACTACTACTACTACTACTACTACTACTACTACTACTACTACTATTACCATCGATACTACGACCACGACTTCTGCTACTACCACTATTATTTCTACTACTACTACTACTACTTCTTCTACTACTACTACTACTACTACTACTACTACTACTATTATTACTACTACTACTACTACTACTACTACTACTACTACGACTACGATTACTACTACTACTACTACTACTACGACTACTACTACTACTACTACTACTACTACTACGACTACTACTACTACTGCTACTACTACTACTACTACTTCTACTTCTACTACTACTACTACTACTACTACTACTACTACTACTACTACTACTATTACTATTATTATTGCTCCTCTTACAACCACGGCTACGGCTAGAGGCAAGGCAGACATAAGAAAACCGGGAGGCTCTCGCGGTCGTTATCGTAATCGTCGTCGTCGTCGTTTTCGCTGTCGCGGGGAATGTATGGTCATTTTTTGGGGGCTCTGGCTTAATACTGTTTGGGGCAAAATTTAAAGTGGGCTACCTTGCGCACGAGAGGATTCACGAGAGGATCTGTGAGCATCTTCTCACGAGGAGCGCAATCATATTCAGTGGTTTTGGTTATAGTCGTGATTGTCGTCGTTGTTAGAATCGTGATTGTTCTCGTGATCGCTGTCGCGATTGTAGTCGCAACCGCCGTCGATGTAATAGACGCTATCGTAGTCGTAATCTCAGTCGTAGTTGTAAGCGTCGTCGTCGTCGCGGCGGTTCATTTTCCCTCCATCACCGGGCGGGCTGGAATTTGTTTGGGGCGATTCCCCCCAGGGAATGATGCTCCCTGGGCGACCCTGCGCGACAGAGGAATGGTGAGCACGTGTGTAAGAGAATTGCAATCTAGATCGGCACATGTTTCGCCGAAGGCGTTGCTCACAATCTCATATTTCACCTCGTCGCGTCGTGGTTGTGTGTGTGTGTGCATTTTCCCTCGGCGAGAACCATCGAGGACGATCCTGGACCATCGAGCAAAAAAACACGCACGAGGCCTTCTCGTTCGTCGCCCAGTTGCCTGGGCATCGCTCGGACGTGTGTGCATTTTTCTCGGCGAGAACCATCGAGGACCATCCTGGACCATCGAGCCAACAAAAACACGCACGAGACCGAAACATGCACGGGAAATGGACGTCCGAGCGACGGCAAGTCTCGTTCGTCGCCCAGTTGCCCAATTGGCCTTTGCGCGCCGCGGACGGGCTCTCGAGACGCCCGCCGCCCCCTTGGCAGAATGGCGGCTGCCGCGCGTCGGCCGTCCAGCCTTCGTTTCGGCGGCATCGCTCGGAGGTGTGGCTTTTTTATCGGCGAGTGCCATCGAGGAGTATTTTTGTTCACGTTGCCAAGTAATACACGCACGAAACCTGAAAATGCACAGGGAATGGACGTCCAAGCGATGGCGAGTTTTCGGCGGCGAGCCGGGCCGTGGGGGGAAGCTAGAAGGAGAGGGCCTGCGCAGAGGGTCCGGAAGCCCGCGGCCATCTTAGGAGCTTTCTAAGCCTGGCCCGAGGGCGCTAGGGCCGAAGGCGTTAGGGTTTCCTTTCAACAAGGCGCGAGGCCTTTTGAGAAGTCCCGCCGCCTTCTGAGAAGGCCTTTTTCTTCTCCCTCCCCCCCCTCTCTCGCCACCGATTCTCGCCCCCGCCTCTTTCCTCTCGTCGTGGTCCTCGCCCTCGTCCCCCATGCCGCAGCGACGGCCCTTTGCTGGAGCGCCTTGTGCACACAGTTGGTCGAGAGGCTAAGCAGAGGCGAAGCGTCCTGACTCGCCAATATGCCCATCAACATCAATGAATGTTCTAGGACTCGTTGTGGCTTGCACGAACTGCTCTGGGAACACTTCGCTCGGACAGCACGGTTACAATCTAGCCAGCTTCGCGTTCTCAGAATATCTTCTGCTCTCAGAGCATGTCGTGATAGGACTAGTCGGCCACGCGCCGAAGGGGGGTATGGGCGAGGGGGGAAGACTTCCGAGAAGTTTCCCCTGCTTCTCAAAAGGCGCGGGCCTTACCTATAGATTTAAGGCCCGCGCCCTCTAAGAAGCAGCCTCCTTCCACGAAGCCTTCCCCCCTCCCCCTACCCCCCCTGCGCGACGCCAACCTAGGAATGCCGGGACGGTCGGTCCCTGCTAGAGGGACTCTTGGTGATCCGGCGATCTGCGGCAGAGCGCAAGGTGCGGCCCAGGCCCAGACGCCCGCCCGCGGCCCAAGCTTGGTTCGATGCCTGGCCCCCGGAGGTCCAGACCACTTCCCTGTGGCCGGTTGCTCGTGCTAAGTCGTTTTGTTGACCCCCGAGACCCTGGCATCGTAATCTTTTCACACCCGGTGTTCTCGCTCAGTTTGGGGCCCCTACCCTGACCTTCCAGGAGGGCTAAAAAATAACACCCGACCTAAAAAGCTATCCCAGAGCTATTCTACGTCTTGGTTTTAGGCTGTTTCGTTTGGTTTTTTAGGTTTTTTGGTCTCCAGTGCTAAAAAATAGCTCTCTGGAAGGTCAGGGATAGGGACCCTCACAGGTCGATGCGGCTCGAGACTTGATGCAGGAAGCTGGGGTTTCGGGGCTCCGGTCGTGGTTTTTCGCGGTGTTGCAATCTGAGTGCAACATCGGATCTCCGGGGCGCCCCCGAGGCCCGGCGAGCCCTCAGATCCGACGTAGCGAACAAAATTGCAACATCGTGAAAGTCCGCTCCCGGAGCCTCGAGCCCTATCTTCCTGCGGCAGTGTTCGAGCCGCACCGATCTGTGAGGGCCCCGCGGGGCCCGAAAGGAGGCGAAAGCGCCCGGCTCGAAAACATTGAGTCGCCAGGATCTCAGGATCGGGGGCGGCAAAGAGGGGGGTGAGGACTCCCTGACCCCCTCGAGTAATGAAAAAATCATGACGGAAGGTTTTCCTTCATTTTCGGTCTCTGGGGGCCCTCACCGGGCCTCGGGAGCGTCAAAAAACGACTCAGGATGCAAAGCCAGTCCTGGGGAAAGGGTCGGGACCCCTGGGGTCGACGTAACGAAAAAATCATTACGTCGGGGGTCTGGGCTGGGGGGGGGAGATCATGGCGGGGGCCATGATTTTTCCTCCGACTTCATGGCGCCTCTTCTTATTTCATTACGTCCCTGGCCCCCCTGCTGGGCCGCGCACATGCCGCCGGTCATGATTTGCACCCCCCCTCTTGGACACCCCCCTCTTGGCCGCTCCCGACTTCGGGCCGGGCGAAAGGGGGGGACAGGGAAAGGGGGGGTTACGAAATCTGTTGCATGCAGCTGGATTCGGCCCCACCGAGGAGCCCATTCCTCGATAGATGGCCGCCTCCGGAGCCGGGAGGCGCCGGGAAAATCAGCTACGTGAGCTGATTCTCAACCCCCTCCTTTGCTATCCCCCCCTTTCGCCCGACCCGAGTCCTCCAGAGCTGCCGGGACTCCGGGGCCCCCTCGGGTTCGGGAGCCTCGAGACGGGGGTCAATGCAGACGGGGGTCAGCCAGAGGGCCAGATCTTGCAGGATCCTGCAGGGCCAGGGGCGCATCGGACCCTGGTTTGCGTGCAGGATCTTGCAAGAGTTTGCAGGATCCTTCGCGTTGACCCGGGTTTGGGCGCAGGATCTTGCAGGATTTTGCAAGGCCTGACTGACCCAGGTCTGGATTGACCCGGGTCAGATGACCGACGGGTCATGGACAAATCATGACGAAAGGTTGATCGTTCGGGGGGCCTTTCTGGGCCCAGTGGCCGTCAAGAGCGATTCAGAATGAGAAGCCGGTCTTGGCGAGACTTCTTTGGGGGTCGACGTCATGAAAAGAGCATGACGTCGGGGGTCTGGGCTCAGAGATTTCAGATGTGTCCCAGTCCGATCGAGTCCCGGTCTTGGCCTCGTCCTGCGTTTGCGGTCGCAGCGGCGGGAGTCATTGGCGCGTTCGGAGGCAGCCGTGGGATGCAACGGGTCCGAATGGGATACAGCAGGCGAAGGGGGAGAAGACGCGCGCGGAAATGGAGAGGAGCACGTTCAGAGCGTGAATTTCTGGAACGTGGGTGCCGTCGCACGCACACAGCGAGGACGTGGAAGTCCTTGAAGGAGCAGACCTCAAACCGAGAAACCAGATTCCTGAGCGTTGCTGATAACAAGACAACAAGGATGCATTGCAGTGCCGCCCATGAGCGTCACCTAAAACCAGGTACGACCGATGGACGGCACCCTGCTCCTTAGCATGCAACTCATGGGGGATTCAAGTCAGAATCGGCTCTGGTAGATCCCTCGTCGGAGACAAGCCCAATCTGGCTTCATTCCGCCTAGTCAAGGCTTCATCCCGCTCAATCCGACTCAGTGCCGCTTGGTCTGGCATACTTCAGGCTTCATTTGGCCTAATCCGCCTCAATGACTTGCCAATCGGGTTTGGTAGCCATTGCCGGAGGGGGTTTAGGACGAGGACTGATTCGTTCCAGAGCGTTCCAGACAGCTCTCAGGACTTTCCGGAACGCTCTGAGAAGGCCGCGTCGCCCGAGACATCCTCCAGAGCCGCCAGATCTCAGAGAGTCTCGATTTAGCCTCACCCGAATTTGTCCTCGCCCTGGCCCCGCCTTACTTGGTAGCCGTTCTAGTGGGTCTGACGACGACCTCACAGCAGTTGCGTCTTACTGCTGCTCTCAGGAGAGAAGACAAGCACGCATGAACGTCGATGTCCAGGAGGGAGAATCTGGGAAAGCACAGGAAGTGGATAGGGGAATAGACGAGAGTCCAGAAAAGATGGGCAGATGTACGGGGCCTCCTGGGACTTGTGTTAAGTCGGGCCTGTCTCCCTACAAGGGGATTTTCGACGACAAATAAAAGATACCCCAAAAATAAACAAAAAATTGTCCAAAAATAGTCTGGGGACTATTTTTTGAGGATTTTTTCACCTTTTGGGGGTATTTTTTTGAGTATCTTCAACTTTTTGTCGAAGCTCCCCCTGTAGGGGGACACGCCCGACTTAGGACTTGTGTCTGCTCCTGCTTGGCATCGCTCGGACGAGTGCATTTTTCCTCTGGCGAGGACTATCGAGGAGCATCCTCGATCACTTAAACCACGCACGAAACCGAAAAAAGCACAGGGAATGGACGTCCGAGCGATGGCCAGACTCTCCCCTCCTGGACACCCCCCCTCTCCTGGACCCCCCCCCCTCTTGGACCCCCCCCCTCTTGGCGTCTTGGACACCCCCCTCTTGGCCCCCCCCCTCTTGGCGCCCCCCCCCCCTCCTGGACACCCCCCTCCTGGCCGCTCCCGATGGGACTCCTGCCTGCTCCCGTGGGCGCCGCTCCTCCCCCAGGCGCACGCCGCGGCAGCGGCCCTCGCAGCGCAGGGCCGCCGGCGCCGAGGGGCCGCCGGAGCCGTCGCCCCGCAGGCCGCCGCTCCAGTCGCCGAGGCCGGAGCCGCCGGCCGGCCGTCGTCGTCCGTTCGTCGTCGCCGTCGTCGTCGCCGTCGTCGTCGCAAGTCGTCGTCGTCGTCGCAAGTCGCCGTCGTCGTCGAAAGTCGTCGTCGTCGAAAGTCGCCGTCGTCGGCGTCGCCGTCGTCGTCGAAAGTCGCCGTCCGTCGTCGTCGTCGTCGTCGTGGTCGTCGTCGTCGCCCCAGATCTCCGGCGGCATGAGTTCTTGTCTATGCGGGCGGTGTTCCTCGACGTCGGCCCCCGGGGCCCCTTTCGCGGGCATCGTGGGACCGTGCAAGGTGGATCCAGGACCAGAACCCTACCCCTGTCGGGTGTTGCCAGAAGTGCCCTTGTCGGGTGCTGTCGGGGGTGGCCCGGGCGGCCTCCAGAGCACCCCTCACGACGCCCA
Organism: Prorocentrum cordatum; assembly: GCA_963575745.1. Taxonomy (NCBI): domain Eukaryota; class Dinophyceae; order Prorocentrales; family Prorocentraceae; genus Prorocentrum; species Prorocentrum cordatum. Next base: position 384,001 of record CAUYUJ010002047.1, on the reverse strand, counting down.
GAGGGCCCCAGGGGCTCCAGAATTGAGCGAAAAGCCAAGGGCGCCTTGGGCCAGGGGCACTTCTGTAGAGCAGCCCCCGACCCTCCCTGACCTTCCAGGAGGGCTAAAAAATAGCACCCGACCTAAAAACCTATCCCAGAGCTATTCTACGTCTTGGTTTTAGGCTGTTTCGTTTAGTTTTTTAGGTTTTTAGGTCTCCAGTGCCAAAAAATAGCTCTCTGGAAGGTCAGGGCTGGAGAAGGGGTGGGAAGGTCGAGGGCGGTTTTCCAGCTTCGGGATGCTTGCCAGCGGCGGCGCCTCGCCGGAGGCTCTCCTGCTCCTCCTCCTGCTCCTTCTCCTCCTCCTCCTCCTCCTCTTCCTCCTCCTTATCCTCCTCCTCCTCCTCCTCCTCCCTCCTCCCTCCACCCCTCCAGAGAGGCCCCGCCTGAGCGAGGAGGGTATCGGAAACCCATACTATTTACATGGTTTCGTGCCCCTCGCCTGGGGGGGAAGTGAGAAGGAGAAGGCCTTCTCCGAAGGGGGCGGGGCTTTTCAAATGTGCGTCTTCGGGGGAAGCTCAGACATCTGTTCAGAAGGCCAGGGGACATCCGAGCCTTCTGAGAAGGCCCTCCCCTTCGCAGTTCGCCCCCGGGCTCGCCGCCGACTGGAGCTCGTTGTCGTCGCCTCGGAGGTGTGTGGCGTCGGTTGATGCCCCCCCCCCCCCGCAGCCCCAGACTGGCCCGGGACAAGCCTTAAGTCGGCATGTCTCTCGACAGGAGGTTTGATTCGAGAGGAGTAAAATGTTAGTCTTCTAACGATGTGTGTTGCTTCGGTGACTACGTTTGATTGTTTGATGAATCGTGTTTTTTCTTCCAAATCTCTTCCGAATCCCTGATTAATCGACCCCCCTAAGAAACCATACCCCCCTCCACATGCGACCTATTATTCCGAACCCCTCTTCGACGCGACGCCTTAATGAACTCGACCCCCTAAGCTCCAGTCCAAAGAAAGCGCCCTCATAAACCGGACCCCCCTAGTTACAAAAAAGGCACCTTGAAAACGGGACCCTGGGGACGATTGATAAGGGATTTGGACTACGCCTGTAGGAGGACATACTACCCGACCTGAGTCTGGCCCAGGCCGAGCCCGAGCACTCCCCGAGGCCGCTCGACCCGGGCGGGCGCGCGGGCAGAGAGAACGTCCGCATTGTGCCAGAGGTGGGGGGTTTCTCCGAAGGGCTTTGGCGACCCCTCCTCCCCCTCCTCTTCCTCCTCCTCCCCCTCATCATCATCATCATCCTTCCTCCTCCTCCTCCTCCTCCTCCTCTCCTCGTCCTCCCCCTCCCTCTCCTCCTCCTACTCCTCCTCCCTCCTCCTCCTCCCTCCTCCTACTCCTCCCCTCCTCCTCTCCTCCTCCTCCTCCTCCTCCTCCTCCCTCCCTCCTCCTCCTCCTCCTCCTCCTCCCTCCTCCTCCCCCTCCGTAAGGGTGACATTTAAGAGTATGTGGCCTGCCGCTTTTCTCAGCATCATGATCATCATCATCATCATCATCATCATCATCATCATCATCACCATCATCATCACCATCATCCTCACCATCATCATCACCATCATCATCATCGTCGTCATCATCATCATCATCGTCATTATCATCATCATCATCATAATCCTTTTCATCCCCCTCCGCATGTTCCTTCTCGTATTATTCGTCCTCCACATTTCCTTTCTTTTCCGCGCCATCAAAACAATAAGACATCCGTACAATCAAAACAGTAACAAACCCATACAATCCCAAACAATTAGAAATCCATACAACCAAAAACAATCAGAAACCCATACAATCAAAAACAATCACAAATCCATAAGATCAAACACAATAACAAATCCATACAATCAAAAACAAAAAGAAATCCGTACAATCAAAAACAATGAGAAATCAATACATTCAAAAACAATCAGAAAACGTCTTGGGTCCCCGAACCCTGTGAGGGTACCAACAAAAACCAAAAATCAATTGTTTTCGTGTCTTCGGGCTTCCTCCGGGCCCCTCCAGCTAACAAATCCATACAATCAAAAACAATAAGAAATCCGTACAATCAAAAACAAAAAGATATCCATACAATCAAAAACAATCAGAAAACGTCTTGGGTCCACGAACCCTGTGAGGGTACCAAAAAAACAACAACAAAAAAACCCAAAAACAAAACAAAAAAACATGTGAGGGTACCAACAAAAACCAAAAAACAATGGTTTTCGCGTCTTCGGGCTTCCTCCGGGCCCCTCCAGCCCAGATCCGCCCAGGCAGCCTGAAGGCACGAAAACCATTGTTTTTTGGTTCTTTGGGTACCCTCACAAGTTTTTTTTTTTTTTGTTGTTTTGTTTTGTTTTTTTGGTACCCTCACAGGGTTTGTGGACCCAAGACGTTTTCTGATTGTTTTTGATTGTACGGGTGTCTTATTGTTTTTGATTGTACGGATTTCTTATTGTTTTTGATTGTATGGATTTGTTATTGTTTTTGATTGTATGGGTTTCTTATTGTTTTTGATTGTACGGATTTCTTATTGTTTTTGGTTGTATGTATTTGTTATTGTTTTTGATCGTATGGGCTTCTTATATTTTACAGGTTTCTGATTGTTTCTGATTGTATGGGTTTCTTATTGTTTTTGATTGTATGGGTTTCTTATTGTTTTTGATTGTATGGGTTTCTTATTGTTTTTGATTGTAGGGTGTTCTTATTGATTTTCATTGTGGAGGCTTCTTATCATTTCTCATTGTACCGGCCCCCTCCTCTCCACTACTTATCCCTTCTCCTCCCCCTCCGTCCTGACCTGGGAAGCGAAGAGGCGGAGGGGGAGGAGGAGGAGGAGGAGGAGGAGGAGGAGAGACGATGATGATGGTGATGACGACGACGGTGATGACGATTAGGATTATGATGACGATGATGACGATGATGATGATGACGATGATGATGATGGTGATGATGACGAGGGCGAGGGCGATGACGAGAAGGGATGATGATGGCGATGATGATGATGATGATGATGATGATGATGATGATGATGATGATGATGATGATGATGATGATGGTGACGACGCGGTGCGCGCGCCACAACCGTGCACGCGAGCAAGCTCACGCCATGAGATGCCGCGCGGAAAAACAAACGTCTCGGCGCGAGCAAACAGCGCAGGTCACATACTCTTAAATGTCACCCCCCACCCTCCCCCTCCTCCTCTTCCTCCTCCTCCTCCTCCTCCTTCCCCTCCTCCTCCTCCTCCTCCTCCTCCTCCTCCTCCTCCTCCTCCTCCTCCTCCCTCCTCATCTCTCCTCCTCCCCCTCCTCCTCCGCCTCCTCCTCCTTGGCTCGCCTACGGCCCCAGGGGAAACCGTGCTGCCGGAGGTGGGGGCCGAAAACGGAGGCCCAAACTGCGCCTCGCCGCACACGATCGCGTGGCAAAGACAGTAGGACGGAGGTCTCGGCGTAAGGCGAGCCTGTGCCTCTACAGGAGGAATTTAAAAATAGTCAGAAAAAATATCCCGTGACCATTTTTTGCGCATGTTTGAAATATATGTGTGTGTTTCAGGGTATTTTTCATTTTTCGTCCAAAATCCCCGTGTAGGGGGGCATGCCCAACCTGAGTCTAGGCCTCCTAGGTGGGGTCGGAGTAGATGGGGTCGGAGGATCGCGCCGCATCGCCGATGCATCGCCGAGGCGGGTCGATGTGCAGTCCGATTTGCTTCACGTCCACGTCGCCGACGCATCGCCGACGTCGCCGATGCGTCGCCGGTGCACCGCCGATGCACCGCCGATGCATCGGCGATGTATCGGCGATGCGGCGCGATCCGCCGACCCCATCTACCCGACCCCATCTAGGAGGCCTCTCACGACAGCAGGACGGAGGGTTTCCCCAGTTTTTTTTGTTTCATCCTCATGGTGGCCCTCGCCGGGCCCCGGGGCCCGTCGAAAAAAACGGCTCGAGATGAGAAACCGGTCCCAGGGAAGGGTTGAGTCTTCAGGGGGCCGCGTATCAAAAAAATCAGGACGTCGCATGTCTCAGAAGCCAGGCGAAGGCTGTTAAACCCGTGGCTGCTAAAACGGAGCTCCAGGAAATTGTTTTTTCTTCCGGGTAGCAGCTGGTTTACTCTTTTGCGCGCTGAGGTTTATTTCGGGAATTTGTGTTCTTCTTCCCGAAGACGGTTTTAGCAGCCACGGATTTGCTAGCCCTCGCCCAGCTCCCGAATGTTTGAGTCAGGGGCACCGTCACGGAGGGGACAGGCTCAGGCGTTGAGGGGGGCGTCGGCCCCTCATCGCCAACGTATCGCGCACGGGTGCCCGAGGGCACACTGCCTGCCCAGGCATGTGCAGAGTCGCTATCCGGAGGCCTATCCCCGATCTAGCGGCGATGTACCGCCGATTCCAGACCAAGGCTTTCCCTTCCTCCCAGACCCCCGACGTAATGATTTTTTCATTACGTCGACCCCCAGAGGCCCCGACCCTTTCCCCATGACCGGCTTTCCATCCTGAGTCGTTTTTTGACGCTCCCGAGGCCCGGTGAGGGCCCCCAGAGGCCGAAAACTAGGAAAAACCTCCCGTCGTGATTTTTTCATTACTCGAGGGGGTCTGGGCTGAGCGGGTCTTCCCCGCTCACAGTGCCCCACAGGACGTCGAACCCCGCTCGGCACCGCCTCGTGCCGCTTGTGCTGCCGACGGGCCAGGGGGTTCCCGCGAGGGCGGCCCGTCGGAGGCCAAAGGCGGCGAAAGGCCTCCGACCCGATCTTGCCGCGACGCCGGTCGGACCGAGGGTACTTACGCAGAGGCTCGATGTTCGTTTCGGGGGCCCCCCTCCCAGACCCCCTCGAGTAATGAAAAAATCACGACGGGGGGTTTTTCCTAATTTTCGGCCTCGGGGGGCCCTCACCGGGCCTCGGGAGCGTCAAAAAACGACTCAGGATGCAAAGCCGGTCCTGGGGAAAGGGTCGGGACCCCTGGGGAAAGGGTCGGGACCCCTGGGGTCGACGTCATGAAAAAATCATTACGTCGGGGGTCTGGGCTGGGGCCCACCTACCAGATATGTTCGACTACAGTTTTACTCCAGTTCGACTCCAGTTTGACTCAGGTTCGACTTAGATTCGACTCAGGTTCGACGCAGTTTCGGCTCAGGTTCGTCCCGAGTCGACGGACGTTCAGTGCAGCTTCGGCTCACTAGTGGAGCGAGTGGCTCCAAGAGGGCCCCCAGAATGAGCATCTAACAGGGGGGTTGCAGCCCAATGCGAGGTGGGGGTGAGGAGCGAGCCCAGCTTCAAGTCGGGCCTGTCCCTCTACTGGAGGAATGTTTCAAGACAGTATTAAAAAACAGTCTGGGTACACAATCTTTTCACCCAAAATCCTCCTGTAGGGGGACATGCCCGACCTAAGCCCAGCTCGAGGCCGATCATCAGGGGCGAGGCCCCTCTGAGCCCACCTCTGGCCCTGCTACCCAGACATTCGGCTGCGAGCGAGGGGGGGAAGGTGATCGTTTTTTTGCATCACTGCTTTGCCGATCGGCGCGGTTTCTCGCACCCCCCCTCCCCCCCGGAGTAGATTTTGGCCGTTCTTGGCGCCTGTTTCGAGCAGGTGGAGTCTCCCCCATAGTACGCATGGTCCCAAACAGTCGCGCTAAGCAGCGGTCCGGAGCCGGACCCCCCCCCTCCCCCCCCCCCCCCCCCTTCCGCCCAATGTCGAAACGCCGAATTAAAAAAACGTTCACAAGTGAGAAGGAGCAGGGCCTTCTCAGATGGCGGCTGGACTCCTCAGAAGCCCATGCGGCTTCCGAGGAGTCCATGTCTGCGGTGAAGGCGCAGGACACTTCTCAGAAGGCCGGGGGGATTTCGAGCCTTCTGAGAAGGCCCGCCCCCTTCTCACATCCCTCCCTGGGCTCGCCGCCGCGACCTGCGATGTCCTGATGCGTTCAGGACCCAGCGACTTCCCAAGGGACCGGTTTCCCATCCTGCGTCCTTGTTCGTCGGTGCCGCGGCCCAGCGGGAGTGCGCCCGGAGATGCGAAACTGCCCAACAAATCCCTCCGCCCTGATTTCGGCGTCACCCCAACATACTTATACTATATGTGCGTGGCCCCCCTGGGGGCGACGCGCGCACCGAGAAATCTTGCAGTACATGCGCCGTGGCGGGCGCTTCCTGGCCACGCCGCTCAGGAAACGATATACTTTACGTTCGGATCGCCCGCGCGCCTCCAAGGAGGACATGTTGTACTAGCACTCACGCAGGACGAAAGATGCTCTCCCTGAAGTTTGCGAGGGAACATCGGCGCCGCCGAGCGGACGGCGTCTGAACGAGCTGCGTGCGGCAACCGTGAGGAGAGAGATGCTCTCATGTTGATGGAGGGCTGCACGCGCCTCTAAGGAGGACGTGTATCAGGAGGGGAAAAAACACACAGACACAATTAATCTCCCAGGAGAATACGGGAAAATATGGGAAGTGGGGGGAAGACAAAAACCCAGAAAATATGAGGAATTATTTGATTTGCGTGTATTTATTTGTGTGTCCTGGGGCCCCTTCAGTGCAGCATCGGTATGTCTCTGTGCGTCCCATGTTTTTCTCTGTGGCGGCGCGACTGCACCCGGAGGCCCTCTGCCGACGGCCCCCAGGGTCCGGCGAGGGCCCCCCCGGGGCCGAAGACGGCCGCGAACCTGCGGCGCAAGCACGTCTGGATTCTGGCCCTGCTCTGGTCGGCCCCGCGCAACGGGGGGGAGGTGGATGTGGGAGGAGGAGGAGGAGGAGGAGGAGGAGGCGGAGGAGGAGGAGGAGAGGAGGAGGAGGGAGGAGGAGGGAGGGGAGGAGGAGGAGGGAGGAGGGGGGGGAGGGAGGAGAGGAGGAGGAGAGGAGGAGGGGAGGAGGAGGAGGAGGAGGAGAGGAGAGAGGAAGGAGGAGGAGGGGAGGAGGAGGAGAGGAGGAGGAGGAGGGAGGAGGAGAGAGGAGGGGGGAGGGCTTTTCAGAAGCAGCACCCCTGCTCCTGAGAAGGCGCGGGCCGTGTCCACAGATGTGAGGCCGGCGCATTCTGAGAAGCAGCCTCCTTCTAAGAAGCCGTCCCCCCTCCGCCCCCCCTTGTGCTCACTTCCATGCTGGTTCACCTTGACGCTCTACGTGGCTGCCCCTTTTTCGGCAGTCCCGGGGCCCGGTGAGGGCCCCCAAAGGCTGAAAACGTCCAGAAATTTTACGTCTGGATAGTTTTTTTTTGTGCGACGCGAGCATGTCTGGATTCTGGTCCTGCGAACGGGCTGACCCACCTTGTGACGCCCCACTTGGTTACCCCTTTTTCGATGGTCCTGCGGCCCAGGGAGCGCCCCACAGAGGCCGAAAACGGCCAACATTACGTCCTGATCTCTCTCTCTCTCTCTCTCTCGCTCTCTGTTTTGTTTTTTTGTGTCTCTCTCTCTCTCTCTCTTTCTCTACGGGAGCATGTCTGGCCCTGCGAACTGACTGCCCACCCTTGGCGCCCCCTTTGAGATGCCCCTCCTGCAAGGGCGCGGCGCAATTCCGACGTAAATCCAACGTAATTCCGACGTGGTCCGACGTGAACCCGACGTAAATCCGACGTGTATTCGACGTACATCGAGCCTCAAGTTGCCGCGCGAGGCCTCCCAGACTGCGAAGGCCATACGGCCAGTGCCGCCGACCCTGAGAAGGACGAAGATGAAAGGGAGGAGGAGGAGGAGAGGAGCAGGAGGAGAGGAGAGAGGAGGAGGAGTGAGAGAGAGGAGGGAGAAGGGTGAGGAGGGATGGAGGGCGGAGGAGGAGGAGGAGGGAGGGAGGGAGGGAGGGAGGAGAGGGAGAAGGGAGGATGGAGGAGGGAGGGAGGGAGGGAGGGAGGGAGGGAGGGAGGGAGGGGAGGAGGGAGGGAGGAGGGAGGGAGGGAGGGGAGGGGTGAGGAGGGAGGGATGAGGAGGAGGAGGAGGAGGAGGAGGAGAGGAGAGGGAGAGGAGAGGAGGCAGGGGCCCGCGAGGGCCCTCCCAGATTTTCCTCACAACGCTCCCCCTGGGGATGCCCCCCCCTGCAGGGACGTGGCGCCCATGTCCGCCCGGCTCGCGCGCAGCGGCTTCGACGCCCGCGCCCCAGCGGGAGCGGGCGCCCGCGCTCGCGGCGCTGCGCCTCGGCACCTCTCGGGGGGCACTCAGATGACCGTGGGGGGGGCTCCTCCTCCCCCTCCTCCTCCTCCCTCCCTCCTCCTCCCTCCTCCTCTTCCTCCTTCCTCCCCCTACCTCCTCCGCCTCCTCCTCCTCCTCCTCCTCCCCCTCCTCCTCCTCCTCCTCCTCCTCCTCCTTCTCCTCCGCCTCCTCCCTCCAGTGACCATCGGAACAAAAACGACGCGGCGCGAAGGCGCTGCCCCCAGGAGGGGGACGACTGGTCCCAGGAGCTGGGTCTGGAAAAAGGTCACCTCGTCGGAAGTGTTGCACGGCGCTCTTCAAGTGCTCGTTCTGGGGACCTTCCTGGGGGCCACCTAAGATATTTGTTGGACTCTAGTTACACTCTAGATCGACCCAAGTTCGACTCAAGCTCGACTCAAGTTCGAGTCGAGTGCGACTCAGGTCGACGGACGTTCGACGCAGCATCGACGCATGTGCGGAGCGAATGGCTCCAACAAGGTCCCCAGAACGAGCATGTAACGCTCTGCCCCCCCCCCCCCTGGGGCCGAAGAGAATCCAGATCTCCGGCGCCGCGGGAACTTGTGTTAGGATTCGTGTCTTATCGTCGCGACGGCGGCGATGGCGTGGTCGCTCAAGATCGAAGGCCCCGGCAACCTCTGGGGCCCTCGGCGGCGGAGATCGCTCGAGATTGGACGGCCTGCGCTTTGGCAGAAGCCAGAGCCCGTGCTGGCATGACAAGAGCTTGCTTGTCGCAATAGTGCCATCAATGTTCGGTGCTATGCTGGGAACGGTACTGTTCGACTGCGTGGCCAGATCGCGCTGATGGGGGAGGCCATGATCGGCAGTTCAGTCGACCGCGTGCTGAGGTCACACCGTTGTGCTCGCCGCGGCTAGATGACCAGGCAAGCCCTGTCGGGCGCCATCTTCAGTCGCCGCTAGATGACCAGGCGAGCCCGGCGGGACTCCGTCGTCAGTCTGTGGATCATGATGACGTCATCGTTCTGATGGCTATGACTGTTATCACAATCGTCCTCGCCAGCATCCCATTCAGTCTGATCACGAGCAAAAGTACCGTCCCCGTTAGACTCCTCTGTTGCTGCTTCTCCTGCTATTGATACTACCAGCCCGCCTCCTCTCTGCGGTTGATCGGGAGCGTCTGGCGTAACATTGCGCGGTGCAGTGTCATTTGCTGAGTCGTCTGGGCTTCGAGCTTCTCCGCGCCGCAGATTGGCAGTACCCGTGGATTGGGGTGGTGACCTCAATGCTGCTAGCTACAGGCCCCGACAGCGTCACTGTGAGCGCCCCTCCTCCCCTCTCCCTCCCAGGCCCCTCCCCCATTGGCACCTCTCGGACGTGTTCATTTTCTCAGCGAGGTCCATCGGGGAGCATCTTGGATCTTGGGTCATCTTGCGACAGAAATGTGCACGGGGAGTGGACGTCCGAGCGATGGCGAGCCCCCCCCCCTCAGGAACGGTACTCAGGATGTACCTGCGGGCAGCCCAGGAAAGGGTACTTAGGATGTACCTGCGGGCGGCCAAGGATAAGGTACTTCGGAGGTGCAGTCAACCCGCATAGTAAGGATGGACAACCTTTCCAAGGCTACCCTCGCATCCGTGTCGCTTGGGCGCATCTGTGGTATTTTTCGCTGGCCATCCTAGTTCGAAAGCCATTAGCATGGCCCTCCAAGGCCCTTGTATCCTTGCTGCGCGTCCTCATTAGACGAGTTGACTGTACATGCGGCTGTCCAAGGAGGAGGAGGAGGAGGAGGAGGAGGAGGAGGAGGAGGAGAAGGGGAGGGGGAGAGGAGGAAGAGGAGAGGAGAAGGAGGAGGAGGGGAGGAGAGAAGAGGAGGATGAGGTAGGAGGAGGGCTTAGCAGGCAGCCCAGCGCAAGTCACTTGGGAGCGGTACCCGGGGCCGCAGGCCCAGCCCCGCCACCCCTCCTCAGTCATTCCAGTCCATTTCCCGATTCCCCTTCCACCCCCCCCGGCCCCTCCTCCCCCGCTTCGCTTTCCCCCCATAGTGGGGGGCCTTCTCTCGAGAAAAGAAAACCCGAGCCCTGGAGGGTAAAAATTCTCCGAAGGGCTTAGCCTCCTCCTCCTCCTCCTTCCTCCTCCTCCTCCTCCTCCTCCCCTCCTCCTCCTCCCCCTACTTCTCCTCCTCCTCCTCCTCCTTCTCCTCCTCCTCCTCGTTCTCCTCTTTCTCCTCCTCCTCCTCCTACTCCTCCTCCTCCTCCTCCTCCTCCTTCTCCTCCTCCCCCGGTCATGGGTCCTGGGATCTTGCCGATGCCGACCCTGGTCATGGTCCATGTAGGCCGTGCCGATTCGCGAGGATACTAACACGAAGCGACGCTGAGCAAGATCGGCGCTGGCCAAGATCGGCACGGCGTTTCCGCGTGCAGTCTTCTCATGCCCCCGTTGTTTCCTCCTCCATTCTCGTCGAGGGGCCAGGGACCCAGCTTGCCGGTCAGGAGGAGGAGGAGGAGGAGGAGGAGGAGGAGGAGGACCCTTGGGCCGTCTTGGGTCCCTCTCAGGCCGCTCTCAGGAGGCCTTCTTGGGCTGTCTGGGGCCATCGGGGGATCCTCTTGGGCCGTCTTGGGACCCCCCTGAGGGCTTCTTGGGCTGGCTCGGCGCCAACTTGGAGGCTTCTTGGGCCGTCTTGATCTGACGTACGCCCGAAAAGGCGAGAATGCGAAACCATGTCAACACTGGTTTGGGCCCTGTTGAAGGTTCCCTTGTGGCCCTCCATCTTGGGCCCTCTCGGCGGCATCTTGGACCATCTCGGTGGCCTTGGTGTCATGTTTGTGCCGTGTTGGAAGCTCGAGAGCGCGGGTCCACTCTCCGCAACAATCCTATGGTGATGGGCCTTCGTTTGGGAGAGGCAGCGCCCCGCGTCACCTCCTCACCTCCCGCTCCTCCCTTCTCCCATCCCTGCCTCTGCTCTCCATGTCGGCACGCCACACGCTTCGTGGCTCCATTGGAAGCCCCACCGAGGGCCCCAGTGGCAAGCTTCGCATGGCGGCACGGCACCAATTTCGGCACATCCCTCACATGTCTCGTGCCCCCATAAGGGAGCTCCGCCGAAGGCCCCAGTGGCAAGCTTCGCATGGCGGCCGCACCAACTTAGCACACCTGGCACGTTTGTTGGCCCCTTAGGGAGCTCACCCGAATGACCCACCAGCAGGGTTCGCATGGCGGCACCGCACCCATCTCGGCGCACGCCTCACGCTTCGTGGCCCCGCAGCACGTTCCACGAGAGGCTCCAGCGGCAGGGCTCGCACGGCGGCACCGCCCTGTTTTGGCGCACCCCTCACGTGTATCGTCCCACTTGCTTTGCGGTGCCCACGTCTGGATACGGTCTGGCCCCTCGCCAGGATAGCAATTTTTTTGCGAGGGATCGTGGGCTCTGAAGGAAGGGGCGATGCACGAAACAGTCTGCGATGAGGGGGGGAGGCTTAGAAGATTACAGATCCCCTACCAGACCGCACTTGGCCTTTTTGTCCACGCCTCATCGCGCCAGGGGGCAGAATGGCGGATAGGGAGCACTGATAAACAATGCCAGATCCCTCACCGCGGCGAAGAAGGGGACTGGCAGAAAGAATTCGCCAAGTCACCTGCACCCACAGGGCCAGTAGGTTTATTTCGATGCTTCTGGTAGAAATAGCGTCTTCTTGTAACATTCCGCCATCCTCAAATACAGGCAGCGTGTGCGTGTGTGTGTGTGTGTGTGTGTGTGTGTCTGTGTCTGTGTCTGTGTCTGTGTCTGTGTCTGTGTCTGTGTTTGTGTCTGTGTCTGTGTCTGTGTCTGTGACTGTGTCTGTGTGCGTGCGCGTGCGCGTGCGCGCGTGCGCGTGTGTGCGCGCGTGCGCGTGTGTGCGCGTGTGCGCGTGTGTGCGCGTGTGCGCGTGTGCGTGTGTGCGTGTGTGCGTGTGTGCGTGTGTGCGTGTGTGCGTGCGTGCGTGTGCGTGTCTGTGTGTGTGTGCGTGTGTGCGTGTGTGTGTTTGTGTGTGTTGGGTGTGTGTTGTGCGCGTGCGCGTGCGCGTGCGCGTGCCGCGTGCGCGTGCGCGTGCGCGTGCGCGTCGGGCTTGTGCGTGTGGCGTGTGCGTGTGTGTGCGCGTGCGCGTGCGCGTGCGTGTGCCGTGTGCGTGTGCGGTGCGTGTGCTGTGCTGGCGTGTGCGTGCGCGTGCGCGTGCGCGTGCGCGTGCGCGTGCGTGTGCGTGTGCGTGTGCGTGTGCGTGTGGTGTGCGTGTGCGTGTGCGTGTGCGTGTGCGTGTGCGTGTGCGTGTGCGTGTGCGTGTGCGTGTGCGTGTGCGTGTGCGTGTGCGTGTGTGTGTGTGTGTGTGTGTGTGTGTGTAAGCGTGGTAGCGCTGTTGTGTGGACCGACACATTGTGCACGGCATTGTTGGTACCGTGTTGAGGATCCTTGTTGCGATTCGCGGCGCCTTCTCGGGGCCCTCGTGGGGCCTTGCTCTCTTTCGCCCGTCACCTGAGAGGAAGCGGTAGACACCTCCGGAGTCGCGGATTGAAATCGGCGGATGTAAGGGTTTGCAGCAGTGTTCGAATCAGGAGCTCACACGTCCCAGGGCACCCATAGTTTGAGAGGGAGGGCCAAACTGGTATTCCGAGGCCAGATGGGTCGCGCGCGTTCAGACTGATCAGCCCAGAGTTTGGATGCCTGGGAAGGTTCACCAGAACTCATTTGTAGGGTCCCCATTGTCCAGGAAATTCATGTCCAATTGATGAAGCCTGGCCGTTGCAGCCTGGGAAGCTCCACAGGAGGGGCAGCCAGATATTTCCAAAGTGCAGCAGACGGTATGCAACCTTCAGGACCGACGGGTGTGAAGTATCAGCCCAGTGACGACGGTGAAGTATTAGCCCAGTGACGACGGTGACGACGGTGATCTGTTTGGTTGAACAGTGACGCACGAGCCGTCGGGTATGAAGGTGAGCAGCCATGATCGTGTTTCCATGTGTAGGCGCAGCATCCGAGAGCCCACGGCTGTCAGAGGCGCCCCTGAGATCCAACGTGGCCTGCAGCTTCGCGGACAAGTCTTCAGCCGGGCATGTCCCTCCACAGGAGGGATATTCCCGAATCGTTAACAGAATGGTCCGGCGGCGATTCTTCTGTCATTGTGGACGATTTGGGAACATGTTTTGATTATCCATTTGGCTTATAAAATCCTCTGCAGGAGGACATGCCTGAGCCAAAACAAGTCACGTCCGGAGCCCCAGCTCCCATCTTTCGGGTAATCTGTCCGAGGCCGATGATCTTCAGGAGGGAAAGAAACACACAGACACAATTAATCGTCGACTCCCAGGAAAATATACAAAAATATGGGAAGTGGTGGGGAAGACAAAAACCCAGAAAATATGGGAAAATATGGGGATATTTTTATTTGTGTGTATTTATTTGTGTGTTCCAGTTCCCCTTCAGATCTGTGATGGTCCTGGGGCCCGAAGCCAGGAAGACGCCCGGC
>CAUYUJ010002047.1:325411-365411 GCA_963575745.1 Prorocentrum cordatum | reverse complement strand
TTTGACTACGAAGGCTACTACTACGGCTGTGGTTACAACAACAACTAATACTACCACTACGACTAATACTATTATTACGCCTACTACGATTACTACTACTACGACTACACTGCTACTACGACGACTGTTGCTACTACTACTGCCAGCACGACTACTACCACCATTCGGACTACTATTGGTATTATTACTACCGCTACGACAACTGCGATTATGTCGGTTATGTATGTTATTATTTGTAGTAGTAGTACTACTACGACTGCTAGTATTACTACTACTGGTACGGCTCGTACTACGACTACGACTACTACGACCATCACCACCACCACCACTACTACTACTACGACTGCTACTACTACTACTGCGACTACTACTGCTACTACTACTACTGTACTACTACTACCACTACTACTACTACTACTACTACTACTACTACTACTACTACGACTACGACTACGACTACTACTACTATTACTACTACTACTACTAGTACAACCACTACTGCTACTACTACCACTACTACTACTATTATTACTACTACTACTACTACTACTGCGACTACTACGACTACTACTACTACCACCACTACTCCTACTACTACTACGATTACCGCGACTACTACTACTATTACGACTTCTGCTACTACTACTAACACTACTACTACTACTACTACTACTACTACTACTACTACTACTACTTTTACTACTACTACTACGACGACGACTACTACTACTACTACTACTACTGCTACTACTACTACTACCCTTACAACATCTACTACTACTCCTACTTCTACTACGACTCCTACTGCTACTACTTCTCTTACGACTACTACTACTACTATTGCTACTACTACGACGACTACTACTACTACCATTGCTACAACTACTACTATTACTACTACTATTACTACTACTACTACCACTACTACTACTACTACTACTACTACTACTACTAACTAACTACTACTACAACTACACTACTACTACGATACTTATTACCACCAACCACCACCACCACTACTACTACTACTACTACTACTACTACTACTACGATGACCGCGGCTACTACTACTATTCGCCTTCTTCTACTACGCCTTCTTCTGCTACTACTAACTACTCCGTGACTACGACTACGACGCGGGTGTACTATTACTACTACTACTACTACTACTACTTACCCTTACTGCTATCACCTACTACTACTCACTAACTACTACTAATACTACTAGTACTAGTACTACTACTGACTACTACTACTACTACTTCTACGACGACTTGTACGACTTCGAACTACTACTCTTACTCGTACTACTACTACAAATACTACTACCACTACTATTACTACTACTACTACTACCACCACTACTACTACTACTACTACTACTACTACTACTACTACTACTACCACTACTACTACTACTACTACTACTACTACTACTAGTACTACTACCACTACTGCGACGACGACGACGACGACGACGACGACGACGACGACGACTACTACTACTACCACTGCTACTACTGCTACTACTACTACTACTACTACCTACCTACTACTACTACTACTACTACTACTACTACGACTACTACGACTACTACTACTACTACTACTACTACTACGACGACTACGACTACTACGACTACGACTTCGACTTCGACTTCGACTACTACTACTGCTACTAACTACATACTACCTCTACTACTACTACTAACTATACTTCCTCTACTACGAAAAAAGAACTACTACCACTACTACTATTACTACTACTTGTGGACTACTACTACTACTATTCTACTAACTACTACTACTAACTCTAACTACTACTACTACTACTACTACCAACTACGACTACTCCTCCTACGACTACAACTACGACTAACGACTATACTACTACTAATGAACGACTACTACTACTACTACTATTACTTACTATTACTACTACTACTACTACTACTACCATACGAACCTACTACTACTATCTACTCTACTACTATACTACTACTAACTACTACTGAACTACTACTACTACTACTACTACGACTACTACTACTACTACAACTACTACTACTACTACTACTACTACTACTACTACGACGACGACGACGACGACGACGACGACGACGACGACGACGACGACGACGACGACGACGACGACGACTGCTACTACTACGACTGATACTGCACCACACACGCCGTGCAGCCGTACACCGTACACCCGTACATCCGTGTTGCAGGGGTAGTGAAGCTCATCATCTCCCCGGAACCCCGAACTTCATTACCCTCGGGAGGTAATCGTAGCGGGGGCAGGGTGATGCTTCTCCGCCCCGCTCAAGCCCCGCCGCGGCTCGCCGCCTGTGCCGCCCTGTTGCCTCGCCCCCCCCTGCCTCGCGGAGGTGAGCCCGATGGCGCGGGGAAGGCTACGCCCGCGTCTCCGTCGGTGCGCTTGCCTCGCACGGGAAGGGGGGGGAGCTCGCCCGACGGGCGTTGCGTGATGGGGAGGGCGAGGGGTGGGCGAGGAAAAAGAGGGCACACCACACCCCTTAGGGAGCCTGAAGGGGCCCCCTGGGGTCCAAGAGGGGCACGAAATGTGATCGTTTCGTCGCCCCCCCTCCCCCGAGTTACCCCCCCCTCTGCATTAAGAAACGTCCGACGCACTCGTCCTCCTAATAGAGAACTAGATGGGGGAAGGACTGAGGAGGTGGGGGGAGGAGGGACGGAAGCGGGGGGGAGGAGGGCGGAGGGGACGGGGAAGGGGAGGGGGGAAGAGGACAAGGAGAAGGAGGAGGAGGAGGAAAGGAGGAGAAGGGGGAGGAGGAGGAGGAGCACGAGGAGGAGGAGGAGGAGAGGAGAGGAGGAGGGAGGAAGAATAGGAGAGAGGAGAGGAGGAGAGGAGGAGGATATGTATGTAGGAGGAGGAGGAGGCGAGGAGGGGGAGGAGGAGGCAGGAGGAGGGAGGAGGAGGGAGGAGGAGGGAGGAGAGGGAGGGGGAGGGGTGGAGGAAGAAGGGGAGGGAGGACAACGAGGGAGAAGGAGGGGCGGGAGGAGGAGGAGGAGGAGGAGGAGAGGAGGAGGAGGGAGAGGAGGTAGGGTAGGGCGCAGGGCTCCCTTGCGGGCTCGTGCCCCCTCCCAGACGCCCGATCGTGCGGTTCTTTTGCGTAGCAGCGTTTCTGGAGCTCGGGACTTCGGCCGCCGCCTTGATCTGGCCCCCCACACGCACCACACGCAGCGCGCACACACCACAACACACCACGCACACGCACGCACACGCACACACACTCACACACACACACACTCAAACAACACGAACACGCACACGCACTGCACGCACGCACGCACGCACGACGCACACACTCACACACACCCACACCCACACTCACACACACCACACACACACACACACACACACACGCACACACACACGCGCGCGCAAGTTCTCACTCACGCACGCACGCCGCACGCACGCACGCGCACGCACGCACGCACGCACGCACACACACACACACACCCACACACACACACACACACACACACGCACACGTCGATGATGACGAGGCTGGCGGTCCCACCCCCCCTTCGCCCTGGGGCCCCCGGGCCCCGCTCCCCGCTGGCCTGCGGCCCCGCCCTGTTGGCCCCAGAGCCGGTCGCTCGGGCAGCGGCGGGGGCCAGGCATCGCTCGCACGCGCGCGCCCTTCCCCAATCAGTGCTTGCACGGAAGACGCCCTGCGTAGTTCGACTAGACGTATACGTGCAAATGCATTTTAGGCCCGGGGGGGCCTATGTTTTAGGCCCTTGCCCCAAATGCTATAGATTATGTTAACTTGAAACTATAGGCCCGGGGCCTATGATGTTCAAGGTTTTAGGTCCGGGTGAACAGGCGGGCGGAAAAATAGGACTGGGGGCCTATATTTTAGGTCCGGATACCCTCAGGGTAAGAGTGACCTTTCGCCGGAGTGACCTTTGGTGCGGGAACAGACGGGTCCCCAAATGGCTGAAAACGAAGCAGGAGCAGCGGCTTGCGCGCCTCGGTTTGGTCCCCCCGCGGCCCCCGAAAAGCCGCCAAAGGTCACTCTTACCCTGGGTCACTCTTGCGTGTAGCCGGATAGTAGGAGAAAACACGCCACCCGGGCTGGACGTCCGAGCGATGGCGAGCTCAGGGGCAGCGGCAGGGGGGGGATGGGCCCAGGGGGGCGGGTGGGCGAACCTTCGAGGACGGACCCAGACCCCCGACGTAATGATTTTTTCGTTACATCGACCCCCAGAGGTCCCGACCCTTTCCCCAGGACCGGTTTCTCGTCCTGAGTCGTTTTTTGACGCTCCCGAGGCCCGGTGAGGGCCCCCAGAGGCCGAACATGAAGGAAAACCTCCCGTCACGATTTTTTCACTACTCGAGGGGCTCTGGGGAGGCTGAAGGTTTTCGGACGTTCCCGTCGGCTCTCCGCAGCTTTCCCGCCGCAGGGTGCCCGCGGCTTCGCCTCGCCAGGAGCGTTCTCCGCGAGGCCTGGATCGTCCCGAGCGGCCGCCAGGGAGCGCGGAGCGTCCCGCACGGTCCCACGGAGCGGGGAGGAAGGAGGAGGAGGAGGAGGAGGAGGAGGAGGAGGAGGAGGAGGAGGTAGAGCTCCTGGCCATCCTCGGGAGGGGGGGGGGGCGGTCGGAAACTTTTAGATAGCGCGTCGTTCCGCCCGTTCAGGGCTACCGCGCGTCGGCGCGACACGCGATCCACCTCCCTAGCCTCCGGGCTTGAGCGTCCCGGGACTCTCCGAGCCTCCCGCCCCGCGGAGCGGCAGCACGCTGTCCGCTCGCCAGGCAGAGCGTGCCGCCGGGGCCGCCTCGGCGACACGCTACGCAAGAGTTCCCGACCTCAGGCTTAGACAGACCAGCCATTTCTGGGGGAGCACGGGTCTGGGGGAGCTGGGGGCGCCCTCTTAGATGATCTTCCTCCTTTGTGTGATTTCAAGCAGTGGCACCTGAGACTTCGTACTGCTGCGATGCTGCAGGGCAGCAGCGACGGCCTTGGAATCAGCCCTGGAGGTCGATGCCCTCCTCTCTGGTCGAGGGGAGCGCGTCGACCTCCAGGAACTTGCAGATTCGCTATCGGGGGCACGTCGCCGATCCATCAGCGGTGCTCCTCCCTCGAGCCAGCGCCCCCCCGGGGTACTGCTGCCCCTCAGCTTTTGTGGCTCGATCGCCCTCGCCCTTCCTCTGGAGCCTCCCCCCAGACGTCCACCCTCTCGAGCAACATCCGACGGAGGCCCCAGAGATCCAACGCCTTGACAAAAATCAAGACCAAGGTTTCTCGCACCTTTCTGCCCCTCTATAGGGGCGCTCGCCGGGCCCCGGGACCGTCAACAAAGCGGCTCAGGGTGAAACGCCGGTGCTGGGGAATGGGCCGAGACTTCCGGGGGCCGCGCAGGGAAATAATCACGACAGCGGATCTCTGGGGCTGTTCTGAGTTCGCGGCCCCAAGACTCGTAGAGAACGAGCCCCGGGCACCAGAGCGAGCAGAAGACTGACCGGGGCAGACAGGCGGCCCCGAGGCAAGGGCCAGGGCTTCCAGAGGCTCCGTGCTGAGTCAGGGGTCGACCTCACCAGTGTGTTGGCGATTCCGGGGGCCGTTTTCGTTCCGATGTTGTTTTGCAGCAGAGGCGGGTTGAAGACAAAACGAGGGGAAACAAAAACATTACGAAAACGAAAAACGCTGTTTCAAGTTTAGGTCGTTTCCTGTGTTGAGTGATAGATCTCAGGCCCACCTTGGTCCCAAAGTGTTTCCCCACGCAGCCTGCTGAACGGGGTGCTGTTGTGACAGAAGCTGGTTGCGGCTGGGGAGGGGCTTGGTCGCGAACATCCGCAACATACACATCTTGTGTTAAGTCGGGCCTGTCCCTCTATAGGAGGAAACTTCAACAATAGTTAAAACATTGTCTGGGGACTATTTTTGGAGCATCTTTTGGGGTATTTTAGTATTTTGTGGCACTTTGGGGATATTCTTAATTTTTCGCCCAAGATCTCCCTGTAGGGGGACATGCCCGACCTAAATATTGTGGTCCGGGCCGGCTCGCACGAGAAATCCTCACAGTTCTCGTGGCCGAGTTGGCCGGGATTGGGCGTTTCGCCCGAGACTCAAGCAGTGGCGAAGCGTTCTGGCGCGCCTATAGGCCTACCAAACAATGTCCTTAGAACCGTCCGTGGTCTCCACGACATGTTCTTAGAACGTTTCTGGCTGGGACTGTCTTGTCTTAACACATCGGGTTCATGTTCAAAGCAACTTGTTTTCGTTCTTCGAGCATTTTGGGGGGACGTCCTGGCAGCTCTGGGCTCCGAGGTGCCGCGCGCGAGGTGGTCAAGCCCGTTTCGCCCGAGACGTCCTCGCAATTCCGGGCTTCGAGATGCCGCGCAAGAGATGGCCTGGCCTGTCTCGCTTGTGAAGTCCTCGCAACTCTGGGCTTTGAGATGCCGCGCAAGAGGTGGTCGGGCTTGTTTCGCTTGTGACATCCTCGCCATTCGGGGCCCGTTTCGCCTGACACATCCTCGAAACTCTGCGCTCCGAGGTGCCGCTCACAGCTCTGACCTCAGAGATGACGCGCGCGAGTCCTCGCAATTCTAGGCTTCGAGATGCTGCGCGAGGGGCGGTCCAGCTCGTTTAACGTGATACCCCCTAGCAACCCGTGATTAGCACCTATCTACACATACCTATACACGTATACGCATGCATATATGCGTGTGTATACAGCTGTGTCTCCAAACTCCAGGTGTCAGTCGGCCACGCCGACGCCGCACTGCCGGCCGATGTCATGGAGCTGGACATGACGTTGCCAATCAAGTTGTCAGAGCTGGACATGACGCTGCCCATCAAGGATTGCGGTTAACAGAAGTCGTGGTCGAGATCTTGTGTGTCACGTCCAGTCTACGTCGCATGTGTCAAGCAGTGGCGAAGCGTCGCTGCGTGCCTATAGGCCTACCAAACAATGTTCTAAGAACCTTTTTCTGTGGTCTCCAAGACATGTTCTTAGAGCATTTCTGGCCGGGGCTGTCCTGTTTTAGCACATCGGCTATAGGGATGCCGGGACGGTCGGTCCCTGCTCAAATCTGTGAGTTGCCGACGTGCATCTCTTCATCGCGTCGCACTCGCACCGCTGCGCACGGGCGGTGCACGCACACGGGCTGGCGCGCGGGTCGTGAGCAGCGGCTCGGCGCGCCTGGGATGGAGCTCGCCTCGGGCCTCCGCGCCGCTTTAAGCACCCTCATGTCAAAGCCTGCCTCAGGCCTTGGCATCGCTCGGACGTGTGCATTCTTTTCCTTCGGCGAGGACCATCGAGGAGCATCCTGGATCATTTGGGGAAAAAGCCGCGCACGAAACCGAACAACAACACATGGAAGGGACGTCCGAGCGATGGCCACAGGCGATGGCCGATCGGTACACATTGTTCATTTCTAAGAATTCGAAATTTCTTTGATTTTTTTCTGGGGGCAAGATCCTTTCATTCTTGATTGTTCTATCCTGGGCCTCTTCCCGGCCGCTAGGGGGCCAGGAACAATTAGAAACGAGCGCAATTAGAAACGAGCGCGACTAGAAATGAACGACGTGTACAGAGTGTGTGTATTCACACGGGTGTGCCAGTGTGTGTGAGAGAGAGAGCAGATGCAAAGAAGTAGGTCGGTGCTCAGGGGTGAGGGCGAGTCCCTTGCGCGTGGCCAGTCGCGCAAGATGCCTCCTCGCCGGGGCCGGAGACCAGGTTGCTCCGACGGAGGCCGGCAGACACCGACTGACTCGCAGCAGCCTTGTGATGGGTCTTGGAAGGCGGCGGCGCTGCCCCAGGCGCGAGGCCAGGGGGAAGGAGGAGGAGGAGGAGGAGGAATCAGACACAGGCCAGCGCAAGCACCGACTGACTCGCGGCAGCCTGGTGATGGGTTTTGGACGGCGGCGGCGGCGCACAGAGATTCCCCGCAGCATCTCCGACGCGTTGGGCGAAGTCGGGCGTGTCCCTCCACAGGAGGAGAATTCAAAGATAGCCCACAATCGTCGTGGGACGATTGTTTTAGCACTTGTCTTGCAATCTGGCTGTGTTTTGTTGGGGGAGGGGGGGGGGATTTCTGAATTTTTGGCCCCAAATCCCCCCTGTACCCAGACCCCCGACGTAATGATTTTTTCATTACGTCGACCCCCAGAGGTCCCGACCCTTTCCCCAGGACCGGCTCTGCATGCTGAGTCGTTTTTTGACGCTCCCGAGGCCCGGTGAGGGCCCCCCGGAGGCCGAACATGAAGGAAAACCTCCCGTCACGATTTTTTCACTGCTCGAGGGGGTCAAGGGATCTGGGGGACATGCCCGACCTGAGCATTGGGGTTCTCCCCGCTTGGGGTCCTCCGGGGCCGTTTCGGGCGCCTCTTGGGCCATCTTGGGGCTGCCGTCTGGGGACTCGCTTGGAGCCCTCTTGGGCCGTCCTGGGGCGGTCTTGTGGTTTTCTTCGGCCGTCGTGGAGCGTCGGCTCGCCGAGAAGACGAGAAGGCAAAATTCCTTCCAAAATCATGGAGAAAGGGAGGATTTTGGCCTCTGGGCCCCCCTTGGGCCTGGCTTGGGGTCCTCCGGGGCAGTCTCGGGCTCCCGCCCTTCCCCCTGCAGGGGGCGGCCTCGTCGTGCCATCGGCCTCGGGGGCCGGGGGGCGGCCTCCCACGGAGGCCTGGCGTGGCGAGCGCACCCCCGCCGTGCTCATGCCAGGGTGTGGGAGGTCCCCAGACCCCCTCGAGCAGCGAAAAAATCACGACCGGAGGGTTTCCTCCTCCTCCTCCTCTCCTCCTCCTCCTCCTCCTCCTCCTCCTCCTCCTCCTCCTCCTCCTCCTCCTCCTCCTCCTCCTCCTCCTCCTCCTCCTCCTCCTCCTCCTCCCCTCGAGTAATGAAAAAAACATGACGGGAGGTTTTTCCTAATTTTCGGCCTCGGGGGGCCCTCACCGGGCCTCGGGAGCGTCAAAGAACGACTCTGGATGCAGAGCCGGTCCTGGGGAAAGGGTCGGGACCTTTGGGGGCAGACGCAATGAAAAAATCATTACGTCGGGGGTCTGGGAGGTCTGGGCCATGGAGCCCAGAGCTTGGCATCGCTCGGACGTGTGCATTCTTCCTTCGGCGAGGACCATCGAGGAGCATCCTGGATCATCTGGCGAAAAAGCCGCGCACGAAACCAAAAACAACACAGGGAAGGGACGTCCGAGCGATGCCCAGACTCAGAGTGTCGGAGCGTATCATCTGGGGCAGCTCGGGTCAGGGCTCACGCGGGATCGTGTTTTTCGGGATTCCGGGCCCGAGTTGCCCCGGGCCCGAGTTACCCCGGGTAGTTCGGGCGCCCAAGGATGGGGCCTTTTGCCAAAGTGTGTGGCTCGGCGCGTCCCGCCGAGGCCCCGGGAGGCCTGCCGAGAGCCCATGCAAGACCGTTGGCGAGAGCGCCCAAGCACCGAGAAGGTCGATCCTCGATCTTCGATCGATGGTTTCGATGCTCCCAGGCCGACGCCGCGATGTCATCACCACGTGGACCCCTGGAGGTCTCGCCGCCTTTCCTGGTCCAGTGTGCTCTCGAGCATGTTTGTTCTGGAGGCCAGGCCATGCCTTGCCGTCGTCATTGTCCTCATCGTCACCAGCTCCGCTTCTATCGTCATCGTGTCTGCCGTTGCCGACGTCGCCATGATACCGTGCCTGCCCGAGCCGCCGACTCGCACTGACGTGTTCGCGCGTCAGCACGGCCTGCGAGACGCGCTGGGAAGTGCCCAGATTTGAGCGCCACCGCGGCCGCGTCGGTCGTGCCAGACTAGCTGGCCGCTCTACGAGCGAGCCTGCGCGCTAGCGCGGCCGCAGCGATGCGCTAGCCGGCGCCAAGCAGTCGTCGCAATTGCCGCCGCATGGGTTTTAAAAAATGCAGGTCGTGAGTGGGTGGGTGAGAATTCTGCGCGAGCACTGGAATTGACAACTTCAACTTCGGCCGGGTGACAGTCGTCACATATATGGCACCACGAAGACCGCACAACTAGATTGCACCGCGTAGATGTCACAACGCATGTCGTCGCGCCCTTTCGTTTTGACGCGCAGCCTTACCTCTTGGGGGCGCCTCGGCCACCAGGGCAACCTCTGCCTCGGACGCGGTGAGTTTGCCGCGGGTTTGCCGCGGTGCCGGCGTCGTCAGCTGTGGCGCGGGGCCCAAGGTTTGCAGTCGGTTTGCCGTGGCGTCGGCGTCCTCCATTCGGCCGCGTCGAGGACAGACGGCGCGGCGACATATACTGCTAGAAGCACACCGCTTGGGGCCCACGCTGGCCTGCATCCCTTCGAGCAAGATTTCTCATCGAGTGTGTCCGCGGTCTCTCGCTCCTGCCGCTGCCCCGGGAGGCCTGGACAGACGGCGCCGGCGAGGGGCCCGCGCTGGACGCGGCCCCGCTGGCCGAGGTGCGGCGCAGTCAGGCAGCGTTGTCTTATGCATACACAGATTCCTCTTTAGACACATATACGCGCTTTGATACACAAGCACATCTACGTATATATGTATGTATACATATATACATATATATATATATATATATATATATCTATATATATATATATACGCACGTAGACGTGTACATATGCATGTGAACATGCGTGTACGTAGACATATGCATATGCATCTGTATTTTCTGCTCCCCCCTTGCTCCCTGCGCGGGCCTGCTGGCGCTGTCGGTGTCCCCGCGGATGTTGTCCATCTTGGGACAGACGACCGGCTGCCCAACAGCGGCCACGGTCGGTGTTGGTCAACATCTGTTGTTGGGCATCGTGCCCATGTTTGCGTGCCGACTTCTGGGTGTCCAATCGGTCACTGTCGTCGCTTGTCTCAGATATCCGACGATGTGATGGCAAAGGCCTTACGGCCGGTTCTGCGGACCTTGGAAAGCGCCGAGGAGGAGGAGGCGGAGGACGAGAGGGGGGAGGGGGAGTAGGTGGAGGAGGAGGAGGAGGAGAAGGAAAAGGAGGAGGAGGAGGAGAAGGAAAAGGAGGAGGAGGAGGAGGAGGAGGAGGAGGAGGAGGAGGCGGAGCATGAGGACGACGACGAGGAGGAACCGAAGTCCAAGCGGTCGCCGTCGTCGCTGGTCTCAGATAGCCTCAAGTCGGGCCTGTCCCTCTACAGGAGGAACATTCAAAAAATGTATTAAAAAGTCTGGGGACCATTGTTTGAGCATGTTTTTTAACATATGTTTGAATTCTTCATGGGTGTGTTTAATTTTTCGTCAAAAAATCTCCCTGTAGGGAGACATGCCCGACCTAAAGATAGCCGACGGCGTGTGTGAGCGGTCTTGCGAGAGGGGCGGTCCTGCCACGCTCACGGCCCATTCATCACGAAAAATCACCACCGGAGCCGCATACCCCCTCTTCCCGCTGCATTTGCGGAGCCCGGTCGATCAGGGATGGTTCCGGGTCCCAGAGCGGGGCGAACACGCCCAGTGTGAGCAAGTTGCAGCCCCAGGATCTCAGGGGATCTCAGGGACTGCGGTCGTCGTCGCCGTGGCCATCCTCGTCATCGTCGCCCCTGTCGTCGTCGCCGCCGTCGTCGTCGTCGTTGCCGGGCGGGCGGCCGTCGTCGCCTTCGTCGCGCGCAGGCCGCGCCCGCGGCGGCCCGCAGCGACGGCGACGCCGCGGTGTGGCGCGCGGTCGTCAAGGGCAGGCTGCCGAAGGTGCAGGATGCGCGCAGGAGGGAGGATCGAGGCGGAGGATTTCGGAGGAGGATGAAGGATCAACTCCTCCTCCTCCTCCTCCTCCTCCTCCTCCTCCTCCTCCTCCTCCTCCTCCTCCTCCTCCTCATCCTCCTCCTCCTCCTCCTCCTCCTCCTCCTCCTCCTCCTCCTCCTCCTCCTCCTCCTCCTCCTCCTCCTCCTCCCCCTTCTCGCCCTCCCCTCCTCGGGTCGCCTACGGCCCCGGGGGAAACCGTTCATTCGGAGGAGGATCGAGGATCGATGGGGAGAATCGAGGAGGAGGATCGAGGAACGGGGATCGGGGATCGGGAAGGAGGTCGAGGAGATCGAGGAGGTGAGTATCGGGGAGGATCGAGGAGAGGAGGTCGAGGAGACCGAGGAGATCGCGGATTGAGGAGGAGGAGGTCGAGGAGGAGGATCGAAGGTGCAGCACCAAGGATCGAGGCGGAGGATCGAGGGTGCACAGAAGTCTTTGAGACGCTCTGGGTCGAAGAAGGAGCACTAGCATATCATATAACCGTACATTGTCGGACCTCCGCGCGGATTTCTTGATTCGGGGTTGGCCCCCCCCTGGGCGGCGCCTCCAGCGGCGCCCCTGGCGCTCCGTGCCAAGGGGGGTCTAGCGCTCATCCCAGACCCCCGACATAATGTTTTTGTTCATCACGTCGACCCCCAGAGGTCCCGGCCCCTTCCCCGTGACCGGCTTTGCATCCTGAGTCTTTTTCCCCACATCCAAAGTGGGGTTCTTGTTTTCTCTGGACACCCCGCGCAGGAACAGGAACACACACACACACTCACACTCACACTCACTCACACTCTCTCATCATCAACCTCATCAGCATCATCGATGATGCTCTCTCACATGCTTAGTCACTCACATACTCATCATCATCACCACTCGCACTCCCTCACACGCTCACGAACATCATCATCATCATCATCATCATCATCATCATCATCATCATCATCATCATCATCGGCATCGGCATCTCCTCATTCAAACATCATCATCGCCACCACCACTCACAATCAATCATCATCCTCTTCACCACTCATCTTCACCACCACTCATCATCCTCATCCTCATCATCGTTGAGTAAATTGTGAGGAAGTCTCAGGCGGGAGCCCCCTCCCTATGGGGCCCGCAGATCATGTTGGTAATCCGAGCGGGTCATCGGAACCCTGTAACTGTCGTCACTTTTGGGCTCCCCAGGCCTGAAAATGGAGGAAGTCTCAGGCGGGAGCCTCGTCTGTGAGTGAATTGGGAGGAAGTCTCAGGCGGGAGCTCCCTCCCTATGGGGCCCGCAGATCACGTTGGTAATCCGAGCGGGTCATCGGAAACCTGTAACTGTCGTCACTTTTGGGCTCCTCAAGCCTGAATTTGGAGGAAGTCTCAGGCGGGAGCCTCGTCTGTGAGTGAATTCTGAGGAAGGCTCAGGCGGGAGCCCCCTCCCTATGGGGCCCGCAGATCATGTTGGTAATCCGAGCGGGTCATCGGAACCCTGTAACTGTCGTCACTTTTGGGCTCGTCAAGCCTGAATTTGGAGGAAGTCTCAGGCGGGAGCCTCGTCTCTGAGTGAATTGTGAGGAAGTCTCAGGCGGGAGCCCCCTCCCTATGGGGCCCGCAGATCATGTTGGTAATCCGAGCAGGTCATCGGAACCTTGTAACTGTCGTCACTTCTGGGATCCTCAAGCCTGAATATGGAGGAAGTCTCAGGCGGGAGCCTCGTCTGTGAGTGAACTGCGAGGAAGTCTCAGGCGGGAGCCCCCTCCCTATGGGGCCCGCAGATCATGTTGGTAATCCGAGCGGGTCATCCAAAACCTGTAACTGTCGTCAATTTTGGGTTCTCGCGCTGCCAGAACGCAGCTCCCAGGCCACATTTTGGACGCAACAAGGAAGTTTTTGGGCTCCTCAGGTCGCCGAGGTGCTGCGACAGGGCGCCGAAGGCGCCGACGACGACGGCCAGGCCGAGGCGCGGGCGCGGAGCTTGCTGATGTTCAGGCCCAGCGAAAGGGAGTTCACATGGCAGAGCTCGGGGGCGCACAGCGTGCGCCGCTCGGGGTTCACCCTGACGCACGCGTCCTACCTGACCTCCACGCTGTCGCAGGGCCAGACGCTGCGCAAGGGCGTCACCATCGACTGCGCGAGAGACGAGGACGCTGGCCGCACGGGCATGTCGGACGAGCAGTGGTGGCTGCACCTCTACGTCATGTTCTCCCGCGCCACGTGCATGCGGAACATGCTGATCCTGCGGCCGCCGCCGCGAGAGTTCCTGGAGTGCGGGCCGCCGGCGTCCCTGCGGAAGGCGCTCCTGGAGTTCGACAAGAGAGCGGTTTTGTCCAGGGCGGAGGCGAAGCAGCTCGCGGCAGAGCTGGGTTTCGTGCTGCCTTCCGCCTGAGCGCGGCTGCGCCTCGCTCGAAGCCCGCGGGGTTGTCCCAACGGCTTGGTCTTGCGCGCCAACGGCTCGCGGGGTTGTCCCGACAGCCTGGCCCGCGGGGTTGTCCCAACGGCTGCGCGACGTGACCAGTAGAGAACGCGCCTGTGCTGGCCGTGGCGGCGACGGCGCCGAGGAACATCGACATGCGCGCTCATGCAACAGGAAGGGGAGGAGGTGGCGGGGCGCGGAACAAACAGGGGGGCGAGGATGGGGACAACGTAAGGAGTGGAAGGGGGGCCCGCGCCAAGGCGAGAAGAAATATACGCAGAAGAGACAGCCAGGACGCCTCACCAACCACGAGGACGACGGTGATGGCTTTTTCCAGATTCGCCCAGAGGATTCTTATGTGGGGTTCTTCCGTCGGAGTAATTTTGACGCCCCCGAGGCCCGGTGAGGGCCTCTGGAGGCCGAAAATGAACAAAAGCCTTCCGTCGTGATTTTTGTCAGTACTCGAGGGGGTCTGGGATCAAGGAACCGCGAGCGGATGTTCGCACGCGAAGTTGTTCGTACATTCTGTCTAGAACGTTTCGGAGCCCAGACCTGATCCTGAGCTCTGCCCTCCGCCACTGGCGTCGGCTCCTCGACGACGACGACGACGTCGACGACGACGACGACGACGATGGGCTGACGAGGAGGAGGAGGATGAGGAGGAGGGGGTCGGCAATCTGGCAGGAGGAGGACGAGGACGAGGACGACGACGGAGGAGGAGGAGGAGGAGGAGGGGGATGAGGAAGAGGAGGAGGAGGAGGAGGAGGAGGAGGAGGAGGAGGAGGAGGAGGAGGAGGAGGAGGAGGAGGGGGAGGAGGAGGAGGAGGAGGAGGAGGGGGAGGGGGAGGAGGAGGAGCCCGCTGGCGCGAGGGCCCAGAGGAGCCCAGCGCGTCGGCGGCAGAGCCGCACGGCGGCCTCGCCTCGGGCCTCGGGGTTCTCGGCCCATTCCCCCCGGCATCGCTTTGACGTGTGCGTTTTTTTCCTCGGCGAGGACCTTCGAGGAGCATCCTTGATCCTTTGGCGAAAAAACACACTTTTTTATCTGCGGCTCCAAGGAAGATTCCAGAGAGCGGGTCGAATCAAGCATGGAAAACACGCAAGATAATTGCCAGCGGGCCAAAAGCCAACGCCGGAATGCACAAGGGAATCAAGCAGCGGCCGACACGCGAAAAAATTTCCAGCAGGCGAAAAAACCACACATGAAACCGAAAAAAAGCACAGGAAATGGACGTCCGAGCGATGGCCAGCTCCCCGGGGACAAGTTTCTCCTCCTGGGTGGCTTTTTGAGGGCCCCGAGGCACCGGAAGGGCCCCCGGAGGCAGAGAATTTGGGGAAATTGCCCATTCTGATTTTTCCCAACCATCCTGTGGTGCTGGGTCCTCGTTTTGAAGAGACGTCGCCCCGCGTTCCTTCTCCTCCCCTCCTCTTCTCTCCTCCTCCCCCTCCTCCCCCCTCCCGTCACTCCTCCCGTCACTCCTCCCTTCTCCCTGCGTTTCACCCACCCAGTATAGTGCGTCGTGGCCCCATAGGGAGCTCCACCGAAGGCGCCAGTCGGCCCGGATTAGTCGGTCGACCCTGCCAAATCAAGGGTACCTTTGTGTCCTGTGTCTCGCGACCTGTGCCTCCTGCATTCCTTTGGCAGCGTGACCCTCGGAAGGGTCTCGTGTCCTCTCGCGTGTCCTGTCCAATGAAGTCCGACTGTAACCCGAGGGGGTCTGGTCTAGGCCTCCCAGATGGGGTCGGAGTAGATGGGGTCGGAGGCTCGCACCGCATCGCCGATGCATCGGCGATGCATCGGCGATGCATTGGCGATGCGGCTCGATGTGGAGACTGTGTTTCCCCACGCCGACGTCGCCGATGCATCGCCGATGCATTGCCGATGCATCGGCGATGCATTGGCGATGCGGTGCGATCCTTCGACCCCATCTACTCGGACCCCATCTAGGAGGCCTCTATCTGGGTCCTGGGCCCTGTCGCTGTGACCACGCCCTCCTGGCCGAGGCCAGGAGGGGCTGCGCACCACCCTCGGCCTCGGGGGGGCCTTGGGTCAGGCACGGCGGGGGCGTCCAGCTGCCCTCTGCGCACTCCCCCTCCCCAGTCGCCCTCCCCAGTCATAAGTCGGGCCTGTCCCTCGACAGAGGGGAGATCAAAAAATGGGAAAAAATCGTGTGGGGACCATCTTTCTAGCATTTTCAAGCTATTTTGAATATTTTGGGGTGTTCTTATTTTTCGTCGAAAATCCCCCTGTGGGGGGGGGGCATGCCCGACCTAACCCCAGTCCCACTCCCCATTCCTCCTGGCGGCAACATCGCAGAGCGGGTTTCGTTCGGAAACCGATCGGGTGGGCCCGGGGTGTCCTGGAGAATTTCGTTTCGGATTTCGAGGTGAATTTCGTGCGATTTTTTTGGGGGCCAGGAATGAAGACGGACAAGAATCCACGCGAAATTCATCCGCTGCAGCACGTCTGCAAGGTCGGTGCAGTGACCATTCCCCTCCTTCAGTCCCAGAGCCCCCTCGGGTCATGAGAAAGTCATGCCCGAAGGTTTCTCGTTCTGGTTTTCGGCCTCCCTCTCAGACCCCCTCGGGCCATGAGACAAATCATGACAGAAGGTTTCTCGTAATGATTTTCGGCCTCCATCCCAGACTCCCCCCTCGGGTCATGAGAAAGAGAGAGCGCGCCCACAGCGCCAGAACAAAGGGGGGGGTCCCCCCTTAGCTACCCCCCCCCCTCCCTTCCACCTCCCCTGCTGGAAGCTCCCCCCCCCTCCCCTCCGTTTTCGCCTCCCCCCTGAAGCTCCCCCCCCTCCCCCCCTTTCGCCACTCCGAAGCTACCCTCCCTCCCTCCCCTTTCCAAAGGGAGAGGGGGCTTAGCTACCCCGCCCTCCCCTTGACCCCCCTCTGCCTTAAGCTACCCCCTCCCTTTCTCCCTTTGGTTCCAAAGGGGGAGGGGGGGGCTTAGCAGACCCCCCCCCCTTTCGGCACCCGGGAAGCTACCCCCCCTCCCCACCTTGCGAAAGGGGAGAGGAGCTTAGCTACCCCCCCCCTCCTTTGACCCCCCTCTGCCGGAAGCCCCCCCCCCCCTCCCTCCATTCTTCTCCCCCCTGCCAGAAGGTACCCTCCCCTCCCCCCCTTTCCAAAAGGGAAGGGGCGGCTTAGCTACCACCCCCTTCCCTTGAGCTTCCCCTGCCGGACGATCCTCCCCCGTCGCCGTCTTCGTTGCCGTCGCCGTCGCTCGACGTCTTCGTACGACGCCGTCGTCATCCTCGTCGTCTTCGTCGCCGCCGTCGCCGTCATTGTCGCCGTCATCGCGTGACCTCGTCGTGGTCGTCACGACGAGGACGAGGTCATACGAAGACGGCGACGGACGACGCACGACCGACGACCGACCACGACCCAGGGTCAGAGAAAGCGAGACCACGACCCAGGGGCTGTGAAAACGAGGAAACGAAGCAGGGTCAGAGAAAACGAGACCACGGCCCAGGGGCCAAGAAAACGAGCAAACGAACCAGGGTCCGAGAACACGAGACCACGACCCAGGGGCCGAGAAACGAGACAAAGAGAAAACGAAACCAGGACCTGAGAAAACGAGAACACGACCCAAGGGACGAGAAAACGAGGAAAAGAGAAAACGAAGCAGGGCCAGAGAAAACGAAACAAAAACCTTGAGGCCGAGAAAAAGAGAAAACGATACAATGAATCAGAATCACAAAAAACGAGACTACGACCCAGGGGCCGAGAAAACGAGAAAACGAGCCAAGGTCCGAGCAAACGAGACCACGACACAGGCCGAGAAAACGATAATATCCGTTCGAGTGCAGAGAAAACGAGAACACGAACCAGGGTCAGAGAAAACGAGACTACGACCCAGGGGCCGAGAAAACGAGACAACGAAAAAACAAAGCAGCGTCCGAGAAAACGAGACCACGACCCAGGGGCCGAGAAAACGAGAAAACGCTAAAACTAACCAGGGTCCGAGAAAACTGGACCACGACCCAGGGGCCGAGAAAACAATAATCGAGAACACGAAACAGGGGCAGACAAAAACAGGAAGACGAGAAAACGAACCAGGGTCCGAGAAGACAAATCCATAATCCAGTGGCAGAGAAAACGAGAAAACGAGAAAACGAACAAGGGTCCTAGAAAACAAAAACACAATCCAGGGGCCGACAAACGGAGAACACGAGAAACCGAACCAGGGCCCGAGACCACGACCCAGGAACCGAAAAAACGAGAAACGAGGAACCGCAACGGCGTCCGAGAAAACGAGACCAAGGGGCCGAGAAAACGAGCAAACGAGGAAACAAAGCAGGGTCCGAGAAAACTGAGCCACGACCCAGTGGCCGGGAAAACAAGAAAACGAGAACACGAACCAGGGTCCGAGAAAATTGGACCACGACCCAGGGGACGATGAAACAAGAAAACAAGACAACGAACCAGGGTCAGAGAAGTCGAGACCACGGCCTAGGGGCCGAGAACACGAGAAAACAAGACAACGAATGATACTGGCGAAAAACCCCAATCAGGGCTATCGGGCTAGGGGGCTATAGGGCTATTGATCTATATGGCTATTGAGCTATAGGGCTATAGAGTTGTAGGGCTATAGGGCTGTTGGGCTATTGGGCTATAGGGTTATAGGGCTTAGAGCTATAGGGCCCCCGGGCACCCCCAGGCACCCCCGGGCACCCCCGGGCACGCCCGGGCACCCGGGCACCCGGGCACCCCCGGGCACCCCTTGGGCACCGGGGCCCCGGGCACCCCTGGGCACCCGGGCACCCGGGCGTGCAGCGAAAATCGGCGACAGACCTAACCTAACCATATAAATCCGCTAGGGCCCCTACAGAGGCAAGCTCTGATTGGGGAGCCAGCGCCCGAGATAACAAGGCAAACACCCAGGGGCCGAGAAAACGAGAAAACGAACCACGGGCCGAGAAACCGAGACCGCGACACAGGGGCCGAGAAAACCAGAAAACGTGAAACGAACCAGCGCCCGAGAAAGTTAACGAGACTACGACCCAGGGGCCGAGAAAACGAGAAAACGAGAAAACAAACCAGCGTCCGAGAAAACCAGACCACGACCCAGGTGATCCAGGGGCCGAGAAAACGAGAAAACGAGGAAACGAGGCAGGGCCAGGGAACACACAACCATAATCCAGGGGCCGAGAAAAGGAGAACACGAGAAACCAAACCAGGGTCCGAGAAAACAGGACCAGAATCCAGGGGCCGAGAACACCAAAAAACGACCCAGGGTCCGAGAAAACGAGACCACGACCCAGGGGCCGAGAACACGAGAAAACGAGAAAACTAACCAGGGTCTGAGGAAAATGAGACCACGACCCAGGGGTCGAGAAAACAAGAAAACGAGACCACGAACCAGGGCCTGAGAAACCGACACAGAATCCCAGAATCCGAGACAACGAGAGAGCGAGAAAACGAACCAGGGCCCGAGAGAGCGAGACTACGACCCAGGGGCCGAGAACACGAGAAAGCTAGAAAACGAGCCAACGCCCGAGCAGACGAGACCACGACCAAAGGGCACGGAAACCACGAAAACGAACCATGGTCCGAGAAAACGCGACCATTACCCAGGGGCCGAGAAAACGAGTAAACGATAAAAGGAATCGGGGCCCGAGAAAACGAGACTACGAACCAGGGGCAGAGACAATGAGAAAACGAGACACCGAACCAGGCCCCGAGAAAAGGAGACTACGACCGAGCGGCCGGGGAAACGAGAAAACGCGAAAAAGACCCACGACCCAGGGGCCGAGAAAACGAGACGACAAGAAAACGAACCAGGGTCCGACGAAACCACGACCCAAGGGCCGAGATCACCAGAAAACGCTTGGTTCGAGAAAACGAGACCACGACCCAGGAGCCGAGAAAACGAGGAAAAGAAACCACGACCCAGGGGCCGAGAAAACGAGACCACCATCCGGGGGCCGAGACACCGAGAAAACGAGAATCCTAACCAGCGTCTGAGAAAGCAAAACCACGACCCAGGAGCCGAGAAAACGAGAATACGAGGAAACTAAGCAGGGCCCGAGAAAACGAGACCACGACCCAGGGGCCGAGAAAACGAGAACACGAGAACACGAACCAGGGTCACATAAAAACGAGACCGCGACCCAGGGGCCGAAAACACGAGAAAACAAAAAAAACGATCCAGGGGCAGAGAAAACAAGAAAACAATAAAAAAGGAATCAGGGCCCGTGAAAACGAGAACACGAACCAGGGGCCGAGAAAACAAGAAAACAAGAAAACGAACCAGGGGTCGACGTTATTATCCAATGCGTTCTCTAGCGCTGCAGTGCGCACCTGTCTGATGGGATTTAGCCACTTCGCTATAACCCCGGAAGGGAGGGGGGGGTAGCTTCGGAAGCCCCCCTCTCTTTGTAAGGGAGGGCGGAGAGGGGTAAAGTGAAGCCCCTTTAGCCAGGTCCCCCCTAGTATAGAAACCCTTACAGAAGGGAGGGGGGAGGGGGGAGCTTCGGAAGCTCCCCCCCTCCTTTTCGAAGGGAGGGGGGGGTCAGCTTGAGGCTGGGGCCCCCCTTTCCTTATTCCTGGCGCTGCGGGCGCGCTCATGGCAGAAGGTTTCTCGCTATTGTTTTCGGCCTCGATCCAAGACCCCATCGGGTCATGAGAGAAATCATGACGAAATGTTTCTCGCTATCATTTTCGGCCTCAGTCCCAGACCCCCTCGGGTCATGAGAAAAATGATGACATACAGTCGGGGCGCTGAAGAAGGAACCCTTTTTCCCGGAAAGGGCTCCGGCCCAGGGTTCTCTTTTAGTGGGTAAACCTGTCCCCCGGTGCCAACTTGAAGGAGGCCGGCGAATTTTTTCCCTGATAAATATCGAGGTCGAAGGAGGCCGGCGAATTAAAATTTGAGGATGTCTCGAGCGAAACGCTTGTTTTTGAAATCCCGATCGATAAATCACAGGGTGCGGGCCACTTTTTCGTGTGTTGAGGATGTCTCGAGCGAAACGCTTGCTCCGCAGAGTTTGCCGAGGATGTCTCGAGCGAAACGCTTGTTTTGCAGAGCCGACCGCGACGCGGAAAAGCGCCCCGCGCGAAGGAATTTCGATGATGTTTCGACTAATTTGTTTGTTTTTGTACGATTTCCTGGAATTTTGGCAGGATGTCTCGAGCGAAATGCACGACCCCACCCTAGCACGACCATACCCCAGCACGACCACACCCCAGCACGACCAGACCCCAGCACGACCCCACCCCAGCACGACCCCACCCCAGCACGACCATACCCCAGCACGACCACACCCCAGCACGACCCGACCCCAGCACGACCCTACCCCAGCAAGACCACACCCCAGCACGACCACACCCCAGCACGACCTCACCACAGCACGACCACGCCCCAGCACGACCCACGCACGACCACGCCCCAGCACGACCACCCCCCAGCACGACCACCCCCCCAGCACGACCACCCCCCAGCACGACCACACCCCAGCACGACCACACCCCAGCACGACCCAGCACGACCACACCCCAGCACGACCACACCCCAGCACGACCACACCCCAGCACGACCACACCCCAGCACGACCACACCCCAGCACGACCACACCCCAGCACGACCACACCCCAGCACGACCCGATCGATAAATCACAGGGTGCGGAGCACCCCAGCACGAAACCACCCCAGCACGACCCCACCCCAGCACGACCCCACCCCAGCACGACCACGCCCCAGCATGACCACACCCCAGCACGACCACACCCCAGCACGACCACTCCCCAGCACGACCCCACCCCAGCACGACCCCACCCTAGCACGACCACACCCCAGCACGACCACACCCCAGCACGACCCCACCCCAGCACGATCACACCCCAGCACGACCCCACCCCAGCAAGACCACACCCCAGCACGACCGCACCCCAGCACGACCTTACCACAGCACGACCACACCCCAGCACGACCCCAGCACGACCACGCCCCAGCACGACCACGCCCCAGCACGACCACGCCCCAGCACGACCACGCCCCAGCACGACCACCCCCCAGCACGACCACCCCCCCAGCACGACCACCCCCCAGCACGACCACCCCCCAGCACGACCACACCCCAGCACGACCACTCCCCAGCACGACCACACCGCCTTGGTTGAGTGGTTGCCTGTCGTCGTGGAATGTTTCGTGGGGTGTCTCGTGGAATGTTTCGCGGGGTGTCTCGTGAAATGTTTCGTGAGGTGTCTCGTGGAATGTTTCGTGAGGTGTCTCGTGGGCTGTTTCGTGAGGTGTCTCGTGGGATGTTTCGTGAGGTGTTGCCCAGTTGGGTATCATGAAAACGTGTCCATGCTCCACATGTCTATATCCCTTTCCGGGTTCGTGGGTCCATCATGGTTGTTAGGGAGGGACTCGGTGTTCCTTGATTGTTTCAAAGTTTGCTTCGGGTTTTCCATGGGATATCGAGGTTGAACTTGTGGGAAAAGGGGCCTCGTTCCTTACTTAGGGTTCCTTAGGTCAAGGCCTCGACTGAAAGGTTTCTCGTTCTTTCTGTCGACCTCCGGGGGCAATCACTTACCGGGCCTCGGGGCCGTCAACAGGCGACTCAGGGCGAACAAACCGGTCCCGGGGAGTGGGCCGAGGATTCCGGGGGTCAACGTTCAAGAGGGAAAAAAACGCAGACACAATTAACCCTCGATTCCCCAGAAAATATTGGGAAATATGGGAAGTGGGGGGGAAGACAGAAACCCAGAAAGTATGGGAACATATGGGGAATCTTTTAATTTGTGTGTATTTATTTGTGCGTCCCAGGGCCCCTTCATACGTTACGAAAAAAATCGTGACGTCGTGGGTCTGGAATTCCCGAGACTCATCGTTCCACCTACCCCGCTTCCCTCCGTCCCAGCTGCCCTCCTCCAGGCTCCCTCCCCAGAGCCCTGACGTCACGATTTGTTCAGAACGTCGACCCCAGGAGTTCTCGACCCCTTCCCTGGGACCTGGCTCCTCATCCTGAGTCTTGTTCTGACGGTCTCGAGGCCCAGTGAGGGCCCCCAGAGGCCCAAAATAACGAACAACTTCCCGTCGAGATTTGTTCCACAACGGGAGGGGGTCTGGGTCCAGGAGTGTGACGGGAGTGGGAGAGTACCTCCCCCAACACGACACATGATTCTTGAGCGCCGAGGGCGCATCGTTTGAATGAATTGCGATGAAGTCCCACGCGAGAGCGCGATGCGTACATGAATTGTGAGGAAGTATCAGGCGCGAGCCGTTGTTGTTGTAACTCGGGGGCCAGGTGCCCAGTTTGAGCTTAGTGCCTTTCCTGGAAAAAGAGGGTGCGTCCCCCGGGGGAAGCACTTCAATCGAAAAATCAATGGTCACCGGAGGGGGGACCAACAATAATCATTTGGCCAGTAGTGGGAGTTCAACAACAACAATAACAACAACAAGAAAAACAACAGCAACAACAATAATAAAAACAACAACAGCAACAACAGCAACAACAGCAGCAGCAGCAGCAAGCACGGCGCGGTACTCCCGGCGCCTGGCGAATTATTGAAGCGGCCCTGTTGAGCAAGGCTCGCTCGAGCGGGCTGCATGCGTCCGCTGGCGCCCTACTGGACGGACCGCGGGGAGGGGAGGTGAAAGTGTCGGGCGATGCGTCATGGGGCGGCTCAGCGGCACCGTAACGGGTACTTACTCATGAATGGGTATTTTGGAAGAGTGTCAAAAGTTTGGCCTCTTTCTGGCATTGCAGCGTTGCCCACATCAGGGAGGATTGGGTTCGCCGGGTCGCTGGCCGAGGTATTCGTTGGTGGAGTCCCCTTTAGAGGGGCGCTGAGGGGCGGCAACCAGGGAAACGTAAGACTCGAGTACACCAGAAGTCGGGTTCGCAGTCGCTTTTTGACGAGCCCGTGCTGGATGTGGACGGTCCAGTCTTCGTGGGACGTTTGCAGCAGGAGTTCGCGTTAAATTTCTGACCGGGTCTCGTCATGTTCTTGATGGATCCGTCAGGCCAGCCCAGGCCCCCCGAACCCAAGTCTCACGTCTCCCCGAGATCCGACGTTGCAAAACAAATTCAACATCGCAAAAAATCACAACCAGAGCCCCGGACCCAATGTTTCTGCGTCATTTTCCGAGCCGGATCTATCTGTAAGGGTTTAGGGACACGAAATTCAGCGAACACGCCCGGTGCGAAAAACTTGCAACATAATCTCAGGGAGAGGGACACCTGCTGTGGCCAACACGGGCCCCAGAGCCTAGACCGGGCCCCCTCTGGAGCCCAGATATGGCACGAACGGTGACGGTGCAAGTTTCATCGCCACTCCGCAGTCATCGTCCCCCCACTGAGCAAAGCCCAGAAGAGGGAGGAGGGAGACGAGGAGGAGGAGGAGGAGGAGGAGGAGGAGGAGGAGGAGGAGGGGGAGGAGGAGGGGGAGGAGGAGGAGGAGGAGGAGGAGGAGGAGGAGGAGGGAGAATGGAGGGGACGAGAATCAGGAGAAGAAGGACGACGACAGGGGTACCCCTCCGCCCGGATCGGGGCGCGCCCCTCCACCTTCGAGCCGCGCGGAGCTGCGGGCGCTCGGAGGAGCTGGCTGCTCGGGGGCAGCTGACCAGCGGCCGGATGCAGGACGCCCGCCTGTTTTTTTTGTTCCCGGAAAGGGCGGGGGCCCAGGGTTCTCTTTTAGTTGGTAAACCTAATCCCCCGGTGCCAACTTGAAGGAGGCCGGCGAATTTTTTCCCTGATAAATATCGAGGTCGAAGGAGGCCGGCGAATTAAAATTTGAGGATGTCTCGAGCGAAACGCTTGTTTTTGAAATCCCGATCGATAAATCACAGGGTGCGGGCCACTTTTTCGTGTGTTGAGGATGTCTCGAGCGAAACGCTTGCTCCGCAGAGTTTGCCGAGGATGTCTCGAGCGAAACGCTTGTTTTGCAGAGCCGACCGCGACGCGGAAAAGCGCCCCGCGCGAAGGAATTTCGATGATGTCTCGACTAATTCCTTTGTTTTTGTACGATTTCCTGGAATTTTGGCAGGATGTCTCGAGCGAAATGCACGACCCCACCCTAGCACGACCATACCCCAGCACGACCACACCCCAGCACGACCAGACCCCAGCACGACCCCACCCCAGCACGACCCCACCCCAGCACGACCATACCCCAGCACGACCACACCCCAGCACGACCCGACCCCAGCACGACCCTACCCCAGCAAGACCACACCCCAGCACGACCACACCCAGCACGACCTCACCACAGCACGCACCCCAGCACGCACGCCCCAGCACGACCACGCCCCAGCACGACCACGCCCCAGCACGACCACGCCCCAGCACGACCACCCACCCCAGCACGACCACCCACACCCCCAGCACGACCACCCCCCAGCACGACCACGCCCCAGCACGACCACACCCCAGCACGACCACACCCCAGCACGACCACACCCCAGCACGACCCCACCCAGCACGACCCCACCCCAGCACGACCATACCCCAGCACGACCACACCCCAGCACGACCCCACCCCAGCACGACCCCACCCCAGCAAGACCACACCCCAGCACGACCACACCCCAGCACGACCTCACCACAGCACGACCACACCCCAGCACGACCACGCCCCAGCACGACCACGCCCCAGCACGACCACGCCCCAGCACAACCACCCCCCAGCACGACCACCCCCCCAGCACGACCACACCCCAGCACGACCACCCCCCAGCACGACCACACCCCAGCACGACCACTCCCCAGCACGACCACACCGCCTTGGTTGAGTGGTTGCCTGTCGTCGTGGAATGTTTCGTGGGGTGTCTCGTGGAATGTTTCGCGGGGTGTCTCCTGGAATGTTTCGTGAGGTGTCTCGCGGAATGTTTCGTGAGGTGTCTCGTGGGATGTTTCGTGAGGTGTCTCGTGGGATGTTTCGTGAGGTGTTGCCCCGTTGGGTATCGTGAAAACGTGCCCATGCTCCACATGTCTATATCCCTTTCCGGGTTCGTGGGTCCATCATGTTTTTCCCGGAAAGGGCAAGAGCCCAGGGTTCTCTTTTAGTTGGTAAACCTAATCCCCCGGTGCCTGCTTGAGGGAGGCCGGCGAATTTTTTCCCTGATAAATAACGAGGTCGAAGGAGGCCGGCGAATTAAAATTTGAGGATGTCTCGAGCGAAACGCGCTTGTTTTTGAAATCCCGATCGATAAATCACAGGGTGCGGGCCACTTTTTCGTGTGTTGAGGATGTCTCGAGCGAAACGCTTGCTCCGCAGAGTTTGCCGAGGATGTCTCGAGCGAAACGCTTGTTTTGCAGAGCCGACCGCGACGCGGAAAAGCGCCCCGCGCGAAGGAATTTCGATGATGTCTCGACTAATTCGTTTGTTTTTGTACGATTTCCTGGAATTTTGGCAGGATGTCTCGAGCGAAATGCACGACCCCACCCTAGCACGACCATACCCCAGCACGACCACACCCCAGCACGACCAGACCACGACCCCACCCCAGCACGACCCCACCCCAGCACGACCATACCCCAGCACGACCACACCCCAGCACGACCCGACCCCAGCACGACCCTACCCCAGCACGACCACACCCCAGCACGACCTCACCACAGCACGCCCCACACGACCACCCCAGCACGACCACGCCCCAGCACGACCACGCCCCAGCACGACCACGCCCCAGCACGACCACGCCCCAGCACGACCACCCCCAGCACGACCACCCCCCCAGCACGACCACCCCCGAGCACGACCACCCCCCAGCACGACCACACCCCAGCACGACCACTCCCCAGCACGACCACACCCCAGCACGCACCCCAGCACGACCACACCCCAGCACGACCACACCCCAGCACGACCACACCCCAGCACGACCCCACGCCACACCCCAGCACGACCCACCCCAGCACGACCCCACCCCAGCACGACCCCACCCCAGCACGACCACGCCCCAGCACGACCACGCCCCAGCACGACCACGCCCCAGCACAACCACCCCCAGCACGACCACCCCCCAGCACGACCACACCCCAGCACGACCACCCCCCAGCACGACCACACCCCAGCACGACCACCCCAGCACGACCACACCGCCTTGGTTGAGTGGTTGCCTGTCGTCGTGGAATGTTTCGTGGGGTGTCTCGTGGAATGTTTCGCGGGGTGTCTCCTGGAATGTTTCGTGAGGTGTCTCGCGGAATGTTTCGTGAGGTGTCTCGTGGGATGTTTCGTGAGGTGTCTCGTGGGATGTTTCGTGAGGTGTTGCCCCGTTGGGTATCGTGAAAACGTGCCCATGCTCCACATGTCTATATCCCTTTCCGGGTTCGTGGGTCCATCATGTTGGTAAACCTGTCCCCCGGTGCCAACTTGAGGGAGGCCGGCGAATTTTTTCCCTGATAAATAACGAGGTCGAAGGAGGCCGGCGAATTAAAATTTGAGGATGTCTCGAGCGAAACGCTTGTTTTTGAAATCCCGATCGATAAATCACAGGGTGCGGGCCACTTTTTCGTGTGTTGAGGATGTCTCGAGCGAAACGCTTGCTCCGCAGAGTTTGCCGAGGATGTCTCGAGCGAAACGCTTGTTTTGCAGAGCCGACCGCGACGCGGAAAAGCGCCCCGCGCGAAGGAATTTCGATGATGTTTCGACTAATTTGTTTGTTTTTGTACGATTTCCTGGAATTTTGGCAGGATGTCTCGAGCGAAATGCACGACCCCACCCTAGCACGACCATACCCCAGCACGACCACACCCCAGCACGACCAGACCCCAGCACGACCCCACCCCAGCACGACCCCACCCCAGCACGACCATACCCCAGCACGACCACACCCCAGCACGACCCGACCCCAGCACGACCCTACCCCAGCAAGACCACACCCCAGCACGACCACACCCCAGCACGACCTCACCACAGCACGACCACGCCCCAGCACGACCAGCCCCAGCACGACCACGCCCCAGCACGACCACGCCCCAGCACGACCACCCCCCAGCACGACCACCCCCCCAGCACGACCACCCCCAGCACGACCACACCCCAGCACGACCACACCCCAGCACGACCACTCCCCAGCACGACCACACCCCAGCACGACCACACCCCAGCACGACCACACCCAGTCGCACCCCCGTGGAATGTTTCGTGGCGTGTCTGGTTGAGTGGTTGCCTGTTCGTGGGGTGTCTCGTGGAATGTTTCAAAGGGTGTCTCGTGGAATGTTTCGTGAGGTGTCTCGTGGAATGTTTCGTGAGGTGTCTCGTGGGATGTTTCGCGGGGTGGCACGACCACGCCCCAGCACGACCACCCCCCCAGCACGACCACCCCCCAGCACGACCACCCCCCCAGCACGACCACCCCCCAGCACGACCACACCCCAGCACGACCACACCCCAGCACGACCACTCCCCAGCACGACCACACCCCAGCACGACCACACCCCAGCACGACCACACCCAGTCGCACCCCCGTGGAATGTTTCGTGGCGTGTCTGGTTGAGTGGTTGCCTGTTCGTGGGGTGTCTCGTGGAATGTTTCAAAGGGTGTCTCGTGGAATGTTTCGTGAGGTGTCTCGTGGAATGTTTCGTGAGGTGTCTCGTGGGATGTTTCGCGGGGTGTCTCGTGGGATGTTTCGTGAGATGTCGCCCAGTTGGGTATCGTGAAAACGTGACCATGCTGCACATGTCTTTATCCCTTTCCGGGTTCGTGGGTCCATCATGTTCTTCTAATTATTCCTCCTCCTCGTCCTCCTCCTCCTTCTCATTCTTTCTCCTTCTTCTCCTCCTCCTCCTCCTCCTCCTCCTCCTCCTCCTCCTCCTCCTCCTCCTCCTCCTCCTCCTCCTCCTCCTCCTCCTCCCCCCGCCACCCCCGAGCGAGCCGCCAGTCGGGGGGGGGGGTCGGTCGGCCTCGGCCGGGCGGGCGCGGAGGGGCCCCGCGGACGGTGCGGGCTGGCGCCGTGGCGGTTCCCTTTGTCGCAAGCCTCGAGACTGACAGGCCCTGTTGGTGCCAATTTCCAGGCCTCCAACCTTGTGCAGCCAAGACGCTGAAATGTCGGGCGACGAAATCTATACATATCTACTGCTCCCTGACCAT
Organism: Prorocentrum cordatum; assembly: GCA_963575745.1. Lineage (NCBI taxonomy): Eukaryota > Dinophyceae > Prorocentrales > Prorocentraceae > Prorocentrum > Prorocentrum cordatum. The sequence continues at coordinate 336,243 of CAUYUJ010002047.1, read as the reverse complement.
GCCCATCTTGAACCCAGGAGCTGTGTATGCGCCCTCCTGGCCAAGCCAGGAGGGCGTGGCGTATACACCGCTGCGGGGTTGAGGATGGGCCTGGCCAGGGAGCAGTGGATATGTATAGATTTCGTCGCCCTAAAATGAAGGAACATTTTGGATTCGGAAGGGGCCCGATGTTCCTTACGTTCGCAGGCCTCGAGATTTGACACCAACACCGAGATCGGCGTGCTGGCCTCCACCGAGGGGTGAAGATTCCGGTCTCGGCGATGGTGGTAATATTCTGGCTTCCAAGGTGGCCGAAATATTGCCACCACCACCGAAGTCTAGGATCATCTTCCCCCTGTGGAGGCAAGCCCCGGGGCTGGTGTTGGTGCCAATTTCCAGGCCTCCAACTCCAACCTTGTGCAGCCAAGACGCTGAAATAAAGGAACGGTTTGGATTCGGAAGGGGCCCGATGTTCCTTACGTCCTTCCGTGGTTGTTCCCCTGCAGTCGGGCCGCTGTAGAAGGAACCTTTTCAGTTTGGGAGGGGCTCCGTGTTCCTTAGTTGTTTTACAGCGCTCCCGGGGTTTTCCCCAGGTTTTCCATGGAACATCTGAGTTTAACTGATGGAAAAAAGGGGCCTCGTTCCTCATTTATCGTTCCTTAGGTCAACGCCCCGACTGTAGCCCTTCTCGTGCACCCGTTTTTTTTTGAAGCCGCATATGGGGCTTCGTTCTTGCTTTGGCGTTCCTTCTTTCAGCAGCCCGACTGCATCTGTTGTCGGAAGATCGGTTCAAAGACCAGGGGAGAGCAAACAAAAACAAAAACGCAAATGGAGCCCCTTGGCAAAGCAAGGACAACGACGACGCACAGACGGCGCGCGCGCGCCTCACGCGCACCCAGGGGGGGGGGCGAGGGCCTCCGACGGCTGGAGCCCCTCCGATTCGAGGCGGCTCGGTTCGCTGGCAGGGGCCGCGATGCCGATGCGCCCCGGTCGGCTGCGTGCAAGATCCGGGCACGATCGCGTCGCGAAAGCAGCATCACGATGGTGGGGAATTGTATCACTTAGAGGGAGGAGAAGTCGCAACAAGGCTTCCGTGGGTGGAACTGCTGAAAGATCATTCGCACGCACCCATTCGAGTCATTGTGAGCAACAGTTGGTGAGGCTCTGGGTGGGGATGGAGGTTGCGTCGATGCTCCCATGCAGAGACGCAAGGGCAGCAAGCCAGGCTCAGACCGCCTTGTGCGCCTGTCGTTGCTGTCGGGTGTCTTTCTGCACTTCTGCGTGCCTCTCCCAATCGTCGGCCTCGTGGGGGCCCTCGCCGGGCCCCGGGGCCGCCCACACAGCACGACTGAGGATGAGAAGCTGGCCCCGGGGCCCCTGGGAGAAGGTCGGGGCTCCCAGGGGCCTCGCAGGGACAACGTCAGGACGCCGCACGTCTGGGGAGTACCCTTCCTCCTGCTCCCCCTGCTCCTCCACCTCCTCCTGCTCCTCCTCCTCCTCCTCCTGCTCATCCTCCGCCTCCGCCTCCTCTTCTTCTTTCTTCTCCTCCTCTTCCTGTTCTGTCTCTCCTCCTCCTCCCCCCACTTTGGGGCGTCGCCACGCCATGCTATGGGGCCTGCGCGCCCGGAGAGCTGGTCCCGGGGCAGGCGCGCGCGCACGCCAGGGGTCCCTGTTGCCTCGGGCCGCGCTTTCGCGCGCGAGGTCGCTTCGCTTCGGCTCGGTCCGCCGGCGTCGGCCGGGGCCGCCGGCGTCGGCTGGGGCCCGCGGGAGCCCGGCGCGGCGGTCCGCCTGCGGCGCGGCGGTGGGGCGCCAGCTTCGCTGGCGATCCGCTCCGGTCCGGCCCGATCCGCTTTCGCAATCCTCCGGTCCTGCCCGCAGGTCAGCAGCAGCAGGAGGCCGGCAGGACGGGGAGGCGGGGAGGCGCAGCGCACACCCGCCACGCCACGCCCCGCTGCCGAAGGGCAGGAGGCACCTCCGCGTCGCGAGGGCCCTCGTGGCCGTGGCCACGCGTGGGCGGCGGCGCAGCCCTGGAGAAGCCTCTCGCAGGGCCGCGATCGCTCGTGCCATGGGCCAGCGTGGGGAAAGCGCGCGGATGTATCCCGAAGAGTTTGTCAGAGGGTCCTGCGGGAAGCGCTGGGGGCGGGGCGCCCATATACAAAGTTTTTTGGTCTGCGGGGCGAGAGCGAACCTCGTCCGACAAAAGCTAGGCGGGCTATAGCACCGCTCAAATTGGGGAGACGGGGCACAGGCGGGCGGGGCCTCAGGCGGCCGGAGAGGGCGGGGCCCGGGGGCGCCATATACAGAGGGCGTCGTTCGGAGGTGGATAGACCTCCTACCCTGACACGTCGATTAAGGAATTGGCCGTTTTCGGTTCGCGAGAGGGCGTCACGGCCGTCATTTTTGCGGGTTCAGGTCCGTCGGTTTCGGTCCCAGGCCATTTTCATTAAGGGGAGGTCTACTAAAGGGAGGTTTGTCCACCGCCGAAGAGGGCGTCGTGATGGGGCGCTGGCGCGCCAGGCACAGCAACTCGTCAAGCGCGGCCTAAGGCGAACTGCGGCGGGGACCCCCGGCCGTGGCTTGTTGCGCGGGCGCGCCTGGCAGCACGCGCGGGCACGGGCCACCCCCGCAGCGCTCAGCGCCATTTGATTTTGAAGTGGCCCGAGGACGCGGATGCACCCTAGGCGATGTCTAATAAAACTTACGTTTTCGGCCAGAGTCTCGATGATTCTTAATGTTTCAATGTAAATCCTAAGATACTAATCGAAATTCTGTGTTTGTATTCAAATTCTGAGACGATGAATTTCTTCACCCATGATTTCTTAAGCATTTCGCAGGGTGTACACACGATCCGCAAGCTGACAGCAAGGTGGCCGTCCATTGGCTTCCCTCTGCTTGGCGTTGCACCCGGCTGCCCAGAAGGGTAAGTATGACACATCCAAGCTTAAGTCGGGCACGCCCCTCTACAGGAGGAAACATTGACAGTATTTAGAGAAATAGTCTGGGGACGATGGTCTGGGTATTTGGGGGCATTTGTTATGCATGCTTTGATTATTTTTCCCGGAAAGGGCATAAGCCTAGGGTTCTCTTTTAGTAGGTTTACCCCCGGGTTTGATTTGAGGTGGGCCGGCGAATTTCTTCTGCGATAAATATCGAGGTCGAGGTGGGCCGGCGAATCAAACATTGAGGATGTCTCGAGCGAAACGCTTGTTTTGTGTTGTCCTCTCCTGGGGACCAGAATTCAGAGGATCTCTCAAGTGAAATGCTTCTTTTCACGTGCCCAGGTCTTGAGGATGTCTCAAGCGAGACGCTTAGTTTCACGCTTCCAGGTTGCCCAGGCAGAGGTCTAGCGCCAGGATTTGTTGAGGATGTCTCGAGCGAGACGCTTGGTTTCACGCGTCCTCGTCGCCCAGGTGGATGTCTAGCACGAGGATGTGTTGAGGACGTCTCGATCGAGGTACTTGTTTGTGCGTATCCAGGTTGCCCAGGCGGATGCCTAGCATGAGGATGTGTTGAGAATGTCTCGAGAGATACGCTTGTTCTCACGTGTCCAGGTCGCCAAGGCGGATGTCTAGAATGAGGAGGTGTTGAAAACGTCTCGAGCGAAACGCTTGTTTTCACGTGCCCAGGTCACCCAGGCAGACGTCTCACATGAAGATGTGTTGAGGATGTCTCGAGCGAACCACTTGTTTTCACGTGTCGAGTTCGCCCAGGCGGATGTCTAGCATGAGAATGTGCTGGGGATGTGTTGACAGAAACGTTTGTTTTCACGTGTCGAGGCCGCTCAGGCGGATGTCTAGCATGAGGATTTTGACAGGATGTCTCGAGCGAAACGCTTGTCCCCAGCACGTTCCCTACCGCGTCCCCTTGACACGTCCCGCGGTGCGTCCCCATGGCACGTCCCCTGGCACGTCGCTTGGCGCGTCCCTGGAGACGTTCCGCGGCGCGTCCTTCTGGCATGTCCCCCTGTCAATTAGCTCTGCGGCAGATATGATGTGTTCAGGCAGCTCGAGCTTCAGATCCAGAGCAGTTCGGTCAGGACTCGGATGCAAAGGAGGACTCGACCCACGACGCTATAGAGCACAACCGTGGCATGGCACATTGCAATTCAGCACGGTGCAGCACAGCACAGCCCTTGACACAGTACATCAAGATCGATACATTCAGTATTGCAACCTGGCACGTTCCTTGGCACGTTCCGTGGGGCGTCCCTTGGCGAGTCCCCCTGGCACGTCGCGTGGCGCGTCCCCTGGCACATCCCGTGGCACATCCATTGGAACGTTCCGTAGTGCGTCCCCTTGGCACGTCCCGCGGTGCGACCCCATGGCACGTCCCTTGGCACGTCGCCTGGCGCGTCCCTTGGGACGTTTCGCGGCGCGTCCACCTGGCATGTCCCCCTGTCAATTAGCTCTGCGGCAGATACCATGTGTTCAGGCAGCTCGAGCTCAAGATCCAGTTCAGTTCGGTCAGGACTCGGACGCAACGGAGGACTCGATCCACGACGCTATAGAGCACAACCGCGGCATGGCACATCGTAATTCAACACGGTGCAGCACAGCACAGCCCTTGGCACGGTACATCAAGATCGATACACTCAGCATTGCATTTGCCCGCCACCCAATCAGGTGTCTTTGAAAACGTTGCCATGCGTTACATTTCTATCTTCCTTTCCTGGTTCGTGGGTCGATCATGTTTAATTTGTCATTCAAAATCCGTCTGTAGGAGGACACGCCCGACCTAAATCTAAGTTGAATTGCACCAGGCGTGGCGGTCCCACGAAATCCAATCAACAGAGGTTGACAGCTAGCGGGGCGGGTGCGCCACGATTTCTGACAGCGGAGCCGGAGGGCAGATGCAGTCAGCTGGGTAGATTTTTGGGGCGATGGGTGTGCCGTGCATCGTCCGAAATTTGCGGCGCGATGCGATTGTGCGACGTCCCACCTCCCTGGCTTTCGCAGGCGGCTCTCGCTGACGGACGGGAAAAAATGGGGCTGCGCACGTTGGACTATACCAAATCTGGGCCCGAAGAGGCGCGGTGGCGGGGCGGACCCGCTTTGGGTGCTGCTTGCGCGGCGGATGCACAAGTGGAGGGTCTGCCACAGATGATTCGCGGCCCCTTCTGGTCTCCCTGGAGGAGGCTGTTTGCAGCGTTTGACTTTGTGCGCAGGGATGGTTTGGAAACTTCCCGAGGATGCCCTGCCATGAGAACCAGTCATGTGCACGTGCCGATCGAGGCCCTGCCTCCTCTCGGCGTCCGCTGCCTCATCGTCGACCCCCTACTGCTAAGGCCTTACGGCCGGTGCCGCCGTCCCTGGACGACGACCCCGATGATGGCAGAGGCATTCAGGAAGGTCGGGATCAAACGCTCCCAAGGGTGCCCCAGAGGCTACACGGGGCCCCCAAGAGGTGCCCAGGAAGCCCCACGAAGTTTTGAGGGTGCCTCGGGAGCCTTTGGGGAGCTTCCTGGGGCCTCCTGGTGGTTCCTCTGGGTTCGCCAGAGGGCCTCGTGGGGGCCTTTGGGGGGCTTTTTGGGGCCCCGGGACCCTCCGAGGGGGGATGGTATTCTTACCTGGGACGACCCCCCCCCACTGGCGGGGGAGCCACCAAGGGGAAGGGGCCTTCCCCTCGAATCAAGTGCCACGCTGCTCCATTTCGCTCAGGCTGTTCCGCGTTGGCTGGCGCGCTTACGCAGGAGAGCCTAGGAAGCGGGGGGATCGGCGACGACGACGACGACGACGACGACGACGACGACGACGACGACGACGACGACAACGACGATGACGACGACGACGACGACGATTCAAATGAAACAGCCTCTCGCACACGCCGACCTCATAATTAGTCGCCCTCCTATTTCGTCTTCATTTCTCGCCATCCTTCTCCCCAACCGCCCCTTCACACCTGCGACAACCCCCTCGAACCCTTCGAACACCAATTGTTATTTACATCGTCGTCGTCGTTGTTGGTGTTGCTGCTGCTGATGTTGGGGTTGTTGATGTTGTTTGATGTTGTTGTTGATGTTGTTGTTGTGGTTGTTGTTGTTTATGTTGTTTGTTGTTGTTGCTGCTGCTGTTGCTGTTGTTGCTGTCGCTGTTGTTGTTGCTGTTGTTGTTTCTGATCAGAGTGCTCATGTGTTCATGCAGCAGTGTATCATTAGCATGGGAAGGTAGGAAGATGCAGGTAAGGTAGGGATGTATACATAGCCGTTTGGTTCAGTGAAAAAGCAAGCAAACTTGATTATGGTAGCGCACTGGTAGAGCCCAATACGCGCGCACCCGTTCCTCGATAGGTTCGTTTATTTCGTGAACGGCTTGAGCCAGAGTTCAACACCAGGGTTAACTTCAACATAAAGGTAGAGTTCAACATGCAGGTAGAGTTCGACACAATGGAGCAGATTGTGCAACAGCTTCAGGCGACGCTGGAACGTCAACAACAAGACATTCAATTACTACGTCAACAGCTTGCGGCGGAGCAGGCCAAGACGTCGGTCATCGAGCGCCTCGCGACGTCGATCGACAAGATGGCTGCGAATAGTGGGTCGTCATCCCTTGTGGACACCAAGGGCATAGGCAAACCCACTACGTTTGGAGGCGGGGACGAGAAGGATCTAGAGAAGAAGTTCGGCGTGTGGCAGAGGAGGACCCAGAACTTCATCGTGAGCGTGCACCCGTCTCTGGACGACGTGATGGAGTGGGCCATCGAGAATAAGGAGACCATCACGAACGACATACTGCTGCAGGCCTTTGGCGACGATGCGGATCCAGCCAACAAGATCGATGACATTTTGGAGAAGCCCCACCAGGTGTACAGCATGTTGGTCCAGATCACAGAGGGCGAGGCCAATGACATCGTGTGCAACTCTGGGTCCAACGGGATGGAAGCCTGGCGGAAGTTAAGCAGACGGTTCGACCCGCTTACTGGGGGTAGGGTTCGCAACCTACTTAGGCAGATCATCAGCCCCGGGAGGTGCTCCGTGGACGTTATTGCGGGCGGCTTGGAGCGTTGGGAGGAGCTGGTGACGAAGTACGATCGCTCCAACACGTCCCGGGGAGAGGCCCGGACCCTACCAGAGGACATAAAAATGGCTGCGCTCGAAAGCCTTGTCCCCCAGGAGCTGGAGACGCACCTGCAGCTGAACGCCACGAGGTTCGACACCTACATGGACATGAGGACCGAGATCGTGCGTTACGTGGAGGCGCGGCTCGGAGCCAAGATTCGTGGACCACAGGTTCAGCAGCATGATCGTCATCGAGACCGTGGCAGCGACATGGACGTGGACATGGGATCCCTCCAGAGGCACCCGAAGGGCAAGGACGGCAAGGGCAACTCCGGCAAGGGCTTCGACGGTTACTGTTTTAATTGCGGGGGCTGGGGACATCGCAGTTCCGACTGCCGGAGAGCTCCCCAGGACGGCAAAGGCCGTGGAGGAAAGAGCGACCCCAAAGGCAAGGGTAGGGACTCCAAGGGTAAGGACACCAAAGGCAAAGCACGAGGATCAGGACCGAAAGGAGGCAAGTCAGACGGCAAGGGGGATAAGAATCGAGATCGTAATCGACGTCCACTTCGTTCTGTTGAGGAGGAAGGAGAGGAGGACGAGCATGACCATGATCAAGGAGGAGCTCATGAGACGGGGGCGTTTGAATTGTGCACCCTCGACCTGTGCCCTCTCACGAGCATCACCAGCGACGATTTCGACGAGCACGGCAACCCGAGGACACGCTCTCCCGCACGAGACTGGCGTGACGACGACGGGCGTCGTAACGGCGGGGGCCGGCGCGACGATGGAGCCAGAAGTGGTCATGACGCTCATCCTCACGATCATCATCGTCAAAATCATCCCCATCATGGGTCTCGCACGCGAGCCGGATTGCATAACGCTCCTTGGCGTGCCGAGGGACACGGATCTGGCAACGGAGCTGGACCACATACCGGATCTAGGTCTGACTATGGACACGGGTCAGGCGTGCGAGATGGACGACATACCGGATCTAGGTCTGACTATGGACACGGGTCAGGCGTGCGAGATGGACGACATACTGGATCTAGGTCTGATTATGGACACGGATTTGACAAGGGAGCTGGACGACATACCGGATCTAGGTCTGATTGTCGAGACGGATCTGGCGTGCGAGATGGATCACTTACCGGAGCAAGGTGCGATTCTGGAGCTGGATGTGACGAGCGAGCCGGACGAGATAGTGGAGCTGGATATCATCATCGAGATGGCTCTGACCAGCGAAACGGACGAGATAACGGAGCTATACGTGACCATGGCACTGGACTTGGACACGGAGTGGTTCGTACGGCGACGATGTCTCGCAGTGACGGCATTGACATTCGTTCGCGTTCGAGGGCCCAGAGGAGTAGGTCATCACCCCCTCGACGTGGCAAGGTGGAGCTGAGGAAGCCGGAGCTTGAGGTCAACTCCGTGGACATGAACAGCTTCAAGACTGCGAGTGGCGAGGTCGTGGACGACGAGGGTCCGTTCCAGTTTCTTGGTTACTCCTTGAATGGCCAGCTCTTCCGGTTGAACGGGCGCCTGGCGGACATCCACAAGCCGTTGGTGTCGGCAGGCAAAGTCACGGAGAATTGCATGATCATCTTGAAGGAGCACACCGGCCACGTGATCCCTAGGACGAGTAACCTTGCCAAGAAGATCAACGAGGTGATCCAGAACGAGTTGGAGGCGTCACCGAAGCAGGAGCTGCTGAAGCTGAAGAACGAGCTGTGGAAGTTCAACCTGGACACGGGCGCTGCGTGCACGGTGTTCCCGACTAAATGGGCGAAGCCGGACGACGACGCTTCGAGGTCAAAGCGGGAATTGGCTCCCATGGAGGCTGCGGCGGCCAATTCTTCGGCTCCGGCGGGGGGCCGGAGGCAGGCCGGCAGGCTGCAAGCCCAAGAGCGGCCCTCGGCGAGCCCGCCGCCGGGGATCGTGAGCCGCAAGGGCAGGAGCCGGACGCATCGGAGGAAGCGCGGCGTCCGAAGACTCGGGAGATTCCCATGCAGCCGTCGCGGGAAGAGGTGGAGGAACATGAACTTCAAGGGCACGTTCAATACCGGACGTGGTGCAGGCACTGTGTGGCTGCAAGGGCTTACGGGCAACCTCATCGCGAGGTGGTGGGGGGCGACCCGGAGAGCACGGAGGCGATTCCGGAGATCGTCACGGATTACTTCTACATGGGCGAGGAAGAGAAGGCTGCGACGCACGTTTTCATCAAGGACCGGGTCACCAGCATGATCGGCGCGGCTGTCTTGGACGGCAAGACGAGCACGTATGCGGCGAAGTATTTCACGAATTTCTTGGTGGAGCTAGGGTACCGCAGGATCATCTTGAAGAGCGACAACGAGCCTGCGTTGTTGAAACTGCGCAGGGAGGCTGTGAAGGACATGCAGATCGAAGTTGTGCCACGGGAGTCGCCTGTGAGCGATCACCAGGCCAATGGTGCGGCTGAGAGTGGCGTCCGCGAGGCTAAGAAGGGCATCCGTGCCCTCAAGACGTCCACCGAAGACCGGTATGGAAGGAAGCTCGCTGAGGACCACGTGCTCCTAGCGTGGCTTGCGCGGCACGTGGTTCAGACGTCCAATCGGTACAAAGTCGGTGAGGACGGACGTACGCCGGTGCAGCGGTCAACTGGCAGGCGGTGGAAGAAACCGGCATTATTGTTCGGAGAGTGCATTATGGCGAGGCTGGCGGTGACTAGGGCTGGCATCATGATTCCGGGTGTGTACGTCGGCCATTCTGCACGGTCAGGCAGCCTTATTATCTTGACGGAGGACGGCGTTCGCTACGCGAAGTCGTTCCGGTAGCGACCCCACGGTGAACGTTTTGATCTAGCTCTTCTTGATAAAGTTCGGGGTCTGCCATGGGATGTAGCACATCGCGCGGGGCGTGCACCACAGGTTCTAGAAGGACGTGAGGCTGTAGGACTTCCTATTCTACCTCCTCCAGGTGCCGCTGGGGCCCAGGAAGGGCTCAAGAGGGACGTGTACATCGCAGCCAAGATGACGGAGAAGTACGGCCTGACGCCGGAGTGCCCGGCCTGCACGGAGATATTCTTCGGAGGTTCGACCAGGCAGGGCCATGCACCGACGTGTCGTTCACGGATCGTGGAGGCGATGGAGAAGGACCCGGACGGTCGTCTCCGGCTAGCGGCGGCGAGAAAACGGAAGAAGGCTTCGACGGCAGCGCCAGATGCCAAGCAGGAGTCTGAGGTGGAGGACGCCGTGCGCGAGAAGCCGGAGGAGGAGCAGGAGGAGGTGGACATGACTGTGGGGGAGGTTGGAGGATGCGCCGGAGGTTAGGACAGAGACCAGGGCACCCCCCCACAGCCCCATCTACAATTAGAAGGGGGACCACATGCAGGTAGTGAAGCCCGAGCGCAACATGAAGTGCGACATCGGCAGCCTAAGCGAGCAGGACAGCCAACGAGCGCAGGACCAGCGAGCTCGAAAGCGAGGCCGGCATCCCCGGGACCTCGGAAGAGACCGGCCGGAGTGCCCTTGGAGGACATCGGCCCGGCGGTGCCCAGGCCGGACGTGCAGGCAGGCGGTTCGAGTGCATCGACGGCGGCACCCGCCGCGGGCTCGAGCTCAGGAGCCATGGCTGGGACGAGTGGCATCTCAGAAAAATCGGCGCCGGCGGTGGGCCAGGCGCGCAATGCAGACGTGGGTGCGTTCTCTGCGTACAAGGACAAGTACTTCGCAGAGACGTTTAAGCACGTGACGGAGTTTTACACCGGCTCGGAGTTCGAGGGCGACGGCATCCGGGGGGGTATCCCGGATAGCAGTCGAGATGTCCGCAATGGACGTCAGTGAGGTCCTTTCCCGAAGCAATCGTCGTCTTGGACTTCGTG
>CAUYUJ010002047.1:310411-320411 GCA_963575745.1 Prorocentrum cordatum | reverse complement strand
GGAGGAGCGTGCAGTGGAATAAAGGGCTGGGTAAGACGTCATACCCCAAGAGGGGGAGGATGGCGGAGGAATTGAAGAAGCGGGAGGACGAGGAGGAGGAGGAGGAGGAGTAAGGAGAGGGGAGGATGAGGGGGGCGCAGGAAGCCGAGCAGATAGGCCAGATGCCTCATGATGCCTCTCGGAGTCTCTTCGGATGTCTTTCTTCTTGGAGTCCTCTTGTGGCGTCTTGGAGATTTCTTGGCATTCCTGGGGGCCTCTTGGGGCGTCTTTGATGCATCTGGGGAAATATTGGGGCTTCTCGGAGGTCTCTTGGGAGCCTCTTGGATGCATCTTTGGGGCCTCGCCTCTTAGGGCCTCCTGGGCACCTCTTGGGACCGTCTTGGGGCACCCTTGGGAGTCTCGGGGGTTGTCTTGTGGCCATCTTGGAGGAGATCGATCAAAGGATGGGCCGTACTAGATTAGAGTCCCCCCTCCATGAGGCCAACATGTGGTCGAAACCTTAATGTGTGTCAATCATGTTTGCCTTCTCGCCGAGGCCTCTTGGGGCGTCTTGGGTGCATCTGGGGGGGGCCTCTTGGAGCCTATTGGGAGTCTTCTTGGAGCATCTTGGGGGGCATCTTTGGGGCCTCCTGGGCACCTGTTGGGGCCGTCTTGGGGCACCCTTGGGAGCCTCAGTGGCTATCTCAGGGCCATCTTGGAGGAGATCGATCAAAGGAGGGGGGCTCCTTAACTGGGGTCCGCCTAAAACCTACCTAAACTTCATAGAGTCGGCCTTCTCGCCGAGGCCTCTTTGCGCGTCTTGGGTGCCTCTGGGGGGCCTCTTGGGGCCTCTTGGGGGTCTCTTAGGGATCCTCTTGGAGGCATATTTGGAGCTTCGCCTCTTAGGGCCTCCTGGGCGCCTCTTGGGACCGTCTTAGGACATCGTTGTGAGCCTCGGGGGCCATCTTGGGGGCCATCTTTGAGGAGATGGATCAAAGGACGGACCGTACTACAGTAGGGTCCCCTTTCCATGAGGCCAACATGTATCCAAAGCCGTAGTCAAATCAATATTGTTTGCCTTGTCGTCGAGGTCATCTTGGACGCTCCAATGACCCGCGAAGCCTCCCCTCCAAGTCCAGGGGGATGGGTTATTGGGAGGGGCAAACCCCTCCCTGGAGGGGAAAAAGGGGGGTTGGATGCGGAAACGCTCTAATCTACTCACGCTTGGAAGGGCTGATGGGACTCCCTTCTCGTCATCCTCCTCCTCTCCCTCATCCATCCGTTTTCCTTCTAAGTAAATCCTGCCCTGTCGGACATGTGCCTGAACATGTTGCAACAGCTTCTAGGATGGCAGCGTGGTCGTTTTCAAAATGTGGCTCTCGCCACAGCGCCGCGCACATTCGTCTCAAACCTGTGCGGCAGTTCCAGGGAGTCAGGGGGGGCTTTCGAAACTCAGGCCCTGGCCTCAGCGCCGCGCGCATGCATGCATATTCGAAGTTTGCAGCAGTTTGAGGCGTGTCGAGCGGCTCCAGTGCAACCTGTGTCCCTCGTCCCAACGGCGCGCGCACTCGTCTCAAACAAGTGTGGCAGCGTCAGTGAGGGCGAGGCCTCCGGTGGTTTCTGGAGGCCCACTACAGTTAGTCGAAGATGAACGAGACGCATAAACATAAACTGTCGGAGCGCCGCGCGGCGCGCGTCGCTGAACCCCCCCTCCCTTCTGGGGGGGCCAGCGCCGCTCCAAGAAGTCCGCGCGGATCTCCGAAAGTTGATGTTTATGTTATTACGTGATCCTCCTTCTCCTCCTCCTCCTCCTCCTCCTCCTCCTCCTCCTCCTCCTCATCCACAATACACCTGACTTTGTTCGGAGAGTTTCTCGCTCTTTTTGCGTATTGTTTTTTTTTTACACAGGATCTCATCGAGAACGCCGGCGGCGCATCACCGGCCGTTCCCTGGGAGTTTGACGCAGCGTCTCGGAAACCTCATGGAGGCAGTTTTGAAGCCTCTTCGGCTCCTCTTAGGAGCCGTTATGGGGCCTCTTGGGGCTTTTTTGGGGTTTCTTTTGGGCTTATTGGGGGCGTCTTGGGGCCCATCGAATGGTTCTTTGGAGCCTGCTGGCGGGGTCGGAGGTATCTTTGTGGCGGCAAGCTCGAAGTATCCTTTCGATTTCCGCCTCTTGGGGCTCTCTTGCGGCACTCTTGGGCCGTATTGGGCTTCTTTTGAGTCGTGTATTTAGGCTCTCTGCGAGGCTTTGGGGGCCCTCTTGGGGTGACCGCGGGGGCCTCTAGGGCCGTCGTGGACGCTCTGAGGGCCACGAGTCTGATATGCTAAAATTTTACATTTCCTCAAGGGAACGGGGCGATTTGTGCTTGTTGGTGCTCTCTTCGTAGGGCTCTTGACGCCCTCTGAGGGTCTCCTGGGGGCCTCTTGGGGGGGTTCCTGGAAGCTTCTTGAGGCCTCCTGGGGGCCTCTTGGGGCCTCCTGGCGGTCCTTGGAGCGAAAGGCTCGAGCTTTCCGTTCGTGGCCCCCCTCTGGGCCCCCTCTTGGGCTCTTCTTGGGGCCTTCTTGGGCCGTCTTGGGCGCCTCTCGGGCCGTCTTGGGGCTCTCTTGGGCTGTCTTGGGGCCTTGTTGGAGGCTTCTTGGGCTCTGATGGGGCGGTCTTGGATGCCGGCTTGGAGCGTCGGGAAGCCTAAAAAGTGAAGTTGTGAAAAACGTACGTTTTACGAAGGGAATGGGGCAATTTTTGCGTCTGGGTACCTTCTTGGGGCGCATTTTGGAGGCCTGTTGGGGCATCGCAGGGGCGTCTGGGGACGTCTGGAAGCCATCTAGAGCGGCTGAGAACGATCTGGAGCCGTCTGGATGCTCTCCAGGGCCGCCGTGGGGCTCTCTTGGGCCGTCTTGGGGCGCTCGCGGGTCGCTCCCGGGCGTTTGTAGGGGCGTCTTGGGGTTCTGAAGTCGTTCGACTTGGGGGGTCTGTGAGGGACCGCCGACAAGAGGTTGAGCCCCTGGGAGGAAATTCGGGAGGTTTTGACCAGATTCTGGCGAATCCTGCCAGGCACGCTGACAGAGTGGTCTCGCACGGCCCACACTGCAGGGCGGGAGCGGCCGGATTTTTTACACAGGATCTCATTATCCGTGAGGGCTTTGCCCTCTGCCCCCAGCCCCCTCTCTCGGATAATGGATCATGGAGGAGCTACGCCGTGAGGTCTTGAAGCAGTGTCGGAACCTCATGCGAGGATGATAAGTAATCGGCAAGAGAGGTGCATTTTCAGATGATATTGTTGAATTCGGTGTTGCATTTTGGACATGCCCTGGGATGCTGTGCACTGGAGGCCCTCTTGGAAAGACTTGGGACTGCTTGAGGCTAGAGTGGGCAAAGTCGCACGGCTGGGGCGGTCTTCGGGCTCCTCGGCGTCTGCTGTAAGGGACGGAGGCCTCGGGGGGCGCGAGCGCGCCGTAGTTTGCAAGGAATCCTAGCCTCGGTGGCGCGAGTCTCGTGGAAGTTACAACGGCGTGTGGCCTCGGGGACGCGAACACGGTGTAAGTTTACAACGGTTCATGGCCTCAGGGACGCGAATGTTGTGTGATTTTCGAGGGTTACAAGTTTCGGGGACGCGAGCAATGTGTAATTTTCGAAGGCTCATGGCCTCGGGGACGCAAGTATCGCATAAGTTATAAAGGCTTCTGTTTCCGGGGCCGCGGTTACTGCGGAAGTTACTACGGTTTGTGGCCTCGGGGACGCGAATGTAGTATAATTTTCAGGCGGTAATGTCTTTGAGACGCGATTTTATGACCTCGGGGACGCAACTATTGCGTAAGTTACAAAGGATCGTGGCCACGGGGGCACGGATGTGGAGTAATGTCGAGGGATCGTGGCCTCGGAGGCGCGAATCCAATGCATGTTTGCGTGACCCAGGGCCCCCCCATAAATTCTGAGAACCCTCCTGGGTCAGGGTAACCAGGATGGTTTTCGGCTCCCCCCCCCTCGCGCGGACAGTAATAATTTACAGTAGGGAGCAGGGAGCAGCAACCTATCCCCACAGCCTGGTGGCCCCACAAGGGGGCCGGCGGATTTGAGTTTCCCCATGTGCTTTTACGATCCGGTCGTTTCCAGTTCTTCCAAAATGGTGTTCCCGCTGCAGCGCCGCCCTCATTTCTGCGCTTCGGTCATTCCATCTCGTGCTCCCGCTGCAGCGCTGGCCTCGTTTCCGCGCCCCCGCCTCCCGTTTGCCTCTTTCAGCTTTGCATTACAGTACCCCTACCGGACGGCACTTGGCATTCGAGAGCGCCCACATCGAGCAGGCACGGTTGCGGGGGACATGGAGACCGCATTCTGGACAGGTTTTGTCCTCTCGTAGACGGGCCACTTACCCTCCAAGGCATCCGGTGCCATGCCACGGCATGCAATGCGATCTTGTGTTGTGTACCGTTGTGCGATGCCATGTGTTGCATTGCTATGCTTTGCGCTGCAATGCTTCACTACGTACTGCCACGCCATGCTATGACATGCTATGATCTGCCGTGCTCTTCTACGCCGTGCTTCCCATCCATCGCGTACCCTCTTGGGATCATTGCTCTGCTCGACATCCGACTGTGCGGATAGATAGGAGGTCCACGCCATGGTAAGGGATGGGAGGTAGGGGTAGGACGTCAGATGTGACGCTAGCGCACCTAGCTTGTCCTCCTCCTCCTCCTCCTCCTCCTCCTCCTCGTCCTCCTCCTCCTCCTCTTCCTCCTCCTCCTCCACTCCTTCTCCTCGTCCTCCTCCTCCTCGTCCTCCTCCTCGTCCTCCTCCATTCCTTCTCCTCGTCCTCCTCCTCCTCGTCCTCGTCGTCCTCCTCCTCCTCCACTCCTTCTCCTCGTCCTCCTCCTCCTCCTCCTCCTCGTCCTCCTCCTCCTCCTCTCCCTCCTCCTCCTCCTCCTCCTCCTCCTCCTCCTCCTCCTCCTCCTCCTCCTCCTCCTCCTCCTCACTGCCCCCGCCGCGCCTCGCTCCCGCACCTCGCCGCCCCCATGCCGCCCCGCCGCACCCTGCGCGGCAGGTGGCGCTGTGGCTGCTCCGGCGCTTCCCTCCAGGACGCCCCGCCGGCCTGGCGGCGGCCTCTCTGGCGGAAGCGGCGGCGACGACGACGAAGAGGACAGCGACGACGACGACGACGACGACGACGACGAGGACGATGTCGAGGACGATAACGAGGACAGTGTCCACGATGGGAGGACGATGCAAGGACTCTGGATCGCATGCAGCAAAGCACAGGCCACCATGAACGGACCGCATGCAGCAAAGAAAGCGCCACCGTGGAGAAGGCATGCCGAAGCCCATCGCCACGAACAGGAACGCAATTTCGGATGACACTCTGAAGCACCCCTACTCCATAATGAATGACCCCCCCCCTGAAAATTACCCCTCCTGCTTCGGCTGCTTGTTATTCCGGCCCCCAATCCATGGGAGGCGCTGTAATATTCATGGGAGGCGCTGTAATATTCCGCCCCCCCCCTCTCTGAACATTGAGTTCCAGTTATGGTGGTGGACATGATTGGGCGGCGGTTGTGCGATGATGCCAGCGTTGGTGATCAGAACCTTGTCGACTGCGAAGTCGAAAAAAAATGTGATCAATATGGCGAACAGATGAGCGTGGATTTGTTGGTGTGGTACAGGCACTATCTATAATGTTAGCGATTGCGGTTGTGTTCCCAGCGGTACGAGGGCAACAACATCTAAATGAAGGCAACAATGGCGAGACAACGAACGGGGAGGAGTGGGAAGAAGTGCGGAGGAGGGCGGAGGAATGGGGAGCATCGGAGTTGTATGGAACGGGGTGGGAAAGACTGGGAGAGGTGCGACGGGGTGTAGGAAAGCGCACCGAACAGTTTGTCGCGCTTGGCACAAGCTAATCGTATATCAGAGTATTCGCGGTGATGGTGACGCGTTGGATGATAATTGCCCATGCCAAAATGGCAATACAAAGTGTGCCTTAATAATCTGGCCCCCCTCAGCTTAGGTCGCGCGAAACCGCCTGAATACACTGGCCCCGCCCACCCTTCGAAAGGCGCCTCAGTAACCAGCCCCAGGGGTCGTTTATTCAGGCAGCAGGCCAAGCGAAGAGAGAACTTTCACCAGTGTCGGTCGACTGCACGTAAGAGTGACCCTTCGCCGGAGCGACCTTTGGTGCGGGCCCCCTGGGAGCCCCCCCGATCGCCGAACGCGATGCGGTAGTAGCGTCTTGCGCGCTTGTGTTTGGTCCCCCCGCGGCCCCCAAAAAGCCGAGCACCAAAGTCGGGGGCGGCAAAGAGGGGGGTGATGACTCGGGGGGGGGGGGTATCACGGCGTGGGCTATGATATTTCCCCTGATTTCATGGCGCCGATCCTTGTTTCATTACGTCCTTGGCCCCCCCCTGGGCCTCGCACATGCCGCTGGCCATGATTTGCACCCCCCCTCTTGGACGTCCCCCTCTTGGCCGCCCCCGACAAAGGTCGCTCTTACCCAGGGTCACTCTTGCGTGTAGTCGAGTCGGGTGGCAGGCCTGCCCCCTTCAAGACACAAACGAAACGACACGAACGAAGGAGGGAGAGAGAAAGAGAGAGAGGGTACAGCCAACACTAACATTTACGGATGACCGGCTTCCCAAGGGTACCCGTGCATTCTTGCCTCTTCGATCCCCTTCGGTCCCTCCTCACTCTCTTTCGATGACCGCGCTCCGCTCGAAGAGTGTCGGCATGGCTTTTCAAGGCCCTTGCATCCTTATCGCGCATCCTTTGTCCAGAGATTAACGCCATTCCGCCGACCCCCAGAAGAGGCGGGGAGTCCAGGGTTGAGACGTCGTGGGCTTCTCGGGCACTGCCTGGGGACTCCCGTGGGCGTCTGGGATGCTGTTTGGGGGTCTGGCGGGGCCTCTGGGAGGCAGCTCTGGAAGCGCCGTTGGGCCCGCAGTGGGGCTCCTTCTGGGGCCTCTTGGGGGCCTCGGAGGAGGAGGAGGAGAGGAGGGGGGGAGGAGGAGGAGGAGGAGGAGGAGGAGGAGAGGAGGAGGAGGAGGAGGAGGAGGAGGGGCCTTGGGATCTTTATCGCGCCTCCTTGCTATCAGTCTTCACTGCGCACGGCGGGGCCGCGCGGCACGCCGCCCCAGCGGCGCCATCGGCAGGGCCCGAACCCGGCGTCGACCTCGCCGAGGAGCACGCCAGGAGGGGGGACACGCTGCTGCACCTTTGCCGGCGCCCCCAGCGGGCCCCTCCTCCTCCTCCTCCTCCTCCTCCTCCTCCTCCTCCTCCTCCTCCTCCTCCTCCCTCCTCCTCCTCCCCCTCCCCCTCCCCCTCCTCCTCTCCTCCTCCTCCGCCTCCTCGGAGGAAAAGCCACCCGGACCCGACGATTGACGTTTGCTAAAGGGCCCAGGGCTTTGAGTCCAGTCTGCTGCGGCCGCGGGGAAGGTCAGCTATGAGCCTCTCGGGTTATCTTGGGCGTCTCTGGGGCCGTACAGGGGGTTCGTGGGGGCCTCGCGGATCCGGTCGGAGCCCATCCAGGAGCCATCTAAAACCAAGCAGTGAGAAATGCCAGACATTTGTAAGAATATGTTGGTTGTCTCTCGAGTTTTGCCCTCCCTTGTCCTTCTCCGACCTCTCTCCTCCCTCTTTCCCTCCTCGTTCCCTCTTCTGCTGTGCCAGCCTGGTCACTCTGAATGGCCAGCGCGTTTCGACGCTTCACCCTGGAGACGGCAGTTGCAGCGCGTTTCGACGCTTCATCCTGGAGATCGCTTCGTCCTCTCCCGCCGTCGTCCCTCCCCCGTGCCCTCCCCAGGTATCTGGCGCTTCGGATTTTGTTCCAGACGTCGGCCCCCGGCCCCTCGAGCCCTCCCCCAGGGCAGGCGTTGTTTCCCCCCTGGGGCGCTTTTTGGTAATGCGGCCAGCGACTCTCGCTCAGCGTATCGCGCGCCACCGGTTCTGGCCCAACACGCCTTGGCGCGACACGCTTACCACGTCCCTGCCCCCGAGCGTCAGCGTCCCAAGCTTGTCCCAGCCTCTCGCCCCGCGGAGCAGAGGGACACGCTGGTTGGCTCGCAAGGTCGGGCGCCGCCGCGGAGACGCGCTGGGCAAAGGCCGCCGCTGAGGCACGCTCCTCCCCCCCGTCCTCCTCCAGACCTGGGCGCCTCATGCTGTCAAGCGTGCTCGCCGAGTGTCGGGGCCCGGCGCCCGCACCGAGCTGATGCCGGCCGAGGGATGCCGCAGAGAGGTGGGGCCAAGGGATCCAGTCGCGACCTGCCGCCGTGCTGCAATGATTTCGCGACGTGGGATCTCAGGGTCATTCTTCTCCTCTCCCGCCTCCTCCGGAGGAGAAGGAGAATGGAAGGTCAGCCATGGAGGAGCACATCTTTCTGTTGACGTGCTTGTCCCTCTACGGAATTCTGGAGGCCTCCAGGGGCTTCTTGAGACGTCCACCTCCAGAGAGTCCAGAGACCTCCAGGGGCTTTCTTGCTGTTGGGGGCGGCCAAGATTACCGGGACCATGGTATCTCCCAGATCTTACCTGGCCCAGTCCACCGAATCGGAGGGTGAAGAAAGGGGTCCACAGCAGGGGGTCTTCACTTGGTGCTGAATGGTTCATTTATGGCCTATGTATCGCCCATTCAAATTCTCCGATATGGCTGGTATCCACTACGCGTTGGGATTTCGAGGCAGGAATGCAGCGCTCGAGCGTTGTCCGTTGGCGGGAACGCATCGCCCATCCATCGCTGCCCGCCTGACAACGTCGTAACGTCGGGGGCCATCGCCCAGGGCGAATTGAAGTCACACGTTGAGGCTACCAAAGACGTGAATTCACATGCTACGTTTTTTCCGATAAGTGAATTAAAAGTTCGGCTTGTTGTTCAAGAAGAACGGGCTCCCATCTTTGAAATCACTGTTTGCGTTTGCCCAAACTCTTAATTCACATCTTGCGTGTCGCAGCGCATGCATCCCACTACGTTTGTGCCAGCGGCAATATTGGGGCGATGCGTAACCGCAAACGGACGTCGCTTGAGCGTCGCATTCTCGCCTCAATCTGCCCACGCGCAGTGGATGACAACCATGCCAGATCATTTGAATAGAAACCATTTGAATATCACCCAAACAAAGGTCACGCTTGCCCAGCGTCGCTCTTGCGTGTAGCCGTAAATCGCCCGCTTTGAAAAATGTTGCGCCAGGATCTCGAGGTTCCCCCCTCCCCCCTCGCCAAGCGTGCCCGCCCTCCCGCGGAGCCCCGCTCGCCGGCCCGAGGCCTGTATCTCACGGAGTTCCGGGGCCCCGCTGCGGAGGTGTTCTCCGCCATCTTCGCGTCGCCGGAGGCGGATCGGGTCCTCCTCCGAGCCTCCTCCTCCTCCTCCTCCTCCTCCTCCTCCTCCTCCTCCTTCCCCCCCCCTCCTCATTCTTCCTCCCCCTTCTCCTCTTCCTCCTCAGCTGCAAGCTCCTATCTGTGAGCGGCACCTCCCATGTCTACCTGCGCGGGGAGGCGGTGATGGCGACGAGGAGGAGGAGGAGAAGGAGGATCCGGAGGAACAGGAGGAGGAGGAGGAGAAAAAGAGGGAAGAGGAGTTGGAGGAGGGGAGGAGGAGGAGGAGGAGGAGGAGGAGGAGGAGGAGGAGGAGGAGGAGGAGGAGGAGGAGGAGGAGGGATGGTGATAGGGAGGAGGAGAAGGAGGGCCCAGGTGGCAAGTGCCCCAGCGCCCACCAGGAGGCGCAGAGGCCGACGGCCCTCCACGAGTGGCCGAGGCCAAGGGGCCCCCGCCCGCGAAGGCAGCGGCCGCAGGGGCAGACAGCGCTGCCAGTGGAGGGGCCGCGTCGTCGTCCTCCTCCTCCTCGTCCTGCTCCTCCTCCTCCTCCTCCTCCTCCTCCTCCTCCTCGTCCTGCTCCTCCTCCTCCTCTCACTGCGCCCCCTGGAGGCGCAGCCAGCAGCGGCAGCGGGGACCCCAACAGCAAGCAGCAGCGCAGCAGGCAGCCGGGGGAGGTGACGGACATGGGTTTCACCAAGAAGCAGGCCCAGTTCCTCAACGTGCTGAGCAGGC
>CAUYUJ010002047.1:285411-305411 GCA_963575745.1 Prorocentrum cordatum | reverse complement strand
GCGAGAGGACGAAACAAACGATTTCTTCTACGAGCCGCTGGTCGTGCACGGCACGTTTCTGGAGTTACCTGTGGCAGCATTCGGAGCAGAAGCGATTGCATTAGATGAGGCCTCCCTGGAAGCAGTGCCACCTTGAGCTCAGAGCAGAACCAGCTGAAGTTTGAGGGCCCTCGAGCTGCGGGGAAGAAGAAAAGCAATGGCATAAACATAACCACTCGGAGGTCCGCGCGGATTTCTCGGATCGGCGCTGGGGCCCCCTGGCGGCGCCACCCCTGGCGCGCTCCGCGCGCCCTCCAGGGGTGGCGCCAGAGGCGCCGCCAGGGGGCCCCAGCGCCGATCCGAGAAAGCCGCGCGGACCTCCGAGTTTTTATGTTCATGTCATTGTTCGTCCCCCTATTTGTCCTCGTCGCCCTCGCCCTTGTCGCCGCCGTCGGATTTGTTTCGGAATTCTGGTCAGAGCGTTCCCTAGACGAGGTCCAGGGAGTAGCAGTATCGAAGACGCCTACGGCGAATCACCGCCGCCCCCTGCCTTTTTGGAAGCGCCTATGTGACCGAACGTTGAGGCCAGACCTGCCAAGCTATCGGACCACGTGTTCCCCGAATCGGTTTGGAAAGCCTTCGGGGAACACGTGGGCATCTTGAAGGTCATCTTGGCCGTCTTGGAGGCCTCTTGGGCAAGCTTTGGGCGATCTTTGGGGCTTTTTGGGCCGTCTCGGGCCAGCTTCGAGCCAACTTCGGCCATCTTGGTGGGTTCCTGGCACGTCTGAAGCCGTCGGAAGCCGTTTGGGGGGCCTCTATGGGCCGACTTGGGGCCCGCTTGGAATGCTCCAGGGCCGTCTTGGAGGCCATCTTGGGCGTCTGGGAGGCCATCTTGGGCGTGTTGGAGGCCTCTTGGGCCCTCTTGGGGCCCTCTAGGGGCCATCTTGGAGGCCACTTGGGCCATCATGGGGCTCTCTTGGGGGCCTCTTGGGCGATCTTGGGGGCTTCTTGGGCCGTCTCGAGCCGTCGGAGAGCCGAAAAGGCGCAAATGCCAGAATCCTTCAAAAACCAAGGAAAAATCAATGATTTTGGCCTCTTCGGACTCTCCTGGAGGACCTCTTGGAGGCCTCTTGGGCCGTCTGGGAGGCCTCTGGGGGGCCTCTTGGGCCGTCTTGGGCCGTCTTGGACTCTCTTGGGCCGTTTTGGAGGCCGTCTTGGACCATCTCGGGCGGACTTGGAGGCCATCTTGGGCCATCTTCGCGATTTTTTGAGGATGTCCCGAGCGAAACGGCCGTTTTTTGGAGGATTGTTTCCGGTCGTTGAGCACGTTTGGGGGCCTTCCGGGTGGCCGGCGGGTTCTGCCGGAGCCCACTGGGGAGTTCTTTTGGAAAAAGAACCAAAACCAAAATCTGAAACATCCAGCACGCCGTGCACCCCTGCAAGCAGGGGGCGGCGGATCGAATGGCCTTCGGTCCATCCCGCCACCGTGCCTGGGTTGTGAGCATAAAGCCTATTGGATGTTCGTCCGGACCTCGTGGGAGGCCTCTCGGGGGCCTCTTGGAGGCAGTTCGGAAGTCTTGGGGACCGTTTTGGAGCCTCTTGGGGCCTCTGGGGGGTCTTGGGGGGGCCTCCTGGGGGCCCCTTGAGGCGGAAGGCTCGGATTTTCGGTTCGTGTTCTCTCTCTTGGGCGCCTTTGGGGGCCTTCTTGGGCTGTCTTGGGCGCCTCTTGGGCCGTCTTGGGGCGCTCTTAGGTCGTCTTGAGGCCCTCTTGGAGACCTCTTTTGCCATTTTGGGGTGGTCTTGGGGGCTTCTTGGACCGTCTTGGAGCGTCGGGAAGCCGAAACGGCGAGAACGCCAAAATCCTTCAACAACCTACATTTGCCTCTTGGGCGGCCTCTTGGTAATCTCTTGGGGCGTCTTGGAGGCCTCTTGGGCCATTTTGAGGACATCTTGGGGTCTTGGGATGATCTTTCGGCGACTCGAGGCCCTCTTGGCCCGTCTTGGCGGCCGCTTGGAGCCCTCTTGGCCCGTCTTGGGGACCTCTTAGGCCCTTAAAAGTCACGCGGGGAGACGCGGGGGAGCCCAGGGGGACCTCGGAGAGACGCGGCCGCGACGAACCCCAAGAGATTTCGGACATTTGGGTCCGGACCCTTGGTTGTCTCCTCAGAACTGAGGACTGAAGCCCAGAGGATTGGGCAATGGACCTGAGGATACGCCCACTCCGTCTTTCGAGGCACGGTGGCGGATCGGTATTTCTGGGTTTCTCCAACCAGGGTGCATTTCGCTTCACCATCTGGCGCCAGCAGCAACTGGCAGCGCGCACAAGGTGGTGGGGGAGGGGGGAAGGCTTCTTAGAAGACTCTGCAGGGCGCGAGGGGGCCTAAGGGGCCTGTCCCTCTACAGGAGGAATCTTCAAACATAGTAGACAAATCGTCTGGGGACATTTTGTTTAGCATTTCTTGCATATTTTTGCGTACACATTGTTCATTAATTATTCGAGAGTTCTTTGATTTCTGGGGAGCCAAGATCCTTTCATTTCTAATTGTTCTGTCCTGGGCCTCTTCCTGGCAACCAGGGGGCCGGGAACAGGCAGGAACGAGCACAGTTCGAAATGCACGCGATTAGACATCAGTGACGTGTATTGTTTGGGTATGAAACCTTTGCGTGCACTTCGCTTTCGGCACCGCCTGATCCCGGGGCTTTGCTCTCTCTTGGCCGTGACGTGAGGCCCCGCCTTCTTTTTTCCCTCCTCTGTTAATTAAAGCTGTGCGCGGCCCGCTTAGCTTCGACCGGAAGGGGCTCGCTCTCGACCCGCGGATCAAAAAACAAAAATGTTTTGGTATGGAAGATTTTGTCGTCCAAAATCCCCCTGTAGGGGGGCCAGGCCCGACCTGAGCGAAGGCTGGAGGTCGGGGCCTCGCGAGCAGGAGGCCTCGAGAAGCCCGGCGCGCGGGAGGCACGGGGCCCTCCCGTGGGGCCCGCCGGCGGAGCCTCCCGATTGGGGGGCGGCGTCGCTGGCGCTCCGCCCCGGGCAGCGACCCGCGCGAGCAGCGTGCTGAGAGGGGCTCCTGGCATCGCTCGGACGTGTGCATTTTTCCTTCTCGGGGGCGGAAAAGAGGGGGGTGATGACTGGGGGGGGTGGATATCATGGCGTGGGCCATGATATTTCCTCAGATTTCATGGCGCCTCTTCTTATTTCCTTACGTCCCTGGCCCCCCCGCTGGGCCGCGCACATGCCGCCGGTCATGATTTGCACCCCCCCCTCTTGGACACCCCCCTCTTGGCCGCTCCCGACCTTCGGCGAGGACCATCGAGAAGCATCCTTGCTCACGTGGCGAAAAAAACACGTACGACACCGAAAAAAAACCCGGGGAATGGACGTCCGAGCGATGGCCAGGGCTGGGTGCCCCGACCCCCTCGAGCACTGAACAAAAATCGTGACGGGAGGTTTTCCTAATTTTCGGCCTCCGGGGGCCCTCCCCGGGCCCCGGGAGCGTCAGAACACGACTCGGCATGCAAAGCCGGTCATGGGGAAAGGGTCGGGACCTCTGGGGATCGACGTGATGAAAAAGTCATTGCGTCGAGGGTCTGGGGACGGCACGCGCACGGACACACCGGAGGCCGCAGGTGGAGGTCTCTAGCGTTGAGTCGGGCCTCTTCGGGACCATTTTTGGAGCATTTGTTTGCATATCTTGGGGTATGTCTTAAATTCGTCGTCCAAAAACCCCCTGTAGTGGGACATGCCCGACCTGTGCCGAGAGGGGCTGGGGACGGCACGCGCACGGACACACCGGGGGCCGCAGGTGGAAGTCACTAGCGTTTAGTCGGGCCCTCTCCCTCTACAGGGGGAAGATTCAAAAATAGTCAAAAAAAAAGTTGGGGGACGATGTTTGGGTTCTTGTTCGGCTATTTTGGAGCATGTGTCTGGCATGTTTTATGCTTCGCCCAAAATAGACTATGTGGCCGCCGCCCCCCCAGGGGCGACGCGCGCACCGAGAAATCTTATAGTATATGCGTCGTGGCGGGCGCTTTCTGGCCACACCGCTCGAGAAACGAGATACTAGAAGATGGGTATGCTATATGTTCGGGTCGGACGCGCGCCTCCAAGGCGGACATATAGTATTAGTGCGTCCCATGACGGGACGGCGCGCGCACGGACACACCGATGGCTGGAGGTGGAGGCCTCTAGCGGTCGCGATGCGTGTGAGGGGCTGGCTGGGGACCGCGTGCGCCCGCCGCCTCGGGGACCGCAGAGTAGGCAGGGCCCCGAGAACATGCACCACCACGCCGACTCCCCCTCCCTCCTCTGACCCTCCCCTTCCTCTCCGCCTTCCCGGGAGAGGGAGGGGGTGAGGGAGGTTCGGGGGCGGAAAAGAGGGGGGTGATGACTAGGGGGGGGGGGATATCATGGCGTGGGCCATGTTATTTCCCCAGATCTCATGGCGCCTCTTCTTATTTCATTACGCCCCTGGCCCCCCCGCTGGGCCGCGCAGATGCCGCCGGTCATGATTTGCACCCCCCTCTTGGCCGCTCCCGAGAGGTGGTGGCGCTGCACATTCTCGGGCCCCGCAGGCGAGGGCCCTTGGCTGAGCCGGGGCCGTGCGCCGCGAGAGCGGTCTGTCGCAAGGGGCTCCGAGGGGCGCCCGCGCGCACCCCCACTGGAGCCGAGGGCGGACCGCACTGGGGACCGGCGATGCGCGCCAGGGGTTTGCCGACAGGCGCCTGGGGGCCGCACCGGCGCACCTCAGGGGGGCCGCAGGCGGCATTCCTCGTGGAGCGGCGGTCAGTGGGCGGCGGCAGGGCAGCAAGGGCGGCATGGAGGGAAGGCGAGAGGAGGAGTCAGAGTCCCGAATCATCAGGGGTAACTCGGGTCAGGGCTAACTCGGGTTCGTTTTTCGGGAATCCGAACCCGACTTACCCCGGACCCGAGTTACCCCAGATAATTCGGGCGTCCAGAGCCCCGAATCATCAGGGGTAACTCGGGTCAGGGCTAACTCGGGTTTCTTTTTTCGGGAATCCAAACCCGAGTTACCCCGGACCCGAGTTACCCCGGATAACTCGGGCGCCCAAAGGAGAAAGAGGAGCAGGAGGAAGAAGAGGAGGAGGAGGAGGAGGAGAAGGAGACGAAGCCGGAAGCACCGGCGCGCGGTAGGGAGCTCGGCTCGGTCGATGGCGGAGGAGGGGGAGGAGGAGGAGGAGGAGGAGGAGGAGGAGGAGAGGAGGAGGAGGAGGAGGAGGAGGAGGGGGAGGAGGAGGAGGAGGAGGAGGAGGGATGAGGAGGAGGAGGAGGAGGAGAGGGAGGAGTGGGCGGGCGCCAGCGCGCGCTCGCGTGTGCTCGCTTCCGTACGCGTGCACGCGGGCGAGGAAGATGGAACCCAGAAGAAGCACAGGACTGCATAAACGATGCAGAATACTGGGAGGAGGGAGGAGCAGAGACATCTCCCCCAAACCGGCCCCGACACATCCGCGTGCTTGTTGACCTCTAGGCGGCAGCACTAGTCCATGGACTGGGCCAGTCAGTGGAGCACGGTGCTAGTGCGATGTCTTGCTGGGCGGGCTCGGCTGCGCTGGTTGAGGCCGAAGCCCGGTCGCCCGCGCCCGGCATGGAAGCGCATTGGTGAGCCTCGCGCCGTTTGTTGACGGAGCGCTCCCGTGTGACAAACACGCGCTGCCGAAAAAGTCTTCGTTTTTTATTCGTTGTTTTGCCGATCGGCGCGGGCCCTCGCACCCCCCCCCTCCCCCCCCATGGAGCAGATCCTGGCTGTGTTGGGCGACTGTTTCGAACAGGTGGAGCCTCCCCCAGAGGACGCACTGCTGCAAACAGCCGCGCTAAGCAGAGGTCCGTAGCCAGACCCCCCCCTTCTCCCCCCCCCTTTTCGCCCAATGTCGAAACGTCGAATAAAAAGACACTCACAAACTCGCACCGTGGGTTGATGGAAGGTTGTCCCTCGTAAGAGTTGGGTGTTGTGGCGCACGCCGTGGGGTGCCAGAGCGTTGCCCCTTGCAGCATTTGGGTGATGGAGCGCACCTTTGTTTGCAGCCTGAGCTGCCCAGAGCGCTTTCTCTCGTAAAGATGAGGCGCTTGAGCGACACGCTGTTCGGGGCTCTACGGTCGGGAGTTTCTGGATAGCGCGTCGCTCCACTGGTTCCGGACCATCACGCTGCGGTCTGACACGCTATACATTTCCGGGTCCCGACGCGTCCACGTCCCAAGTTTCCCTTGGCATCCCGCCCCGCTGAGTGGAGCCAATGACACGCTATCCGCTCGCAGGGGACAGCGCGTCGCCGGAGCCGCCGCGGCGACACGCTGAGCAACAAATCCCAACCGTGAAGGATGCGGCTGATGGGGCGGGGTTGGGGATTAAGCTCGCGCCTCGTTCTCAAACGGGGCCACGTTGCTTGCACGCCTCCTCCTCCTCCTCCTCCTCCTCCTCCTCCTCCTCCTCCCTCTGCCACACGTGTCGCAGCGCCTCGTGCGTGTGTGCTGCGTGTGCTCGCCCCATCTCGCCCCTCGACCCTTTTCCCCTCGCGCCCCTGCGCGAGTGACCCGGTCGATCCCTACGGGCGGATTCCTGGTCCCCCCGCGGCATGAGCTGGCCTTGCCGCGCCCTTGCTCCTCTCGACTGTCTACGCCGCCGCCGCGCGAGTGGCCGCAACGCCACAAAGTGTTGGTGTGTCTGTGTGGGTGGATGCAGGCGAGTGGGTGTGCGCGTGTCCGCGTGCGCGCGCACGGGCGAGGAGGATGGAACCCGCAGGAGAAGCAGGAGGCGAGAAGCGGTGATGGATAGCAGTAGGAGGGAGGAGTCAAACACGTTTTCTCCAGACCGCCCCCGATACACCAGCATGCGCGTTGTAAATCTCACCAGGAGTTCCATCTCACTGGCTGTAGGGGGATTTTCGAGGAAAAACAACCTGAAAATACCCCAACATGGTCAAAAGATACTCCAAAAATAGTCCCCAGACGATTTTAGGGGACTATTTTTTTACGAGTTTTGGGGATATTTCCTACTTTCGTCGAAAATCCCCCTGCAGGGAGCACGCCTGCCCCCTGCCCTTTGGGGACTTTTGGGGCAGGGGTCCCCGTCCCCGGACCTCCGGCGAGCCGCCCCTCTGGTCGGGCCGCCATGGCCCAGGAGAGAGAGAGGGGAGAGGGCGGAGAAGGCGGAGAAGAAGGAGGCAGGAGGGAAGGGTGCGAGAGGGGGGATGGAAACAGGAGGAGCAGCAAGAGGAGGAGGAGGAGGGTGGATGCGGGATGCGGAAGAGGAGGAGGAGGAGGAGGAAGTGGAGGAGGCGGAGGAGAAGAAGGGTAGTTAATAATGAGAAGGAGAAGGAGGAGGAGGAGGAGGAGGAGGAGGAGGGAGAAGGAGAGAAGAGGGAGAAGGGATGGATGGAGGGAGGGAGGGAGGGAGGGAGGGAGGGAGGGAGGAAGGGAGGAGGAGGAGGAGGAGGAGGAGGAGGAGGAGGAAAGAGGAGGAGGAGGAGGAAAGAGGAGGAGGAGGAGGATGAAGAGGAGGAGGAGGCGGAGGAAGAGAAGCCAGGGAAGGAAGGACGACCAGCGGCAGCAGGAGGGTGAAGGCGGGAGGAACCAGAAGAGCAGGAGGAAGAGCAGCAGGAGGAGGAGGAGGAGCAGGAGGAAGAGCGGGGGTGCGGCAGGAGGTGCGCAGGGGCCTCGAGGGGGACGCGGGCGGGGCACCCGCCGGTGCCTCGAGCCTCCCTGGGCCCGTCAGGACAAGCACGGCCTGAGCCCGACGGACGCGCTCATGCGCCGGGTGGGCGAGGTGTCCGGCGCGGTGCCGGACAGGCCCTCGGTGCGGGCGCTGGGCCCAGAGGCGGGCGCCGCGCAGAGGGGAGGTACCCAGACCCCCCTCGCGCCGGGGAGAGAACACGACGGACGGTTTCTTGCCGTCGTTGGCCTCTGGGGGCCCGCGCCGGGCCCCGGGGCCGTGGGCACGCGACGCAGGATGAGAGGCAGAGCCCGGGGAGCGGGTCGGGAATCCGGGGGGTCGACGCTGTGCAGACGCAGTGACGTCGGAGTCTGGGTATGTCGCCGCCGCCGCCGCCGTCATCGATCGCCGCTGTCTTCCTTGTTTTCGTCCTCCTCCTCCTCCTCCTCCTCCTCCTCCTCCTCCTCCCCCTCCTCCCCCTCCTCCCCCTCCTCCATCTCCCCATCATCCCTCCTCCTCGTCTTCCTCCTCCTCGTCTTCCTCCTCCTCGTCTTCCTCCTCCTCGTCTTCTTCCCTCGTCCTCCTCCTCCTTCTCCTCCTTCTCCATCATTCTTCCCTGTCGCGCCCCCAGGCGTGTCTGCACGACGGGCAGCACGTTTCACCGAGTTTTCCTCAAAATGATCTTGAATGGTGAACATTCCCCACGCAGTGCTAGCACTTAGGGGCTCATATTTCGGGAATGTGGAACTGGGCCCTTTTCGTCGGTCGAGGCGGCTATGTGGCCGCCGTCGCCCCTCCGTCGCCGCCTCGCTGCCGCCCATCGTCTGGGCCTGTGCGTCGGTCTGGTGGCTATGGGGCCGCCGGCGCCGCCTCGGTCGCCGCCCCTTCGCCGCCTCGTCGCCGCACATCGTCCGGGCCTGTGCGTCGGCGTGGCGGCTCTGAGGCCGCCGTCGCCGTCCCGTCGCCGCCTATCGACTAGGCATGTGCGTCGGTCGGGCGGCCATGTGGCCGCCGTCGTCGCCCCGTCACCTCCGCGTCGCCGCCCATCGTCTGGGCCTGTGCGTCGGTCTGGCGGCTATTGAGCCGCCGTCGCCGCCTCGTTGCCGCCGCGCTTTGCATTGCTTTGCGTTGCATTGCGTAGCACCATATAGATTGTACCGCATATGTTGCGTCACGTTCATTCATCAGCACCATCGATTCTCCTCTCTAAGAGAGTATAAGGATCCCCCCCGCACAGAGTTAACGAGTCTCGCTTTCGTATTGCGATGTACATTTGATTCTGCCCCATCGTCCATCCTACACATGAATTTGTACCATCCCAGGCAGGCCGGTATCGTCACCCCCGTTTTCAACCTCTGCAGAAGATACTATGCGCGCTTTCGCTTATCAAAACAAACAGTTGTCCCAAGTTCTTGGCAACAGATGGGACAAAGTGCACACGCGAGCGTCATCGCG
Source organism: Prorocentrum cordatum (assembly GCA_963575745.1). Taxonomy (NCBI): domain Eukaryota; class Dinophyceae; order Prorocentrales; family Prorocentraceae; genus Prorocentrum; species Prorocentrum cordatum. The sequence goes on along the minus strand of CAUYUJ010002047.1, from coordinate 296,313 downwards.
CGCGTATGCCGAAATCCTTCCAAAGCCTCAGGTATCGTAAGGATTTCAATGAAAATCGAATGCCCCGAGAACATCTCAGAACAAATGGTTTCGCAGCCAGACTTTTCAACGAAAAAGCTTGCGTTCGGGCTCTTGCGAATTGTCACAACTTGCTACCAAAATGCTTCGCGCCGTCATGCGCGCAGGTGGAAATCCACTCAACACCCTAATGTTCGTAATGATTTCAAAATCGAGTGTCCCGAACTTTAAAAACAACACAGTGTTTGGCAACATCAATTTCAAACATGCCTGCGCTCGCGCTCATGCGAATTCTTAGGACAACAAAAGACAATAGGTGTATCAGCATGTTGATTACATTCGGCCAAACGGGCGCCTCGGGCCGCACGCCGAAATCATTCGGACGCCCTTGCGCGCGTGTGGGGGGGGTGGGGGGGGCACGATCCGTGCCAAATAATACCACGCGGGCCATTCCAAAGCGTCGGCTGCGCGCGCATGTCGAACTCCCTCCAAGACCTTCATTACCGACGCGAGGGCTCCGTCATCGTCGTCGGCGTGATCAGAATCGGCGCCGTCATTGGCTTTGCCGTCGTCGTTGTCAGCATCCCTTCCAGCATTGCTAGTATCATCGTCAACATCATCACCATCATCATCATCAGCATCATCATTGCGTCTACCGTTGTCGACGTTGCCATGGGATTGCGCCCGCCCAAATCGCCGACCCGCACTGAAGTGCCTGCTGGGAAATGCCCAATTGCGCGAGCGATTAAGTGGACAACTCATTGCGAGCAGAGACCAATCGCACCACATATATTGTTCCACGGATGGTACCACATACATTGAATCACGCAGGTTAGTTAGTCCACGCACACGGCACAACACTTGTTGACTCACAGATGCAAGTTAACACCGACCCAAATCATTGAGCTTCTGGCAAATATATGTTGCAATATCTGTAAAACAACATGCGTAGTACAATATAGTCTATGTTATGCATGGTATGTTGTGCAACCTTGGTTTTGCGTGTCAAGAAGTGCGATGTAGGAATTGCAATATATGTGGTGCAGCATATGGGGAGCATACTATGTTGCGCAACATCTGTGGTGCAGCCCTTATTGTGCAACGTATTGTGTGCGATAATTGGTGTGTAACCCATGTTGTGTAATATTGTGGTGCGGTCTATGTGGTCCCACCCGATGAGAAGTAATAGTTGATATGGTTGGCAGCTAAGCTGTGCAATCTATGTTGACCACTCTTCGTGGTCCATCCCAGGCGTTTCAACCCATCTTGTTCATAAATATATACACACTTATTGATGGTGCGATGGCTGAAAGACAACATGGTGGAGCAAACTTTGCGAACGAATCTACGTGGACCAGTTTATTTGGTGCAGCCTAGGTTGTGCAATATATGGTGTGCCACCTATGTTGCGCAATCTCCTTTGTGCAATCTATTTGGCGCAATCCAGGTGGTGCAACTGTTGCTGTGCAATCTATGTTTTGCGACCTATGCGGTGCGCAATCGACGTTGTGCAAGCCATGTTGTCACACACATGTATATGTGTATATATATATATACATACAAATGTACACATATTTATACATGTTGTGCAATCTATCTTATGCAACATACGTTCGCAATCTATGTGGGGCGGCGACGGGGCGGCGACGGCGGCAACAAGCGCAGCGACCAACATGCATGCCCAGACGGCGGGCGGCGAGGGGCCGGCGACGGCGGCAACAAGCGCGCGACCGACAGACAGGCCCAGACGACAGGCGGCGACGAGGTGGCGACGGGGTGGCGACGGCGGCAACAAGCGTGGCGACCGACAGACGGGCCCAGACGAAAGGCGGCGACGAGGCGGCGAAGGGGCTGCGACGGTGGCAGCACAGCAACCAGACCAGCATACATATTTATTGTTCGAAGAACTCCTAAGTGTAAGTGCCTGTGTGGGGATGATTGCGCTACACGGGTTGCAGCACATAGATTGCACACTATAAAGTGGACCACAACAGATCGCACTATATATATATATATATACATATATATATATTGTACGATCTATTCACGTGTATACACGTGTTTTATTTGTATATATGTAGATGTACACGTACATATACATACACAAGGCTGCAGTGGCGCTTCGCGCCATGCACCTTGGTCCTTGAAGTTTGGTATGCAGGCGAAATAGCAGGAAGGTCAAGCCGACAATTCAGCGATAACTCCTTGTTGCCTTTTTCTGGCATCGCCGCTATAATAATGTTATTCGTGATCCTTCCTCCATGCTTCTTTTTTTTTCATTTTCGCCATACCCTGCGCATTCCCTCCATCCTTCTCCGCTCTTTTTTGCGGAGGCTCCTCCTTGGAGAGCCTCTTGGGGCCTCAAAAAAGTTGTTTCAGGCTTTCTCAAGGCCTTCTGGAGGCCTCCTGGGCGTATTCTGGGGGCCTCTGGGGGCTTCCTCGGGCCACCCTGCCTCCAACCGTGGTCTCCCTGAACGACCGGGTCACGATTTGGAATGCTTCGGAGGGTGTTTTGGGGCCATCTTGTGCCGCCATGGGGCTCTGTGAGGGCCATCTTGGACCCGTGTTGTGCCGATTTGGGGCTCTCTTGGTCTGCCTGGAAGCCTCTCGGATGGTTGTGGGGCGATTTTGGAGCCTCCCAGGCGGCTTCGGACGCCCAGAATATCGCTGTCTTGGAGCGTCGGGAAGCCGAAACGAGGAGAACCCCCAAATTCACCAGAAACCAACAGAAAATCAATGAGTGTTGCCTCTTGGGGCATTCTTGGGAGTGCTCTTGGAGGCCTCCTTGGGGCCGTCCTGGAGGCCTCTTGGGCCATCTTGTGGTCACGTCGGTCACTCTTGGAGCGCTCTTGTGCTGTCTTGGGGGTCTCTGGGACGTCTCCGATGACCCCCCTGATCGCCCTAGGTGTGCTGGGAAGGCTTGGCAAAACGCCCTGCGAGGCCCGGGGGGCCGCTTCGAGGCCCGTCAGGAGGGTCCCAAAGCCTCAGATCCCGGCAGTCCGGTTTTGTTTTTGGGGGGGTCCCCCCGCCTGGGTTTGTAAAACTATAGGAATATGAATGAATCCATACATACATATTATATATATACATATATATATATATATATATATATGTATCGCACCACATGCATTGCCGCACATATTTTCCATAGCATAGGTTGCGCAACACAGATTGCTGGGCACATACAGCTCGCATTCTGCGCTGGCCAACATTGGCATTTGCAACAGTTCGACGGGCGGAAGGCGGGTGGTTTACAAAATGCGTCTCTTGCGTTATCGCCTCGCACATTCGTCCTCAAAGCTTGCAGCTGCTTCACGGATGGAGGGCGGTCGGGTTTCAAAGTGTGGTGTTCGCCCCAGCGTGGCGCACATTCGTCTTGAGAGGTTGCAACAGTTTCACGGATGGAGGGCGGGTGGTCTTCAAGATGTGGTAAGCGATGTTGCGTTGCGCACACTCCTCTTCAAAGTGTGCAACAGATTCGCGGATGGAGGGCCAGCCGTTATCAAAATGTGGTTCTTGAGTTAGCGTTTAGTCAGGTCTGTCCCCCCACAGGACGATTATTTAAACATAGTCAAAAACATAGTACGGGGGCCACTTTCCTAGCATTTCAGTATTTTTGATTACTTTGGGGTGTTTATCACTTTTCTTCCAAACTCCCTCTGTTGGGGGACATGCCCGACCTAACGTTAGCGGAGAGGAGGAGGACCTCAAAAGTCCGCATCAGCTTGAAGGATGGAGGGCGGTTATTTTTCAAAGCGTGGCCTTCGCAGTAGCGTCGCACACCTTCGTACTACAACTTTCCAACCGTTTCACAGATCCGTTTCGCTGAAGGTCCCATGAGTGGTGTTCTGGCACGGCTACGGGTTAAGGACTGCCAGGGCGCAACAGATTTCTTGATCCGTTGCGCTGAAGTTCCAGGAATGGTGTTCTGGCAATGTGTGGGATTGTCACGGTGCAGCAGTCAAATTGATCCGCAGTTTTGAAGTCCTAAGACTGGTGATTTGGCGCGACCGGGAATCATCAGATGGTTGTCGTACAATGGAAAATTTCCCACAATGGACACAACACCTTGTGGGGACATATGCACAGGGAACTTGGAGGGAGGTTTCTGCAATATCGTTGATGCGCATTGGGGTTACATTCGACCCCCTCCTCCTCCTCTTCCTCCTTACTCCTCACGGCGAGGTCTGGAAGGCCAGCCTGCAGGGCAGCAGGCGGAAGCAGAGGCAGCGGCGGCGGAGTGGCGTGTCTTCCTTCGCGCGGCCCCCTCGTATTCATGTTCTTGGAGTTCCTGGGGTGGCGTGGGGAGGTGGGGGGCTCTGTCGGGGAAGCGGGCCAATCACGGACAGAGGGGGGAGGGAGGGCGGGAAAGGGAGGAGCAACAGCCGCAGCGGCGGAAGGAGGGCAACGAGGGGGAAGGAGAGCGGGGTGGGGGGGAGCAGCAGCAGGAGGAGCAGGAGGTGGACGCGTAGGATCAGAATCAGCGGGCAGGGACCGAGAGAACGAGCAGCGAGGGCAGGGTGATGATGAGGAGGAGGAGGAGGAGGAGGACGACGACGACGACAGGGTGGGATAGAGGGGGAGGAGGGAGAGGACGACGAGGACGAGGAGGGGCCTAGGCTGAGAGGGAGAGACCTCGGGACCGAAAAGGATACGCAAGCTTCGGCCTGACGCGACAATGAAGAGGATGAGCATCATGACGAGGATGATGCAAGAGGGCGTAAGCAAACCAGGCGCGAAGAAAAACGCCGAGGAGGGGCAGGAGGAGGAGGAGGGGGTGGAGGAGTGCAGAGGGGCGGGATGGAGGATGAGGAGGAGGGGATTTGGGGAGAACGGGGGGAGAGAGCGAGGACGACGATCTGGAGGATGAGGCTGATACGGGCCAGGGCGAGACGTGGAGGAGTTTCCTCGTGGAGGGCGAGGAGGGGCGGGTGGAGGAGGAGGGGCGCTTGTTGTTCTTGGGGAGGCCGTGGCGAGCAGCAGGAGGAGGAGGAGCAGCAAGAACTGTGATAGAACCCCGCCTGTTTCTTATATGGTTTGGTATTCGTCTTCTTATTCGCATGCTTATTATTAGTATTATTCTTCTCATCTTTAATATTATAATCCTTCAGCCGTTGAAGGCATTTACTTGGAAGCATGGTTCGTTATTCCAGCGCTTAACGTTTCGCGTATTCCCCGCCAGACCATCCAAGAACGATGCCCATGGGAGCTACCCTTATCGGAGGAGCGTGGCATGACTTGCACACATCGGAGATCATCAGTGAACGAGCGGCGTTTTGGATGCCTCTCTGAGTCGCGTGAGATGTAGCCTCGGGGGCTCCTGGAGGCACTTTGGGGTCCCTTGGAAGCCTCCTGGGGAGTCTTGAGGGCCTCTTGGGGACCTGTTGGAGGGGCTCTCAGGGGCCACTCGGGAGCGTTTTCGGGGCCTTCGGGGAACCTCTGGAGGGTATCGATCAAAGGACCGGGGGGGGAGATTCGATCTCTTTACAACCAGAACAACCACGTTACAACCAGATGTGTTACTTTACAACCAACATAGGATTGGAACGTATAGTTTTTCATCGAGAACGTCCACTTTGCAACCAGAACGGCCCACTTTACAACCAGAGCGGACCACTTTACATCCAGAACGGGCCACTTTACAACCAGAACGGACCACTTTACAACCAGCTCAGAGTGGCCGTGCGTGTTTGGGCGTTCAGCAAAGTGCTCCAGAGCAAGTGGGCGCTCTGAAAAATGCCCCACAGCAAGTGGGCGCTCTGAAAAATGCTCTAGAGCAAGTGGGCGCTCTCAAAAGTGCTCCAGGGCGCGCGGACGCTCTGAAAAGTGCTCCAGAGCACGTGGGCGCTCTGGAGCCCGAGCGCCTGAACTCTCTGCGCAGGCCCCAGCGATGCCTCTGAACCCGAGCGCCTGAACGCCCTGCGCAGGCCCCAGCGATGCCTCTGAGCCCGAGGACCTGGACGCTCTGCGCAGGCCCCAGCGATGCCTCTGAGCCCGAGGACCTGGACGCTCTGCGCAGGCCCCAGCGATGCCTCTGAGCCCGAGCGCCTGGACGCTCTGAGCAGGCCCCAGCGATAGCTCTGAGCCCGAGCGCCTGGACGCTCTGGCGCTCTGAGCCCAGCAGACTAAGACAGGGCTTGCGAGCAGGGGCCAAGCGGCCTCAACAAGGGCCCCGTGCTCGCACGGGAATAAGGCGACAGCATACGTAGGAAGGTTCAGGGCGACGCGCTGCCCATTTTAGGGATCACTCACAGGAAGCGAGCCCAGTGGCCTCCACAAGGGCCCAGCGCCCCAGGGAACTAGGCCATTGGCACCGCGGGTCTCTTGGGCCACGTTGGCCACTGAAGCCCCACGGTGTTCTGCAAGGGGCTAAGTGCTCCAGCTCCAGTTGGCCCCCTGCTGTTCCTCTTCTTGGAAGATCGAGGTTCAACGTTCCGAATACATGCAACTATTTTGAAGATCGTTCCTTCAGCGTCAGCCACAGTGCCAGCGCAGCAACGCAGGTATCCTGCTCGGGCAGCAGCCTCAGCCACCGTGCCAGCGCAGCAGCTTGAGCCACCGTGACAGCGCATCACCGCCACCTTTGTGCCTGCTACCACCAAACTTACCGCTGCAGCCCCGCTACCTCCACAATTCCGACTGACCCCCCGCTACCACCGCAAATCCCATTGCAGCCCAGCTACCACCACAGTTCCAACCGCTGCCTGGCGACCACCACAGTTGCCACCGCAGCTTCCCAACACCACGTAGTTCTCATTGTAGCCCCCGCTACCACCACATCTCCCACTACAGCTTCCCGCTGCCATGCAGCTCCAGTCTTGGACGGGATCATGGTTTATTCGTATGTCCTGCGCGACTAGCCTTCGTCCGTCAGAAAAAAGAGGCAGAGCAAGCAATGGCAGAACTGACCGACAGAGCTTAGAGAGCAGGTCAAAACCCTAATCCGCCCACCAGCACGCAACATACCATAGCGCACCAGGTCGCCGCATCGCCAACGCGCGCGCATTGCTTCTTCGTGCGCGATGGGCAACTTCACAACCAACATGCCTCAAAGAGCCCAAAGCCACCCTTGCGCTTGCCCACGGAGATTTCAGGGAAAGGCCCGCGTGCATTCAATATGTGTTTGTACTTGCCTGGTTGTAAAGTGCCCTTCCTGGTTGTAAAGTGCCCTTCTCGGATTTTGTAAGCTGGTTGTAAAGTGACCCATCTGGTTGTAAAGTGCGCTTCTGGTTGCAAAGTGACCCACACGCGGGGGGGGGAGGCGTCCCCTAACAGCATCGCTTTTCTAGAGCCTCTTGAACCGCTTCGTGGGCTCTTCTTGGAACGCTGCTGGGGCGTTTGGGGGGCGGGTGGTCTTGGGGCCGTTTGGGAGCCCTCGTATTCCAAATCCCTTATTAATCGACCCCCCCTAAAAAACTGGACCCCCCTCCAAATGCAACCTAATATTCCGGACCCCCCTCTTCGACGGGGCGCCTTAATGATCCGGACCCCCTAAGCTCCAATCCAAAAAAAGCGCCCTAATAAACCGGACCCCCCCAGTTGCAAAACAGGCGCCTTAAAAAACCGGACCCGGGGGACGATTAATAAGGGATTTGGGGTAGGTCCCTCGTGGCTCTCATTTGGGCCTGCTTGGAGCCCGCTCGTGGCTTCGGAAGGCCATCGGACGCGTAACCGCGAGAAGGCAAAACACATGTTTGTTTTCAGGTTGTGGAACTTGTTTGGCTTTTACGAGTATCTGGGTGAGGCCCCAATGCAATTGTGACCCGTTTTGGAACGGTTTGGGCCTTTCTTGGAGCATGTCTAAAACTACCTTGCGCCAGCTTGGGGTAATTTGTTTGTTGCCCCCTTCTGGTCGGTCGGGCAGCGTGAAAATCAAGATGCCTTAAATGCGTCTGCGTTCAGTTTGTAGTTCCCCAAACAGCGCTTGCACTGAGGGCTTTTCCGTTGTCTTCGAAGGAATTGGGCCTCTGGTGGTCCGGCGGCTATGTAGCCCCCGTCGCCGCCTCGTTGCCGCTTCGTCGCCGCCCGTCGTTTGGGCCTGTCTGGCGCGCTGGCCGCCATGTCGCCGCCGTCGCCGCCCCGTCACCGCCCCGTCGCCGCCCCGTCGCCGCCTCGTCGCCGTTCCGTCGTCGCCTCGTCGCCGCGTAGATCGCACCGCCGCATAGATTGCACCGCGTAGATTGCGCAGCATCTATGGCACCACACAGATTGCATCACGTCGATTGCTTCTCATAAATTGCGCACCGCGTAGACATACACCACATAGATTTCACAGCAGATGCTGCACCACATAGATTGCACCACGTCGACTGCACCACATACGTAGGCTGCTCCACATAGATTGCACGACATAGATTTGCACACAACTGCTCCACATAGAGTGCACAACACATACTGCTAGGGCCTAAGCTGGCTACTACTGCAGTCTCCCACGAGCAGTGCGTTCTCCGACGAGTAGTGCATTCTCCCAGTTGCTCTGGGCGCTGGGCTCTCCGCTGCTGGCCCACGGCGCAGGCGCCAGTCGGGGAAAGAACATGCTGCGTCGCTCCCCTGCTTCCCCTCGTGAGGGCCATGCTGAAGTGCAGATGCCTTCCGCAGCAAATGTTGGAAGCCTCGAATACCGTCTTGGTTCCGTCGCCGGCGTCAAGTGGCGCCTGGTCAGCGATGAGATAGCGCCGATGCAGCGTCGATTGGCGTCGGCCAGCGGCGGTCAGCGTCGATTGAGCGCTGACCACCGTCGACTAGCGTCGAGGAGGAGGAGGAGGAGGAGGAGGAGAAAGAGGAGGAGGATGAGGAGGAGAAGGAGGAGGCGGAGGATGAGGGGGAGGAGGAGGAAGAGGAGGACGAGGAGGAGAAGTGGAGGAGGAGGAGGCGGAGGAGAGGGGAGGAGGAGAGGACGAGAAGAGGAGGAGAGAGGAGGAGGCGGAGGATGGGAGGAGGAGGAGGAGGAGGAGGAGGAGGAGGAGGAGGAGGAGGAGTGAGGAGGAGGAGGAGCGAGGAGGGAGGGGAGGAGGAAGAGGAGGAGGCGAGGGGAGGAGGAGGAGGAGGAGGAGGAGGAGGAGGTAGGAGGAGGACGACGAGGAGGAGGAGGAGGACGAGGAGGGGAGGAGGAGAAGGAGGAGGAGGAGGAGGCGGAGGATAGGATGAGGAAGAGGAGGAGGAAGAGGAGCTCTCCCGCGGGCCGAGCCCCGAGGCCGGGCTGCTGCCCTCCTGGTGCCCCCTCGGGAGCTTCCGGCCGCGCGTCCGGAGGACGCCGCGCCGCTGCCCCCGACGCAGCAGTGCCCCAAACCCCAGACCCCCTCGAGCAGTGAAAAAATCATAGGTGGGGGAGGAGGTGGATGGATGAACGAGGAGGAGGAGGAGGAGGAGGAGGAGAGACGGAGGAGGAGGAGGGGAGGAGGAGGAGGAGGAGGAGAGGAGGAGGAGGAGGAGGGAGGAGGAGAGGAGGAGGAGGAGGAGGGAGGAGAGGATGAGGAGGAGGAGGAGGAGGAGGAATGACGGGAGTTTTTTCTGAATTTTCGGCTTCCGGGCGCCCTCACGGGGCCTCGGGAGCGTCAAACAACGGCTCGGGATGCAAAGCCGGTCCCGGGGAAAGAGTCGGGACCTCAGGGGGTCGACGCAGTGAAAAAATCATTACGTCGGGGGTCTGGGATTCGGGCCGAACGAAAAGGGGGGGGGGTAGGGCAAGGGGGGGGTCCGAAATCTGCTGCGTGCAGCTGGCTTCGGCCCCGCCGCTGGGCCCATTCCTCGATGCGTGGGCGCCTCCCGGCGCCGGGAGGCGCTGGGAAAATCAGCCACGCGAGCTGATTCTCTACCCTACCCTTTGCTATCCCCCCCTCTCGTTCCCCCCGACAGTGCCCCAAATGCTTGTTGGGGGGGGGGGGACAATCGAGCGACGGAAAAACGGGGTCGTCTGCGCCGACATTGGCGCGCGAGCTGCTCCGCGCAAGGGCGCGCGCAGGCGCCCTCCAATGCAGCGTACCGCGCAGGCGGCCCGCGCAAGCCGCCGCGTAAGGTCGCTACGTCATCTCGAATAAACCTTTTCCTTTCAGGAAGGAAAAAACACTGACACTATTAATCTTCGATTCCCCGGAAAACATGGGAAAATATGGGAAGTGGGGGGGAGACAAAAACCCAGAATATCTATAATATCGTATAATAGAATATAATATAATATAATAAAATATCATATAATATAATTTACTATAATGTAATATGATATGATATAATATAATATAATATAATATAATATAATATAATATAACATAATAAAATATAATATAATAGAATACAATATAATATTATATAATATAATATAATATGATATAATATAATATAATACCATATAATATGTAGTATAATATAATATAATATAATATGCTATATTATAAATAATTAAAATAATATATATATATATTAATAGAATATAATATATTATATATAATATTAACATATAATATAAAAAAATATAATATACTATACTATAGTGTAATATAATATAATATAATATGATATAATATCATATATTATACGATATTACTTTGCAGGACGGGTGACATACGCGGGACAGTATCCACTTGGCACGCGACATATACGGGATAGAGATCACAAGTATACATATTGGTTTATTGCAAGCCCCGCATCTCGAATACAAGTGGCTTGCGTAAGTGATCTTTGTGTGTGCTTGGGATATATCCTGAACGTATCCTGAACGTATCCTGAACGTATCTTGACGTATCCTGAACGTATCCTGAACGTATCCTGAACGTATCCTGAACGTAACCCGAGCACACTCCGTACATAAAAAACAACATCACTCGACCAAGGCATCAATCTCACGCGTCGCATTCTTGCAATATTTTCTTCTCACCATCCACCCCCTCC
>CAUYUJ010002047.1:245411-280411 GCA_963575745.1 Prorocentrum cordatum | reverse complement strand
CTCCAAGGATCGAGCGGCATCGGGCACGACCGCCTGCCCCGGTGGAGTCTCGGCGCGCATGACAATGCACACCGCGTGGAGCTTTGACGCTTCGGATGGGTATACCACATTCAGCAATTGCAGGCGGCGGGCGACGGTCTCGACCCTCTTGCGGGACACCTCGGGACAGCCAGACGCACGAAAAACGGTGGAGGATGAGGAGCGGGCCCAGGGATCAGAGGAGAAATTTGCTGAGGAGGAGGGTCGGAGCAGGCGGGCGACGAGAGGCTAAGTATGGACGGGGTGGGAGGAAGGAGGGGAAAGGGGGAGGGAAGGGGGGAGAAGAGGCCCAAGGCGGGCAAGGACATGACGAGGCAGGCGGGATGATGTAGGAGAAAAGGAACGCGGGGCAAACATCTTGCGGGCTGAGAAAAGCACCAGGACGGCCCAAGAGGGGCCTAAGAGGGGCCCGCGTGGTGTGCCCAGGTTAGTGTGTGATTTGCCTGTCTCAGGTCCAGCAGGATGTCCCACTCGTCCTGCAGCAGGTAGTTCTGAAGGTACATCATTGCCTGGTTCTGGTGGGCTCCGTTGACGACAGGCCTGTTCCCCTGCGTGGACCTGGCCACCGCCTGGTTGACGGCGCGCGTGATCTCCAGCTTCTGGCCGAGGTAGAACCGACTCGTGGCCAGCCTGGTCAGCGTGTCGGTGGCCTCGGCGGCTGAGAGAGCGTCGCGCGCTGCCAACGCGCGGGTGATGATGTCGGTCTGGCTCGCGACGACGGCGTCGAACTCAGGGGCGTGAGGCTGCAAGCCGGCGGCGGCGTTGGCGTCCAGGAGCGCGCAGGCTGCCGCGAGGGCGCCCATCGTGAGATGGCGCTTCTATGCTGGTCTGACAAGAAATTGGCGTCGCGAGAAGCAATGGAGGTTTAGCCAAAACGGCTGCCGGGAGATGGGGGGGGGGGCGGCGGAGGAGGAAGAGGAGGGGGAAAAGGAGGAGAGCCTCACATTGCATGGATGTACACATTCTCACGTTATGCTAGCTGCAGCTGCGCGCGGACCGTCGGCTCCCGCGCGGGCCTCTTAATGAGCCTTCTTTCGGGGGGGGGCCTCTTAATGAGCCTTCTTTCGGGCCTCTTAATGAGCCTTCTTTTGGCCATCTTAATGGGCCTCCTTTCTAGAATATCGAAGTCTCCTTGGGTCTCTCGGGGGCCTCTTAATGAGCCATCTTTCGGGCCTCGTGCACGGGTCCTCTTGGGGTCTGTTGGGGGCTTGTTGGCGGCCCTCGTTCTGCTTGGGTCTAGTGTCTAGTGTTGTTGGGGCCTCTTGGGGCCTCTTGAGGCTTGTGTGGGGTATCATCTTAGTGGCGCCCCGTCGTTCTGATTGTGTCTAGTGTCTAACGTTCACGGTTGGGCAGCGGTCGTCGCATGAGAGTGCTCGCAAGGACGGGCGAGCGAGAGCAAGGGCAGGCCAGGGCCGGAGGAGGTACAGGAGGGACGAACGGTAGGATTGGATTATCTCCTGCGGGGGCACATCTTCGCGACTGAAAAGTTGCTTCCATGCGGCGACGCCTGCAATTGGAGCGGAGCGTGAGTGTCAGAGGTCGAAACTGTAACGTAGCACGTGCTACGTCTGTAGTCGAATGATTCGAATGACCTCCAACATGCAAACGTGTGATACTGATCTACAAAAACCACAGGCCTATTTCCCCATAGGCTTCGCTGCGGCATGTCCCAAAATACTCTGGCTGCGCCCCCGCGCGCCCTCCGCGGTCGAAGATAGCCGCGGGCCATGCGCCGCAGCAGAGGAAATTAGACAACATCGAGAACATGCTGCCCCTGTTGCAACATGGTTTTGTTTAGTAAAGCTCTGCATCTCGCATAGGTTCGAACTGTTTGAATGTTAGCAGGGGCAGCAATATCAATCACGGAAATAATCGTCAAGCGTGATCCTGGGTTTCTTCTTGGAGTCTGAATCGCCCTTCTTGCGCTTCGGCGTTGGCTTCGAGCTGAGTTTCAAACGCTGCCCCACACGCTCGGCCGCCATGACAGACATGACCTCATCGCCGACGGAGCGGGGCCAATTCAAAGGCCCAAGACCCGACGACCCCCCCGCAGGGCCATGAGAGGCGCATGGTCTTACACGCGGAATTTGCTGTAAAACCTGAGCCTGATGAGCCCCATGAGCCCAGAAGCCTAATGAGCCCTAGAAGCCCTATGCCTGACCCCTATGAGACCTATGGGCCGTATGAGCTCTTTGAATATCATGGGCCCTATGGGCCCGACGAGGCCTATGAGGCTCATGAGCTCTATGTGCCCTATTAGCCCCATCAGCTCCATGAGCCCTGTGAGCCCTATGAGCCCGATGCGCCCTACGAGCCCTCTGGCCCCTGTGAGCCTCGCGGGTCCTATGAGCCATATGTAAGCCCTATGGGCCCTGTGAGCCACACGGGCCCTCGGAGCCAATGGGCCTATGAGCCCCATGGGCCGTATGAGCCCTATGAGCCTATAAGCCCTGTGGGTCCTATGAGCCATGTAAGCCCTATGAGCCCTCGGAGCCCTACGAGCTCATGAGCCATTTGAGCCCTAAACCCTATGAGCCCTATGGACCTCGTGAGCCTTATGAGGCCTTTGAGGCCTTTCAGCCTTATGAACCTCGCGAGCCCTGTGCACAAGTCCCATGAGCCCCGGGCAAGAGAGGTGGCCGACTGGTTGCCGGCAGGCGAAAGGATGTCCGATCTTAATCCGCACAGAACTCAGCATAGGCTGCAAAACAGCGGCGAGAAGTGGAACTGGATACGCGTTGCCAGTCGCGCAAGCGACATGGCAATCACTCGTGAAAGAACGCAGGCTCTGCAAGGGAAACCCCTGCAGGGCGAGACGCTCACCTGCGCTTAAATAGCGGCAGACTTCGCGATGATTATGAGCCTTCGCTGCATCCCCAGCCTTGAGCAGGAAAATATACCGATTGCTCCTGGTCAACGTCATGCACACCTCAATGTTGATTGGGTCTTTGTAGACCCTGTTGTCACCCCTGTCCAAACAGAAGCAACAGATATCGGACTGCACATATTTGCCTTGAATGACTCCAGCAATAATGCGCTTCTCATAATTTGCCAAATTCCGACGCATACTGGCAGTAAGGCTCTCCCTTGGAGTGACGGGCAAGGAATATGATATAAACTCCTGGTCGGGATGGCAGCGCAAACCAACGATGGGCCAGATACTCGGCCCACCCCCTCCGAAACCCAAACGGGTCTGACCCCATGGCGATGGGAACTGGTATATTTTAACCCATGGGTCCTTTAGAGGCCTCGGCCCGAACGGAGCTAGCGGCTCAGGGATAGGGCCTGCTGCTACTCGAAGCCCCCGAAGAAACACCCGCGAGCGCTCCTGGGGGACCCCGTAGTCTTTGGCGGAGAGGACGACGTAATCCCAGAAAAACTCTCGCACTTCCACCTTCAACACATTGATGATCTGCTCGATGAAGCTTTCGGACGAGCCCGCCTTGCCCAGGATTCCTCACGGGGGTATAAGGGGGGGCGGCGTCAAAGCCGATTCCTTTTTCAGCGAATCAAACTTCCCGTTGGAGAACCCTATATAACCAACCGAATCGTATGATTCCTGCGAGAGGGCCTCTCAGGGCACACGTGGGGCACCCAGGATCCTTTGACATTCTCCAGCACGACGAAGAGAAGATGCCCGTCTTTGATTAGTTTGACAGCCCAGCAGACCACGCGGCAGTAGATGTCCGATCTTGGGTCCTCGGAAACGGCTCGGGCGCTACAACTGCACTGGGGCCCCCTTCCGCCCGGGCCAAGGCCTGGGGGGAGAGAGGAGGGGCGCAAGGTGGAGGAAGAGGAGGAGGAGGAGGAGGAGGAGGAGGAGGAGGAAGGAGGAGGAGGAGCAGGAGCAGGAGCAGGATTAGGAGGAGGAGGAGGAGGAGGAGGAGGAGAAGAGAGGAGGAGGATAAGGAGGAGGAGGAGGAGGAGAAAAAAGAGGAGCAGGAGAGGAGGAGGAGATGGGATAGGAGGAGGAGGCTGAGGAGGATGAGGGAGGGAGGAGGGGGAGGAGCGGAAGAGGAGGAAGTGATAGGCGTGGTCCAACGGGCCCAACACACGCAACGATGTCTGCCCCCTGCCTCCTCCTTCCAAGGAGGAAAAGGGGTGGAGGAGGAGAAGGATAATGGGGAGGAAGGGGGGGGGGAGGAGGCTTACAGAAAGATTAGGGGCCGAGCGCTCCTCCCTGCCCTTGCGCGGCCCCTGGGGCGACCACGGGGGGCACGGGGGCCCGGCGACCAGGCCGTCGCAGGGCCCCACGATCTGATGCAGCGGGACCTTCATGAGGTCACCGTGCTCCTTGCCCCCATCGCCCCCATCGCGATGAGGGCGGGGGGGGGCGTGGAAAGGGAGGGGGGAGGGGCGGCAGGAGCGGGGGGAGGGAACGGGGGCAGGGGGGAGGTGGGGCAGCGGCAGGGGCAGGGAGGGGAAGGGCTGCAGGCGGGATAGAGGGAGGAGGTGTGTTCGACCCTGGTAGACGCGTGGACCTTGCCCAACCGAGCGACTCCAGGGCCCAGGTGGTCCGCGAGAATTGCCTTCAGCGAAAGGGGAGGGATCAATCGTTGTTCGCAGCTATCGCCCTTCCCCTGGTCGTAATCAGAGTGAGGGCGCCGAACGGTCTTGCACTGTTGTTGCGGCGAGTGGCCGAAGTGGGGATCCGCAATGAGGATTGCGTTTGTTGCCCTCGTCCCGGCGGGCGGGTCGCGGCCCGAGTGGGTCGCGGCGCCGGCGGGCCGCGGCGCGCGTCGGTCGCGGGCGGGTCGCGGCGCCGATGGGTCGCGGGTGGGTCGCGACGCGGTTGAGTCATTCGGCCCCGATCGGAAGTGAGTCGTTCGGTCCCCTCGTTTTCGGAGATCCGTCGCTCGACCCTGTCGGGGCTCGCTCGGACGCCAGTCGCTCCGTCCCCCCAGTGTTCGATCGGAGGCGAGTCGTTCGATCCCCTCTGTCCCTCCGTTTTCGGTTGGAGGTGGGTCGTTCGACCCTCTCCGACCGAAAACTGAAAGAACAGAGCGACTCGCCCCCGACCGAACGCTGAGGGGGCCGAGCGACTCACCTCCGACCGAAAGCTGCCACCCACAAATTCACGAGATTGAGCGACTCGCCTCCTCTTTCATTGGCGAGCGTTTCCCCGCCCCCTCCGCCCTACTTCTAGGGGGGTCCGTTTCGTGGTCACCTCGAGCGCGGGGCCACCTCTGACGGGGCCACTTCACCTCGAGCTAATAGGTCGTCGCCCCACGCATCACCATCGCGTGGTGGTACGAGAGGGCTCGGCGCCAAACGTTTCGATGCTAATAGGTCGTCGCCCCTAGCAACGACCCATTAGCAACGAAGAGTCTGGCGCCGAGCCCTCCCGCGTCACCCCAAATCATCATCACGTGGTGATGCGGGAGGGCCTTCGCTGAAGACCTTTCCGCGCAGGAGGCCTCTGGGGCCTGGCCAGGGGCCTCTGTAACTGCCCCGTTCGGGACGTCTTGGGGACCATCTTGGGCTTCCGGAGCCACGGGGGCCCCAAAGGGCTTCGAACTCGACGAGCTCTGGCTCCCACCGCGAAGATTTTCACTGAAGATATTCGCGCGGGGGGCCTCTTGGGCCCGGCCAGGGGCCTCTGCTACTACCCCAGGAGCCCTTTCGGGAACCCCAAAAGGCCCAGTCGCGAAGATCTTCAATGCGAACAGGTCGCAGCGCCCTTGAACTCCAACTTTTCGGGGCCCTCTTGGAGCCCCTCGTGGACCCCCTCTCGGGGCCCTTCTTGGGGCCCCCCTGTAGCCGTCTTGGGGCCCTCGGAGGGCCTCCCCCTCCGACCGAAAGTTGAAGGGGACCGAGCGACTTGCCTGCTTCCTCCCTCGAAGGCGCGTGTCTCCTCCCTCCCTCCTTCCCCCCTTTGCGCGCCCCTCCAAAGCGGGCGTCTAGCGGGGCCGATGGGTCGCGGGCGGGTCTCGAGGCGGACGGGTCGCGGGCGGGTCGCAGGCGCCGCGCCCGCCCGCCCGCGTCCTCACTCTTATCTTTTATCCTTACGGAGTGCTACGTATTTGTCCTCCGCCTCCCTCTTCTCGTCCTCCTCCTCCTCCTCCTCCTCCTCCTCCTCCTCCTCCTCCTCCTCCACTCCCTCTTCCTCCTCCTTCTCCTCCTCCTCCTCCTCTGCCTCCTCCTCCTGATCCGTCTCCTCATACACTTGGTTGGGGGGGGCCCTCTTGTTCGGGCCTCGTGCGCTGCCTCGAGGTCGCATGCGCACCGAGCCTCATATTGGACCCCGATCTTCTCAAGAGCGTGACCGCAACCGTCGATGCCGACACACGGCATCGCCACGATGATGGGGCGCGCGAACTTTCTCTCTCTGAGCTCTGTAGCAGCCTGCAGGGCTAGTGAAACGCAGATCGCTGCAGCACTGAAACTGTTGGTGCATGTGGTTTTGTTTTTTGTTACGGTGCCTGTCCCATATTGATCTGCGGCTCGGGGGTCAATCTGATGATCGACTCGACCTTGTCTTCCCAAGCGGTGCCGGCGGGGCTGATGCGCGCGCGCGGGGAGGGTGGCATGTTGCTGGGGAGCGAACGGAGCGGCAGCCTGCAAACGTCCAAGCCAAACGCTATGGCGTTTAACACTGCAAGTGTGATCTCCAGCCCGTCATCCACCTGCCTGCCTCCGCCTCCTCTTACCTCCCCTCCTCCTCCTCCTCCTCCTTCTCCTTGTCATCCGCCTCCTCCTATTCCTCCTCCTCCCTCCTCCTCTTTCCTCATCCTTCTCCTCCTCCTCCTCCTCCTCCTCCTCATCATCATCATCATCATCATCATCCTGCTCATGATCAGCATCATCAGCATCATCATCATCAGCATCAGCATCATCATCATCATCATCATCATCATCATCATCATCATCATCATCATCATCCTCTCCCTCCTCCTCCCCCTCCTCCTGCTCCTGCTACTACTCCTGCTCCTGCTCCTATTACTACTCCTTCCCCTCCTGTTCCCCCCCTCCCCCCCCCCCCTTTTGTTCCGTCATTCTCCCCCTTTTCCTCCTCCTTCTTTTCCTCCTCCTCCTCCTCCCCCTCCTCCTCCTCCTCCTCATTCATCATCATCATCATCATCATCTCATCATCATCATCATCCGCCTCTTCCTCCTCCCGCTCCTCCTCCTCCTCCTCCTCCTCCTCCTCCTGTTCCTACTGCGCCTCCTCCTCCCCCTCCTCCTCCTCGGCCATCCGTTTCGCGCCCTCCGCCCCCCCTCCTCGCCCTCTTCCTCGAGCGCGGAGGGGGGGGGCTTCATTTCCATCCCATTCCATTCCATTCCATTTCATTCCGCCTCCTCCTCCTTCCTCCTTCTCCTCCCCCTCCTTTTCCTCCTGATCCTCCGTATCCTCCTCATGTTCCTGCGCCCTTCCTCATTGCTGCGGCCGCTCGGGCGAAGCTGGGCTTTCAACCCCGGGCGTTAAATCTGCTTGCGAGAGCCTCCGCAAACGGGACGCGGCCTCAAGTCCCTGCAGCGTCAGCGAGGCGAGTCGCGCCATCATACTCAGCAGATGATCCTCGGGACTGGGGGGGGGGTCTGGGTTTTCGGCCTCGAGCGCTTCTCAGGGGAAAGTCCACAGGGTTCAGCCTTCCTCTTCCGCTGCGGCGTCGCATCTGCAGGAGACGCGTCCATGTCAGCCCCAGGGCCGCTGAAGCAAGTTGAGAATGCCTCGAGCGTAAAGGCTGCAGTCAAGCCACTCTGTCCCCCTCTCTCTCTCTCTCTCTCTCTCTCTCTCTCTCTCTCTCTCTCTCCTTCTCTCCGCCCCCCCGTCCAATCCCCCCCCATCGCCCCCCTTTCCCCCTTTTCTTCCCTTCGCCCCTGCATGTCCGCGCCCGCCCCCCCATTCTGGCCGCGGGAGGCGTTCGGCCGCCTCTGCCGCCGAGACGCAAGGCGAGCTCCGGGGGGGGGGGGGCACGCGTTCGCCGAGGAGGGCAGGGCAACTGGGCGAAGGCTGGGTGGGAGGTTGGTCTAAACTCCTGGGGGCGGGGGGCGGCCGGGGCGCCATGTCCCCCCCTCCCCCGGGGGGCGCCGTACAGACGTCGGGGACACATGCCAGACATATGCCAGACATATGCCGGACATATGCCGGACATATGCCGGACATGTGCCGGACATATGCCGGACATATGCCGGACATGTGCCGTACAGGTGCGATATGTCCGGCATATGTCCGGCACATGTCCGGCATCTGTCCGGCATATGTCCGGCATCTGTCCGGCATCTGTCCGGCATATGTCCGACGCCGCGCCCGGGTTTGGCGGCGCCGGGGCGACAGGGGGCCCGGGGGATGGCGGGTCGGGGGTCGATGAAGGGGAGGAGCGGAGGCTGAGGAGAAGGACAAGGGACGCGATCGAATGTTGATCGGGGGGGGGGGACGAGCAGGAGGAGGAGCAGGAGGAGGAGGAGCAGGAGGAGGAGGACCAGGGGAGGAGGAGAAGGAGACCAGGAGGAGGAGGAGGAGGAGGAGGAGGAGGAGGATGAGGAGGAGGACAAGGAGGGGGGGCGGAGGAGCAGAAGGAGGGGGGGCGAGGAGGAGGAGGAGGAGGAGGAGGAGGAGGAGGAGGAGGAGGAGGAGCAGAAGGAGGGGGGGGAGGAGGAGGAGGAGGAGGAGGAGGAGGAGGAGGAGGAGGAGGAGGAGAGAGGAGGAAGGCAGGAGTTTGAGGAGGAGGAGGGGGAAGGGGGGGAGGAGGAGGAGGAGGAGAGGAGGAGGAGGAGGAGGGAGGAGGAGGAGGAGGCGGAGGAGGAGGAGGAGGAGGAGGAGGAGGAGGAGGAAGAGGAGGAGATGGAGGAGGAGGAAGAGGGGAGGAGGAGGAGGAGGAGGAGGAGGAGGAGGAAGAGTACCCCCATGAGCCCTATGAGCCCGATGAGTCGCATGGGCCCTATAAGCCCCATGAGCCCTATGAGCTTTAGAAGCCCTATCAGCCCTATGAACCCTATTTTCCTTTTGAGACCTTATGAGCCCTATGAGTCCAGTGTGCCCCATGGGCCCATGAGCCCTATGAGCCCGATGGCCCCTACGAGACCTAATTATGAGCCGCATGAGCCCTGCGAGCTTGAGGAGCACCATGAGCCCTGTGAGGCCCATTAGCTCTATTAGCCCTATACCAGCCCTATCAGCTCGATGAGCCGCATGAGCCTCATGAGCCCGATGAGCATTAGGAGCCCTATGAACCCTATGAGCCCTATGAGGCACATGAGCCCTATGAGCCCTATGAGGCACATGCGCCCTATGAGCCCTATGAGCCGCATGAACACTTCCAGCCCTATGAGCCCTCGGAGCCCCACGAGCATATGCGCGCCATGAGTCCTGCATGCCCTATGAGCACTATGAACCCTATGAGCCCTATAAGTTTTAAAGGCGGCGCGCAGCGAACCAGTACAATTGTGTATCTATTAGTATAGATGTGCACCTGTACGTGTATAACTATTAACCGTCGACATATGTATATGACGATGTTCGCGTGCAAATACCCATGTGTGCGCATCTCATGCACGTCGCAGTCGGTGTCCGAAGTGGGCCCTTTAGATCCTGTGGCGCCCATGTCAGGAGCCAGCGTCTATAGGCGTACCCTGGGGCCCGACAGGGTTCGCGCGCTGCGCTTTCTGGCGCCTCCATGGGTCATATCCACGAAAACACCAGCAGTGTGCATGTAAACGGCTTATCTCTCGTGCCCTCTCTCTCACACGCGAGCTCAATATTGCTTCATGTGTTTAATTTGTGCACGTGTATATCTATACCTATATATATGTATATATATGTGTATATATATGTACACATTGGTGCACAAAGCTATACCAATACACCCGCTGCCTCACATGCATACGTGTATCTGTACAATCTATATAACGACCCATATGGAGTTACCCATCTGTGTTATATAAATATGCAGTTCTCTCTGGAACGCACGCCTATCCCCTCTTGGTCTCGCTTCCCTCCACGTAGACAGTCATTATTTGTGTGCATACATATTCACATAGTTGTAAGCATATACACATATGCATTAGAGTGCAAAGACTGAGGTACATTGTATGTATGTATATATATACATTAGTCAGTGTAGGCTTTCCAAGCGATGCCAGCCCAACAACTGTCAAGCTCAGTCGCGGTTGGAAGGGCGTCGCTGTGGGAGGGGACTTGAACATGTATATATGATATTACATCGGTATCTGTGGAACGCTCTCACGCACTCTCGTTGTCCCGCTTCCGTATATACATATATATATATGTCTCGCTCTCGTTTCTCGCGCTCGCTCCGGCTCTCTCTCTCTCTCTCTCGCCCGCCTTGCCCACGTATGTACACGTACACATGCCCGTATGTCTAGAACCAAACACATATGATCATGCATTCGAACTGTATGTATATTAATATATACGTGCACACTATTGCTATTCGTATATCTATATATACATATATATATATATATGTGTATATATAGATGTGTGTGTACGCATGCGCTTCGTAACTAAGCATATGCGTGCAACGATGTGCTTTGCCCGCCAGGCTGTCTGACTGCATGGCAGCTGCTCGTGCATTCCATTTACCGCGCGCAGGATATTCAGGATCAGTTGGCACGCAGTCAAGCAGCCTGGCGGGAACCAGAAATACATGCATCGGTCTTTTGTGTGTCAGGTTTCTCTCTCTCTCTCTCTCTCTCTCTCTCTCTCTCTCTCTCGCTCTCTCTCTCTCTCTCTCTCTCTCTCTTTCTCTCCCTCTCTCCCCCCAACTATATATAAACATATAGTGGGAGAGGGAGAGATTGCGTTCGGTCTCCCGTTGTATGTCTGTGTCTCCCTATGTATACATATTCTCATACGCACGTGTATGCATTCACGATGTCTGTATCTATATACATAGTAAACACGAAGATGTGCATGTGCAACCTATACAAACACAAATACTCCTATACATGTCCCCCTACACTGGCACTATGCATCGCAGGAAAAAGAGGAGCGGCGGCCACCTCGAGCGCGGACGGGGGGGGGGAAAGGCGGGGGCGGGGAGGGCGAGCATGCCGTAACGGGTGACACGCGCGCGTCGCCCATTACGGCTAGGTGGTTATAACGATTCCATTATCATCCCCATTCTTCATTTTTTTCCTCCCTCTCCTCCTCCTCATCCTCCTTCTCCTCGTCCTCCTCCTCCTCCGCCTTCTCCTCGTCCCCCTCCTCCTCCTCCTCCTCCTCCGTTTCCTCCTCCTTCTCTTCCTCCTCCTTTTCAGGGTGCTCATAGGGTTCATGGGGTCCATGTGGTTCATAGGGCTCAGAGGGCCGAGGGGGCCCATGGGACTCACAGGGCTCATAGGGCTCATAAGACTCGGAGGGCGCAGAGGGCTCAGAGGGCCCATGGGCTCGTGAGGATCACAGGGCTTAAAGGCCTCATAGGGCGCACAAGGTGCACAGCGCCCATAGGGTATACATGGCTCGCATGGCTCATAGGGCTCATAGGGCCACAGGGCTTATTGGCTTCATACGGCTCAGAGGGCTCATAGGGCTCATAAGGTTCAGAGGTCCCACGGGGCCCGCCAGGCTCATGAGGCTCATAGGGCTCGTAGGGCTCATGCGGCTCATAGGGGGCATGGGGCTCACAGGGGTCATAGGGCTCAGAAGGTCCAGGGGCTCATTGGACTCGTGAGGCTCATATGGCTCATAAGCATCATGGGGCGCAGAGGGCTTCGAGGGCTCATGAGGCTCACAGGGCTCGCGAGGTCCATAGGGTTCAAAGGCTTCCTTGGGGTTATAGGGCTCATAGGGCGCATCAGCTTATAGGGCTCATAAGCTCGCAGGGCTCCGAGGGCTCATGGTTCTTATTGGGCTAATAGGTTTTTTGTGCAGTTAACAAGAGAGGTGTCGTGCTAATGTTGTGCCCGATGAGGTTCCTTGGGCCACTCCATAGAGGCCCCCAAAATGGAGAAGACGACCCCTAGGGCTCATAGGTCTCATGAGGTTCATAGGGCTCAGAAGGCTCATGGTTTTTTTTATCATTGGGCTGATACGGCCTATAAGGCACATGCGACTCATGTGTTCATAGGGCTCATCGGGCCCATGAAGCTCATAGGGCTCAGGGGGCCCATGGTGCTCATAGGGCCCATGGGGCCCCTAGGGCTAGGAGGGCCCAGGGGGCTCATATGACTCATAGGGCCCATGCGGCTCATGGGACTCATAAGGCTCAGAGGGCTCAGAAAGCTCATAGGGCTCACAGGGCTCGTAAAGATCATTGGGCTCGCAGGCCTCATAGGGCTCATGAGGAGTTCTCCCTATGAAAATGTTCGGCCAGGGTGTGTGTGTAATATATATATATATATATATATATATGTGTGTGTGTGTGTGTGTGTGTATCCTTACTGCACATATACACGCATCGGAGTATTATCACGTATACGTGCGACAACACGCAAGGGGAAGCCAACCTCGCTTCGGGCCGCTCGCGCCTGGGCCACCCCACGGCCGAGGTGAGCGCCAGTGCCAAGTGCTGCCCACCCAGAGGGAGGAGGGAGGAGGGGGGGGGATCTTCGGACACTTTTGCGCACGGCTCATCAGGATCGCGATCCAAAACAACAGATCTTATCGGGCCTTCCCCACTCCTTCCCCGCGAGGCCCCCACATGGGGCTTTCGGGCCCCTTCCAAGACAGGCAGTTGGCGGGGCCGATGGGCCGCGGGCGGGCCGCGAGGCGGGTGGGTCGCGGGTGGGTCGCAGGCGCCGCGCCCGCTCGTCCGTGCCCTCGCTCTTATCCGCAAGTGCGGGGCGCCGCGTATCCGAGCCATTTGGCAACTGTGCATGGGGGTCTGGCCCTGGACAACAATATCGCCCCCCACCCCCCATGCAGCGACATCCAACCTCTCCGCGGTGCACCTCCTCTTCCTTATCTTCATCCTCATTCTCCTCCGGGCGCGAGGTGGTGTCTCGGTCCCGTGAGGGAGGGCGGCCGGGGTGCGAGGGGGCTCTTCGGCCCCGTAAGTGGATCGAACGGGTCAAGAGGCGACTGCCCCTGTGCAGGACTGTTGTTTTCAAGCGTGGCCAGGCGCCTCGAACGCTGCTCAAACAGCAGCTGTACAACTGGTGGAGCGCTGGGCGCCCGCAGATGCAGCCACTTTAGGTCGAAGAGCCCTGTCTGTACCAGAGGCAACACAGATGCCCCATCAGGGCGCTAAGGAGCGAGGGGGATGATGAGGGGAAC
Source organism: Prorocentrum cordatum (assembly GCA_963575745.1). Taxonomy (NCBI): domain Eukaryota; class Dinophyceae; order Prorocentrales; family Prorocentraceae; genus Prorocentrum; species Prorocentrum cordatum. Next base: position 267,192 of record CAUYUJ010002047.1, on the reverse strand, counting down.
GTGGGGGATGAAGAAGAGGAAAGAAGAGCTTCCCTCCTCCTTTCCTCCTTCCTCCACTTCCTTCTCAGGCAGCGCGGTCTGCGCACAGCTCTACCAGGGACCCCGTCTGGGGGGAAAACACGAAAGTGGCAGGAGACCACGCCTGCTCAAACCTCCCTCTGGGCCCCAGGCGCCGAAAGTTGCTGACGAGTCTTGCGCGGGGTGCTTGCCAGCTTCCAGATGGGACAGGGACCGTTTTCGAGATGGAGGTAAGTCCACGGGGCCATGGAGAGGCGGTGGGCGAGGCGAAGGGGGAGCAAGATGCGACAGAGGAAGCTCCTGCTCTCTTTCCTCATCCTCCTCACCTCCCTCCTCCTCCTGAGCCCTCTCGTCCTTAATCCTCCTCCTCCTCCTCCTCCTCGGAGGAGGAGGAGGGGGAAGAGGAGGGGGGGAAGTGCGAGGGAGACATCGTCAAGCGTTCTGTCCGCAAAGTGCGGACCAAACATGTCACCTAGATTGTTCATCGTCCTCATCTTCCTCCTCCTCCTCCTCCTCCTCCTCCTCCTCCTCCTCTCGTCGTTATCCCCCTCCTCCTCCCTCCCACCCTCCGTCGTCGCCCTCCTCCTCCTCCTCTTCCTTCTCCTCCTCCCCCTTCTCGTCGTTATCCCCCTCCTTCTCAGAGCCGCCGCCGCCGCGGCCGATGGCAGCAGGCCGCGCCTACGGCTCGGGCAGCTGCGCGGGTTCCGTGGGGGTTTCACTACGCCGACCATCACCATCATCCTCTGCGTTTGACGCGGCCTCGATCTCCATGTACCCGGCGGCGTCCTCAATGAACCCTTGCATCCGTCTCATGGCCGACGCAACGTTGTCGATCTCGGCCTTGCCGTTCTCGATGATCTCCTTTACGGCTCCTGGCGGGGCGGTGTCCTGAGAGAGCAGCGCGACCCCGCGCGCATGCCAACGAAGCGATGATTCAGCGGTCGCGGAGCAAACCTCCACGGCCTTGATGGTGACGAAGTCCTTCATCTCGGGCGACTTGACCACGGTCAGGCTGGCCATGAGATCCACCCTCTTTGCAGCCATATCTTCCACCATCTTCTGAAGCTTCTTCTTCTGGCCCGCAGGGATCGGCTTCTCCCGCGGAGGGGCAGGCTCGGAACGCCCCGCGGCCGCCGATGGCTCCCCACGGGGCTTGGGCTCTCTGACCTTCTTCGCTGCCTTGACGGTCTCGTTTACCTCGGCCTGCCTCTTGCGCGTGCTGGTCATCTCCGTCTCGTTGGAGAAAGAGGTCTCGTACTCGAAGTCCTCCCACAGCCAGGTGCCGCGGTTCTGGCAGAACATCTTCCTCGCGGACGTCTTGATGCGGGCCACCTGCTCAGGTCGACCCTTGTACTTCTCGTCCAAGGACTGAGCGTCGAGCCATTTGGCAGCTCCTCGAAAACATGATTTCTGAGAGGTCCTCCTGCACTCCTCCAGCGTTTCGGTCATGAAGACCTTCAGGCTCGACCCGTACATCGCCCTGGCCTTATTCATGAAGGCGACGCGGCCGTCCTCTGGAATAGCATCGTTGAACTCGCACTTGAAGTCATCGTCGGTCTTGAAGATGCCGTTCATTCTGGCCATCAAGTTATGGCATTCCTTGCAACGGTAGATCGTCTTAGGGGTCTTCTTGCCAGTCACCTTCTTCTTGAATACTGTGAAGCACGCACTTTTCTCCACTTTGCGTTTGCAAGAACAGCAATTGCATATCGGCGAGTCCTCAGGGCACTCATCCTCCTCGACGGTCTCGGCGAGCGTCTGCGTCGCCTCGACGACGGCTGGCACGGCGACGACGGACCCCTCGCCGGAGCCACCCGTGGGCGTGAACATCTCCTCTAGCTCCTGGGAAAGGGTCCTCGGAAGCGCAGCAGCAGCTGGGGCCGCTGCCATCGTAGCAGTTGCGTGAAGTTGAAGCGTCGGGGTCGCCGACTGGCGGAGGCCAAAACGGCTTGAGCCAAAATGGCTACTGACTGGTTATGGCCAGAGCACGTCATCACCTTTCTGTTTCGCCCTCTCTTGGGGCATATGAAAGGGGCATTGTTATTGTTGTTTCGGGGCATTTTGAGGCATCTTGTTTCGGTGCATTGTTATTGTTGTTTCGGGGCATTGTTATTGTTGTTTCGGGGCATTGTTATTGTTGTTTCTCGGGGCTCTGTGGCCATGCCTTTGTTATTTCGGGGCATTTTGAAAGCTCCTCATTGCACGGCTGGATCCGCCTCGCACTCCTACCTGAACGCGCTCTGAGAGTCGTTTGTCCCTCTCCCTGCCCAGCCCCGCCGCGCGCCCGCAGGCGCGCGACGTCTCGGCGCAGAGGCGGCGGTAGGCCGGGGAGGGGCCGACGCCGCTCCGCCCGCCCAGCGCCGCGGGGGACGGGCGCTAGAGCGAGGAGGGAGGGAGTGGGGGCGGGGTCCGAGGGGGCCAGGAGCCACGACGCGGCAGCACAGAATGTGGGGCCCAACGACAGTGGGAGGTATATAGGGGGGAGGCGGAGGAGGACGAGGAGGACGCACGTTATCTTTTGATCGCTGCTCCGGGGCCGCACGGCCGCACTGTATGAATCGAGCGACAGTTCGGAAAGCATCGATCAAGCGCGGAGGGGCGCCTCCAGAAAGAAAAAACGACGCAGCTGCCATGCTTCAAACTGTGCATAAGCAAGGCGCTGCTTCTCTGCAGCCGCGAAATCTTGTTTGTTCAGGAATCAGGTTCGTGTTATTTTGTTTATGGGTATCGTGTGCGTTGTGTGTGTTTTTGTTTGTTGTTGTTTCGTTTGCACGCGGATCCTCGGCCCTCACCGACGGCGCAGAGTCGGCGGCCGAGGTAGCAGAGGGAGAATGCCACCCCTCATCTCAGCGTAAGCAACAACGTGGAGGAACGAATCAACGTGCACGAGCAGCGCAGCTCGCGCCTGGGGCGTCCACTGCGCGCCTGCGCCCTCCTGATATGGAACAACAAATGCAAAAAAGTGACGCCCCATGCGAGCAAAGAACATGACGCGGCCAAGCTCGTGGCCAGCTGCACCTGCAGGCTTAAAAACAAGCACGTCGTCGGCTCGCACCTCCGCTGGCCCCCCAAGGGCGCCGCCAGGCAGTGATCTCCCCGTGCGGTTTTCTGCCGATCCACCCCAGCACCTACGCTTGACCTGGAGGTCTTGCGGAACAGCGACAAGCATACCTTGGATCGCCCACGGGGCAATTGATTCGCTTGCTCACTTGTGCAACCGATTGAACTCCGACGTCGGCCCCAACGAGGCCAGCCATCCTGGAGGGGATGCCGCGCGCGTGCGTGACAGCCCCGCTCCCCCACGCAGTCAACCCGAATGGTGGGGGTGCGCGGTAAGGACGCAAGGGCCTTGGAGGGCCGCGTTGAGTTCCCCCCCCCGCTCGAACGAGGATGGCCAGCGACAGTGGCTAAGGATGGACCGACAAAGGCAAGGGCGCATGGGTAGCCTCAGAGACACTGCTCATCCTTATTGCGCGGGTTGACTGCGTCCCAAACTTCCCCGACCCTCCAACGGCAGGGTACCTTTCGGAGACCCAGTGTCCATGGCGTGAGAACACCTGCGTCTGAAGGACTGTGCAGGCGGTTCTGGTCGCAGCAAGCTTGCTGACCAAGAATGTGCACGTGATGTCGGGTGAGCTTCTTAATGGCATGCTTATCAACCTGGCCCGCAAATGTATTTGCCACGATTGCCTTCACATTTCGGTGCCGCCTCTCTGGTCCAAAGCAATTGAGGTTTGCACCACTCTTGGCAGCGCAATCAGGCACGTGAATGAGATAGTGTAGTTTGGGGCGGTCCAAACTAGGATACAGCCGCACAGCCAAGCTCCTATACTGCTCAATGACAAGTGCGAGGTGGCCGAGATTAGGCGACAAAACCTCGTACCTGGTGTGTAGCAGCCAATCTGTAATCTCGGCCACGAGCCTGAGGCAAGCCACGTGCTCTGGAAAACTCCCTCCGAGCACCACATCTGCAAACAATAGCAAAATGGGAAGGATGGATAGCATCTCGCCCGCAAACGCTTTGCAATGGGCACCCTCCTTATTGACGATCCTGCGGCTGAAGAAGTCGCGCGGCGGGCGCGTGAGAGCACGGGGCGTCTTGACATTTGACATGAAGCTGTCTAAATCGGCACACGTTAAATCGGTAAGTTGGCACAGCATGCGAACGAACGAGTTGACCTGATACTGCAACAACCCCCCGCTCGCTAGGAGGATGTGCATCACGTCATAGTATGTGTGGTCCGCGGGATTACATATAACTCTAGCCACTGGGTCCTGCAAAAGACATTTGGGGTGCCATTTGTACCCGTGGAGCTTCTCGAGCTCCTTGATCCTATAATTAGGGGGTTTGGGTATTTGTTGGTGGAAGTTCCGAAGCAGCGCCAGCGTATCCGAAATCCGCTCCACCGACCAAGAGACGGGAAAACTGCGATAAAATGAGAGAGGGGACAACGGCGAGAGGGGATTCACTGCGTCCCCCCTGCCCTCCTGGAGCTAGTGCTCGCACCCTGGAATGAGACGCCCCTTCCTCTCTACCTTTGGTGATGCCAGGGTCGCGGGCTTAGGCGCTGCCTCCAGATTGATTCTGCCGTGTGTATATCAAGGTCACTCCGTTTAGCCTCGCCCACATTCTTGAAATATGCATCCCCTCTGATGTTTGTGAAGGAAGATACGACGTTCTTGCGCATGCAGCACGGTTTCACAGCTGCGGCCCCTAAAGTGTGCCAAGTATTTTTGAAGGCCTGATTGGGGGGGCCCGGGCGCCCGCCCATCCGCGCCCCCCCCTGCCGCGCCCTCTTCACCCTGCGAAGGTTTATCCGAGATCGGGCGCGAGGGGCGGGGGTAGCGATGTGCGAGCGCGCGGTGCCCCCCCTGCCTTCTCGTCCTGGAGAAATGATGAGAACCGCGCTCGGATGTGACGTTGGGCCCCCCTGACAGGTATGAACATGCCGCTTTTCTCGAGGTTCCAGCCCACGTGAGGCCCCACGGGAAAGAACAACTTCAACACCGCAGTCATCAGCGCGCTGAGCCCCCCATCTATCTTCTCCATGGAACGAGTGGTGACGCACGTCACGATGAACCACGAGCAGTCCCGCTTCCGAAACCACTCCTGGGGGCCGAAAGCGCCATTCCACTTCCACGGGAGAGGGGGGGGCGAGGGCGTCGAACGGAGGGAGGATTGCACCCTGGGCGCCGGTAGCTGGGTGAACGTGAAATAGATGCACATTACTTGCCGACCGCAATCAGGGCGGAGAGCATTCCTTGAAACAATTCCCAATGCCCGTCGCTGCTCCAGTATCTCCAGAGCTGGCGCCAATGACTTGATATCTGGGCGTGGCGAGGGAGGGGAGGGAGGGAGGTCGGGGGAGCGATGGGGGCGGAGAGGCATGGGGAAGAGGGGCAGGGTCGGGCTGCTCTGGAAACACATGGGCAGGTGAGGCATTAGTTTACCTATCAGGGCCCTGGAGTGCACTCGTCTGAATACACGATCAAGTCTCCGACGTTGCCGCCGAGACAATCGAACAGCATGCACGCAAAATCTGGGGCCTGACGGCAAGCTGTTTGGATGAGCGCCATGGGGTTAGCGTAGGTAACCTCCACGTGGCCCCCTCCGATCTGGGGAAGGTTCACTGTCTCGATCAGCCTTTGAAACGCAAGCTGCCTGCCACTTCTTTCGGGAGGAAGGCGAAAGCTGCGCGAGGGGCGAGGTTAGGGTAGATGCGGGGGGGGGAGGGCGAGGAGGAGTAGGAGTAACACGGGGAGTCAGAGGGGCCGACAGAAACGGCAGGATTGAAATCGGTTCAAACCGCATGGCCTGCCATAATCTGTGAGCTCACCAGCGAACGCATCGAGTTTCCTGCCGAGTTGTTTGGCACTGGGCAAGGGGTCGTCCTCCGAGAATTCATGCCTGTCTAACGCCGCCCTCAGGATCTTAGCTGCACCCGCAAGGCTGGCCCCCAAGGAAGCCGAGACAATGTCGAGGGCGGCGAGGCGGGGCCTCTTGGCAGCCGGCGGCATCGCAGCACTGGCGCGCCAGGGTGTCCTCGCGCGAGGGCGGCGGAACAGAGCGGGGGAAGGAGGGGGGCCAAGGAAACATAGCGAGCGAAGGCACGCACATGAGGAGAGAGGGGAGGCTGCAGGATAACAGGCTGACGAATCAACTGCGCTCCCCATTATGTGGCCACGTTCCTTCTTTTCTCACCCCGCCCCTCCCTCGTCTCCCTCATCTCTCACTCCCCCTCCTCCTATGTGGCTTTGATGTGGTCTCTCTCTCTCTCTCTCTCTCTCTCTCTCTCTCTCTCTCTCGTTCGCTTTCTGTGTTTGTCTCTCTCCCTCTCTCGCCCTCTCTCTTTCTTTCTCTCTCTCTCTCTCTCTCACTCTATATATATATATATAGTCCTCTCTCCCTCTCTGTATCGGTCTCTCAGTTTCTCTCCTTCTCTTGTTTTATCTCGCTTTCTTTATCTCTTTCTCTCTCTCTCTCTCTCTCTCTATCGCTCTCTTTCTGTCTCCCCGTTTTTCTCTCCTCCCTTTTCTCCCCCTTCCCACCCCTCCTCTCTCCCTGTCTCCCTCCCTCCAGCCCTCGTGTCCTCTGCTGCTCTCCCTCATCTAACTGCCCGTCTTCCTCATGCGGGCTCGCGGCGACGATGGCGACGACGATCCAAGTGCGCAACGCCCAATGCGAACATGTCAACGATGGTGTCACACGTGCTGGATGCGCCGATGAATTGGATGATGTGATGATGTTGCAGCCGATGGCGGCAGGTGGGCCGTGTATTCACTCACCTCGGCCCAGCAGAGCGTGGCATTGACACAGCTACCTAAAAGAAATCCCACAGAGTTGCACGCACCACGACTGGCTAGGCAAACTACTGGAACTGAATGCCACTGTGCGAGCTTTGTGCCCAGGAAGTCGGGCGAACATACGCAGGCTGCTCATCACTTGAAGTGGCCGCCCACGTGCCGGCAGGCGCTGAGCGGATCAAAGCATCATGCAATATTTGCACCTCCCGGCAGATGGGCTCACCGAAATGCGGGAATGTCGAATTCACTTCATCTCGCAACGCCAAGGGGACCCGCTGCCGACCTGCACCGACATCCTCGAAACCATAAGGAAGCACAGATGAACGCCAGTCAGAATAGACGCTGTGGACGTCGATCGGCAAGTGATCCCACTGAAGCTCGAGCCCCGGCGGCGGCAAGCCACGAGAGAACCGCGACGCCGCGGACTGTTGCGATGACGAGCCTGCCGTTGGAGATGACGACGCTGCCGTCGAATGGACAGGAGCACCATTATCGGCGATGGCTTGCATGGCGGCGCGCCATGCTTGCTGCACTTGGGCGGGTGGACCCACCACGGCTAGGTACCTGACGCCGTTGCGGCGCCCCCTGACAGTGGCTCGGCACCCGAACTGGCCGAGGATGGAATCCTTGTCGCCTCTCGTCAACGTGCCTGCATTGCCCTCGAGAGCGCGCGGCCCGAGAAGCACGTGCGGAGGCGGCTCTGTCATGGACCCGCCGAAGCGGCCGCGCCCAAACGATTTGAGCCAAAACGATTACGGAAAGGGTAAGTGCAACGAGCTTGTGACCCCGCATACAGTCGCAAGAGTAATAAGCATTGTGAGCTCGGACGCGCGAGCTCACAATACTTACGACTCTTGCGATCGAACTCTCATTGAAATTACGACGCGTACGCGCGTCCCTGAAGCCGCGATCCCACGATATCACAACGAGCAGCGTCAGCATCGCGCACCCGAGGCTACAACGCGTAATAAACGCGATTGTCGTGAGCATGCTACTTGAATGTGCGATGAGTCGTGGTCCAAGCCCGCCTCTCCTCCGCTCTTCTCCTCCTCGTGCTTATCGTCGCCCGTGCTTATCCTCATCCTCTGCTATTCTCCTCCTCGGCGTTGCAATGCTATGTTATGTGTTCCGTGTAGCTTCGAATTGTCCCCCTCGATCGTCTCGCTTTTCTCCTTCGCCCTCCTCTTACCTCCCTCCTGTGTGTTTTGCTCCCTCTCCCTCCCTCCTCCTTCCACCGTCCTCCCTCCGCCATCTCCCCCTCTCCCCCTCCTCTTCTCCTCCCGTCTCCTCCTCCCGGGCGGCGGATTCGGTCCTGAAAACGGGCGCAGGGCGCCGCGGGGCGAGGCGCAAGTTTGAGCCGAAAGGTGGTACAGTCAACCCGTACCATAAGGACGCACGGTAAGGACGCGAGGGCCATGGAAGGCCGTTCCGAGGTTTTTGAGCGGGGAACGCCCAACGAAAATTGCCAATGATGGACCGAAAAGGCAAGGATGCACGGGTACCCTTGGGATGATTGCCCATCTTTGTGCGGGCAAACTGTAATGATACCGAGCCATCAAGAGGGGCATACAGGGTTACGTAACCCGAACCGTAACCCGAACGTATCTTGACGTATCCTGAACTATCCTGAACCTATCCTGAAAGTATCCTGAACCTATCCTGAACGTATCCTGAACGTTAACTTGATATCTGGCTTCAAGACTTACCATCGCTCTTATAAACGAAATCTATCTTGATTGTAACAAGGTTTGGTCGAGATCATTCCAAACCTCACAATCGACATGCAAAAACCTTATGAGCCAGGGACCGGAATGCTAAATCATGATTGGGTTTACTATCTAGTTACAGTTGGGAGAGTGGCTTACATCACTAGTTGCTGGGGGTTATATAATCGCTTGTTCGGGATGCCATACCGATTGCTAACGCTGGCAGCACAAGAGTCTTGCAAAGTATTCCATAGTAAAGGCGGGGGGGGTCACATTTGGGGGGGGGGGGGGGGGTCTGATTTGAGCTGTCTTGGAGGGTTGGGGGGGGGTCTGGGCAAAGGGCCGCCCTTTCATGGATGGTCTGGGGGGCTCTAAAGCTTCTCGTCTGGGAGGCGTTCCGGGGGTACTCCAGATGTCGTAATAAAAGGGAGGGGGTCTGGACCCTCCAAGACAAGCCATTTCAGACCCCCCCCGCGGGAGAACCCTCCAGAACATCGTCCCCAGACCCCCCCAGGCCCTCCAAGATAGCCTGGAGGAGACCCCCCCCCGAAATGAGACCCCCTCCCTTTTATTACGAAATCTGGAATAATTATGCGTTCGGGGGGCGGGTGGGAGTGAGCCAAACAGCTTGCGTCTGGGAGAGGAGGAGGAGGAGGAGGAGGAGGAGAAGGAGGAGGAGGAGGAGGAGGAGGAGGAGGAGGAGAAATGGGACCCCCCTCCCTTTTATTACGAAATCTGGGGTGCCCGGATCGCCCCCCGAGCGGCCGCCGCCAGAGGCCCGAGCTGGGGCCCCGAGCGCCGGTGCGGCGCTCGCGCACCCAGGGGAGGGTTCGCGAGGGGGGGCGGCCGTTGAAGAGGGCGGGGGGGGGGCTTCTTAGAAGACATGGGGCCTTCTTGAAGCGGGGACGGCTTGTATGAAAGCCCCCTGCCTTCTTAGCAGCTCCCCGACTTCGTAGTCGCCCCTCCACTGCCCCCCTCACTGCCCCCCTCACTGCCCCCCTCACTGCCCCCCTCCGTTGAAGAGGGCGGGGGGGGGGGGCTTCTTAGAAGGCAGGGGGGAATAACCAATCTGCGTCCCCAATCCGTAGGCGTGTGAGGACACCACGCAGCTCGGAGAGCTGCGGCGACCGTTGTGTGGCGGTCCCCACTTATGATACGCAACACATGCAATTACGTAGGTATGTAATGACATGGGGCCTTCTTGAAGCGGGGACGGCTGGTATGAAGCCCCCCGCCTTCTCAGCAGCTCCCCGACTTCGTAGGGGGCCGCCCCCCTCACTGCCCCCCTTCTAGTCGCCTCTAAGCATTGCTCTCATGATGGCGTCCGTGTGTTGGCGGCAAGCGAGGGGGGGAAGTGAGAAAAAGAAGTCCCTCTCAGAAGGGGCCGAAGTCCCCCAACCTTCAAAACATGTTTCTAAACCTTCCCCGGAGACACGTGAAACTTCTGAGAAGTCCGACCGCCTTCTGAGAATGCCTCCTCCGTCTCATTCTCATTTCCTCCCCTCGCTCGCCGCCGACTGTACCCATCTTGAAGCCAGGACCCATGCCACACCAAATCGGGCAAGTGGATCTGGTGGGCTTGTGTTCCACCGCCACCGCCACAAGTAGGAGGGGGGGTCCTCCTCCACCTCCTCCTCCTCCTCCTCCGTCCCCCCTCCAACTTATGGTGGTGGTGGTGGAAAGCAGGCCCGTCAGGATCGGATCGAACAGGGCGTCGGGTCGGGCTGGCCTCCTGAGCTGGCGGGCGTGCCCCCCCGCCTTTTGCTGCGCGGGGCGGCCGCACGAGGCGGGCTGGGGCCCCTCAGAGCAGCAGGCCGCCTAGGAGCGCCCCCCCCGGCGTGGAGGGCGCGCTGCCGGCGGAGCCGACCGCCGTCAGGCTGCCGCTGGTCGTCCTGAGGCCGGCGGACCGCCCTAACAAAGGGGCCCCCCACACTGACTACCAACCAGACCATGGGACACACAGAGACATGCTGATACTGGATGTCCTCCTTGGAGGCGCGCGCCCGGCCCGAACACATAGTCTACAGCATACCCATCTTGTGGCATACTGTTTTCCCGAGCGGTGTGGCCAGAAAGCGCCCGCCACGACGCATGCACTATAAGATTTCTCGGTGCGCGCGTCGCCCCTGGGGGGGGCGACTCACACATATTATTAGATGTTGGGGCCGGCGGACCGCCCCAGCAAAGCGGCCCTACACTGACACCAAAACACAACCCGAAGGCCCAAATTTCTGGCTTTGGGGGGGGGTGCGGGCTCTCCACGCGTGTTTTTGTTCCAAGGTTCCCCGAGGAGGAGGAGGAGGAGGAGGAGGAGGAGGAGGAGGAGGAGGAAGAGGAGGAGGAGGAGGAGGAGGAAGCGGAGGAGGAGGTGGAGGAGGAGGACCTCCCACACTGGCAAGGGAGGGCAGGTGGAGGCCTTCGGGTTGGAGGTTTGGGGGTGGTCTCTGGGGGGTGGTGATGTAAACACTCCCGCCCCGCCGCGGGCCCCAAGTGGCGCACAGAGGGGTGCGCACCACTTGTCCACCCCAGAGCGTTGGCTGCCCCCCCCCCTCCTCGTGCTCCTCCTCTCTTCCCTCCTCCTCCTCCTCCTCCTCCTCCTCGTGCTCCTCGTGCTCCTCCTCCTCCTCCTCCTCCTCCTCCTCCTCTTCCTCCTCCTCCTCCTCCCTCCTCCTCCTCCTCTTCCTCTTCCTCTTCCTCTTCCTCTTTCTCTTTCTCCTCCTCCTCCTCCTCCTCCTCCTCCTCCTCTTCCTCCTCCTCTTCCTTTGGCTCAAGGGCAACGAAAACCTGATCCGCATGCGGTCCAGGGGCTGCACCCCCCCACACCTCAGGGGCTGCAGCGGACGAGAGGCGGCAGGGGAGAAGTTTCGCCCGACGGCCCTTGCCGGGTCCGGGCGCCGTCAACAGAACAACGCGGGGGGAAAACTGGTCCCGGGGAGGGGGTCCAGATGCCTGGGGCCCACTTTTCGAAGAAAGCAAGCAGATCACATCGTCGGACTCCTGGGGAGGTCGTGGGGCTAGCTTCGGGCCTCTCATGGTGCCCTGGGTAATTCCGCTGGGCTCTGGACGGCCTCAGGGGCGCTCCGGGGACCTCGGAGGGACCTCGGAAGGACCTCGGGGATCTCTGCAAGTTGCTCCTGCTGGATAGCCACGACTCGTCTGCCATTGTGCTCCACCATTGCGATCGCGGCCGCCTTCCTTCGACTCATCAGATTCACGCTCTTCTCGCTGAATCTTACAATCCACCGCCGCCGTCGCTGCGGATATTTCCTGAACAACCGCATCCGCCTCGCACTGCTTCTGAACGTTATCCTCCCTCCTCCTCATCCTCCTCCTCCTGATCCACCTCTTCGTCCTCATCGACATACCTCAATGTTTTCTTCTGGTGTCAGCTCGTGATGTGCAGAACCAAGCCAGGCGCGTGCATCAAAAGGCTCCCTGCTCGGGCGGATCGCAGAGCACGCCCGCCACATGGAAGCACCTCTCGGCGGCGCCGACGATCAGCGCCGAGGCCCGGCCGCCAGCGGGAGGGCGACAGGCGCAGCAACGCCGCCGCTCCAGCGGGGCGGTCGGGCCAAAAAAAGAGGCCACAGACCGGAGAGGAGGAGGAGGAGGAGGAGGAGGAGGAGGAGGAGGAGGAGGAGGAGGAAGAAGAGGAGGAGGAGGAGGAGGAGGAGGAGGAGGCGGGAGGGGGGGGGCGGCTGAGGCAGGGCGCCGCCGCCCCCCCCCCGCCGCCACTGCAGCCGCCGCCGCGTCGGACAAGACTCCGACAAAAAGGACGGCGCTGTTTGAAGCACCTTTGTGTACAGGGCCCCCCCCCCCGGCAGCTCGCTGATCAAAGGCGCCCTTGTGCGTCTCCCGCCCCATCTCCGGCTCCCGGGGGGTCAGCTCGCAGCCGTCTCCATGTGCTGCTGCTGAGCAGCCAGGTCCAAAAAAGTGGACCCGGCAGTCGCGGGGCGACGCTGGCGCGCCTGAAGCGCCGAAGCGGGCGTGGAAAACTATGGCTCTACTTTGCCCCAAACCGGCAGCAAAGGCTGTCCAACTTTCACAGCGGTCGTTGCTGGGCATCCTATGCGTCGCAGTCGCCTCACAACGTCCGCGGCGACATCCACAGCGAGTCCCGTGCAACACGCACAGGACAGGCTGTCGGTGTTCGCCCCCGTGCATTCCGTCCCCAGCGGGCAGCGCGCACTGCAGGGCCCACGCACGAGCGAGATCACTTCCTCTTTGGTTACCAGCCTGGAACATACCCCTATCCCTATGCTGGGCACCTCCTCATCACGATGCCAATCTTAGGGATTTCCCTATTTTTTGAGGGCGGATCCCTGAGATTGTCATCGCCTTTTGGCGTGGCAATCTTAGGGATAGGGATAGGGATACGTTCGAGGCTGGTAATGCGGGCACGCACAGGCTCGCCTGCGCAGCGCTCACACCTGCACTGTGCTGCACTGTGCGGGCGTGCTCCTGCTCGGAGGCGGCGCGTCGTTCGTGCCGTTAGTCCTGCTCCGCGGCGCGGCAGCACGCCGAAACCCAGCGCGCGCGATTCAGAAGTAGTGTCGCTCCCCGCGGGGTCTATTCATCAGCCATGGGCGGCCATGGGGGGAGAGGATCAGTTGTCAAGCACAAGCTGACATGAATCGACCGAGTCTTTCCTCCTCTCTTGCCATCCTCCCCTCTTCTCGCAACGCCTCTCCGATGCCGCCTCTCCGATGCCGCCTCTCGTCCTCATCATTCCTTCCTCCTTCATCCCCCCTCGCCCCCCCCCCCCTGCCCCTGTCATGAACTTGTCTGGTGGTGCAAGAATGAGCAATGATCGAGCACGTCGGGGGGGGGGGGGGCAACCCGGCTCCGGAGGGGAAACATCGACGAGGAAGCGGCGATACGTCGCCGATAGATCGGCAGCAGGCCCCGGTAATGCAGCGAATCCGCACGGCCCCGAGCGGATGGGGCTCGCAGGCCCCTGCCGGCGATGAAGAGAAGACTGGGGGTCGGAACATCCCCCCCTGAGCCTGTCCCTAACGCTGCCCCCGATTGGGACGCCATGAGTCCCGCGACGAACCTGCCTGGCGAAGAGAGGAGGTGGGGGAACGCGAACTCCTGGTCGTGACCGTCTCGCTGCGGTCCTCGTCCATGTCGCGCTGGCCGAGGAGCGCATCCGCGGCCGCCGCCGCCTCCAGCACCTTCATGCGCTCCGCCAGCGCGGCCGCCTCCAGCATCTTCCTGCGACGCCTCTCGGGCGAAACTTTTTGCGCAGGAGTCCAGCTCAGCCTGGCCCACAACTCGGCTGCGAGCGAGGGGGGGCAGGGAGAAGGAGAAGGCCCGACCTTCTCCGATGCTTCGGAAGTCCCCCGGCCTTCTGCGAAGTCTCCTGGGCCCTCCCCCGGAGGCGCAACACGCTCCTCCGAAGGCCGGAGGCCTTCCGAGAAGTCCCGCCGTCTTCCGAGGAGGTCCTCTCCTTCTCACCTCTAGCTTTTCCCCCCTCGCTCGCCGCCGAACGATGGAGCGGCCACGGTGCTGTGCGCAGAGAGCACCCCCCCCTCACGGGTACACCCTGCGAAATGCTTAAGAAATCATGGGTTAAGAAATTCGGAGTCTCAGAATTCGAATAAAAACCCAAAGCTTCGATCACAATCATGGGATTCACATTGAAACATTAAGAATAATCGAGACTCTGGCCGAAAACTTAAGTTTTCTTAAGCATCGTCGCCTAAGGTGTACGTCGGGCTTGCTGCGACACGGGCTCCCCGAGCCGCCCAGGGCGGTCTCGACACGCTGGCGCCGCCTCCAGCGGCGCTGCGCGCCCCGGGGTTGGGGTGTCGAGGAAGGGGCCCAGGGACACACACACACACAAACAAACAAGCAAAGAGACAGAAAGACCAGGACTCTCGACATGTTTCCCCTATGTTATGGGCGTTCGTCTTCCCCGCCCCTTCCCCTAGTTTCCCACACTCTCCTGGGAGTCGACGACGAATTCTGTCTGTGTGTTTTGTCTTCCCTCCTCAGCTGGGTTGTTGAGACCGCCCCAGGCTACTGGAGGGCCTGGCTGTCTGTGCGCAACCGAAGCCTTACCAGCCCACGACCAACGACTCCCACCAGCCCTCTGGACGTAGGTGGTCTAATGCTGTTTCCTTTTCGTCTTCTAGAATCACTCTCCCTTCGGGGAGGGGTACCCTCCCCCCCCTCCTCGAAATTTCTTGAGGGGTTTCCGCGATATGTCAGACGGTTCTTTCTCGCCCACGATGGCTCCAAGAGGATCTCTGATGATCCAGAATGGCCTCTGATATAGTTCAAGATAGCAGGCGATGGCTCAAGATGGCTTCCGACATGCCCCAAGATGTCCCAAAGACCGCTCCAAGCTGGCCCCAAGTGCTCTCGGAGCCTCCTTAGGACCTCCCCATCAAGCCAAAATCGATCAACAATTCAGGGACATCAATGATTTTCAACGTGTCGCCTTTTCGCTTCCGATTGGCGTTTGAGGCCTCAAGGTGGCCCCAAGATGGCCCAAGAGAGCCCAAAGAGAGGCGCAAGAGGCACCCTAGCCGGCGCCAAGAACGCCCAAGAGCGCCCCAAGAGGGCCTCAAGAGGCGGTTTGAAGGGGGAGTCGAATTAGGGACCCACCCCTTTTTTGATCGATGGCCTCCAAGATTGCCCCAAGGGGCCCTCCAGGGCTCCCAAGACGGCTGCAAGGCCCCCCAAAGAGGGCCCCCAAGAGGGCCCAGAGACAGTCCCAAGAGGACGAAAAAAACGGCCTCAAGAAGACCCCACGCTGGCTGCCATAGCTCTTTCATTCATCCTCCTCCTCCTCCCCCTCCTCCTGTTGCTCCTCCTCCTCGTTCTCGCTGTCTCGTCCTTTTCCTGCTTTGCATCATTGTCCTCCTCCTCGTCCTCGTCGTCGTCTTCCCCCTCCTCGTCCTCCTCCTCCCCCTCGGTCCCGTGCTCGTCCTCCTGTTCCTCCTCCTCGTCCTCGTCCTCCTCTTCCTCCTGCTCCTCCTCGTACCTCTCTGGGCAGATGTTTCACTGCACGCTTCTACGCTTCCTCGAAGATGGTAACTCGCCTGGGCCTCGCTTCTGGATCTCTTCCACCCCTGTCCCGTCAGCTCTTAACGGCAGCGGTTCCGAATGGTGTGGTGGGGATCCTCCTCCTCCTCCTCGCTCCTCGCTCCTCGCTCCTCTCTCCTCGCTCCTCGCTCCTCCTCCTCTTCCTCCTCCTCCTCCTCCTCCTCCTTCTCCTCCTCCCTCCTCGCTCCCTGCTTCTCGCTCCTCGCTCCTCCCCCTCGCTCCTCCTCCTTCTCCTCCTCTTCCTCCTCCTCCTTGTCCATCCGCGCCATGAGCCAGATAAAGGGTGCCCTGAGGGAGAGAGGGTCTGGGCCCCAGGCGCTCCTTCAGATCTGCCCTTCATCCTGCGTCGCCTTTCGACGGGCCTGGGGCCCAGGGGGAGGAGGCGGAGGAGGAGGAGGAAGAAGATGTTGTTCATCAGAGTGAGGGGGCCGAGCGGTCTCGCACTGTCCCTGGGTGCGTGGCTGTAACGGGCTGCCGCGGTGCGGATTGGTGTCGTTCTCATGGCCAACACAACCGGCCCAACGGCCCACCTGCAACCCGCCCGGCGACCTGCCCCGCGACCCGCCCCGCGACCCGCCCCGTGACCCACCCGCCGCCCGCCCCGCGGCCCATCTGCGGCGGGCCTCTTCACGTCTGCCTCCGAGCCTCGCAGACCCCCCCCCCCGCTCAGCGCGACCGCAATCAAACGACCACCACGTAGGCACAGGCGACAGCAAAACTGAGGAGTCGGGAGACAGCCCTGCCGCAGGACTGGGGGCCTCCCAGATGGGGTCCGAATGGATGGGCACGGGGGATCGCGCTGCATCGGCGCTGCGACACCGATGCACATCGGCGAGGTATCGGCGACGTATCGGCGGCGCATCGCCGATGTCGGCGCAGAGAAAATCGAGCTCCACATCGACCTCAGACCCCCAGACCCTCCCACGTGGCTAATCAATGATGGGCAAATTTTCCACCACCACTACCATATGCAGGACTTGGGAGAAGAGAGGATGAGGAGGTCCTCCTCCTCCTCCTCCTCCTCCTCCCTCTCCTACCTATGGTAGTGGTGGTGGAAAATGGGTCCATCAATCAAAGCGGAAATAAAATCGGGCACAGCCGAAAACATGGTCCATACAATCATCACTTAAGAAACCTGGGCCAACCTTCCGGAAAGGTCTTAAGACAAACTTGGCCAGGTTATCGTGTCAACGCTGGAAGGGCGAACGCGCTCACGAAACCGAGCCAGCTTTCCGGCAAGTTGGCTAAGAAGTTATGGTCCAGCTTTTCTGGAGAAGGTTTCTTACTCATATGCTCGACTGTACTAAAAAATCCTCTGAGGCCTGGCGACTCTGGAGAATGTCTCGGGCGCCGCGGCCTTCTCAGAATGTTCTGGAACGCTCTGAGAGCGAGCGAGCGGGAACGCTCGGGCTCAAGCCACCGAGGCTCGAATCTAGATATCGCAAGACAGGTCCTGATGCCAGGCGGAGAACATTGCACAATCACAACTTGAGAGCTCTGTGGTATCATCGTTCCGCCCGACCCTCCCGCCCGTGCCCGGACAAAAAGTGTCCACACCCATAGCGGTAAGGCGATGCAACATGGTAACAACCACAGCTGCGAAATGCCCTTGCTTCGCACCACTCCCCCCCTAACCCAACGTTGAGGTGTCCACATGTTGTCCCTGGCCTTGGGCCTACCGCCCAAGCCCGTCAACTTCGAATCTGCGGGAAAGGGGGGGTGTACATTTTGGTCCGACGCGCTTTGATGACTCAGGGCCTTGGCTAGAGGCCTTCTGGATGGGGTCGGAGTAGATGGGGTCGGAGGATCGCGCCGCATCGTCGACGTCGGCGGTGAATCGCCGACGCCAGCACAGAGAAAATCGGGCTCCGCATCGAGCCGCATCGCCGATGCACCGGCGATGTGGAGCGATCCTCCGACCCTACCTACTCCGACCCCATCCAGGAGGCCTACAGTCGGACTTGATTGGAGAGGACACGCGAGAGGACAAGAGACCCTCTCCGAGGGGCACACTGCCACAGGAATGCAGGAGGCATGGGTCGCGAGACACAGGACGCAAGGGTACCCTTGACTTGGCAGGGTCGCCCTACGAATCCGGGCCGACTGTAGACTGGCGAGGCAAGCGTGGAGACTTTCAGTCCACCCTCCCTCCCTGACGCCACCTCGGCCCCTTCCCCGCAGGAGGAGGAGGAGGAGGAGCAGGAGGAGGAGGAGGAGGAGGAGGAGGGGGAGGAGGAGGAGGAGGAGGAGGAGCAGGAGGTGGAGGAGGGGAGGGGGAGGAGGATCCCGGCAGGGACGAGGTGCGCCGCTGCCTCACCGAGGGAGGCCCAGAGCGTCGTTCCGGGAGGCCCCTCGTCGCGCCTCCTCGCGACGGCCGGGGGGAGGGGCGTGCTGGCAGAGCCCGCAGCAAGGGTGCGGGGAGGATCGAGGGCGTGTGCGTGTGTGCGCACGCGCATGTTGCCTATACGCATGTACACATACATATACGTATATATATGTATATATAGATGTCTATATGTATATATATACATATATGTATATGTGTGTAGGTAGATGTATATATGTATATGCATATACCCGCATACGTAGGCATGATTGTATGTATGCTTGTATGTGTGTATGTATGCACATGTGTATGTATGTATGTGAGTATGTATGTATATATGTATGTAAGTGTGCATGTCTGTTTGTGTGAGTGTATGTATGTATGCATGTATGTATATGTGTACGTATGTTCGTGTGGATGTACATGTGGATGCATATATGCATGTATGTATGTATGTGCGTATGTGTATGTGTATATACGTATGTCTGTATGCGTGCAAGTATGCATGTACATATGTATGTATGTGTGCACGTAGGTATGTGTGTACGCATGTATGTATGTGTGTATGTAGGCATGTATGAATGTATGTATATATATGTGTATAGATGGGTGTATGCAGGTATGCATGTATGTGTGTATGTACGCATGGATGTATACATGTGTGTACGCATGTGTGGATGTATATATGCATGTATGTATGTATATGTGTATGCATGTAAGTGTATGTGTATATGTCTGTAGGTCTGTATGTATGTATGATATATGCATGTATGTGTAGCCGTATGTGCATGAATGTCTATATGTGTGTATACATACATGTATGCATGCATGTCTGCATGAATGTAGTGTGCCTGTGTGTATGTATGTGTATGTATGTGTGTCTGTATTTATGCATGTATGTGTGCGTGTGTCTGTGTATGTGTGTATGTGCATGTGTATGCATGCTCGCATGCACCTATGTATATTTGTATGCATGTGTATATGCATGCATGTATGTTTGTATGTCGGTCTGTATGTATGTATGTGTACGTGTCTATGCATGCAGGCAAGTATGTCCATGTGCATATGTCTGGAAGCATGCCCGATATGCATTTACATGGATATATGTGTATATATATATGTGTATATATGTGTATACATATATGTGTATGTGGGTAGATGTACAAATGTATACGCATATACACGCATAAGTATACATGATTGTATGTATGTGTGCACGTATGTATGTATGTATGTATATACGTGTGTACGTGTGTGTGCATGTATGTATGCGCGTATGCAGGTATGCATGTATATATGATCCCGGGCTCTGGGCCCACGGGCCCCCCCCCTCCCCCCCCCAGATGGTATGGTCCCAGGATTCCTCGGGCCCCCCCCCCACCCCCCCCCCAGATGGTATGGTCCCAGAGACGACGACGACGACGACGACGACGACGACGACAGCGACGACTACGACGACGGCGACGACTACGACGACGGCGACGACGACGACGACGACGGCTGCGGCTGCGACGACGCCGGCGGCGGCGGCGACGACGACGACGACGACGACGACGAGGACGACGAGGACGACGACGACGACGACGACGACGACGACCTCTGAACCACCACAGCACCACACCACATCCACAGGGGGGGGCGGGGAGGACCATCGCGCGGGGGGGGGGGGGGCCAATGGCATCAGCATTGGGGGGGTGGGGGGGGGGGCCCAAGCCCTGGACCATATTTGTATGTATGCATGTGTGTATGTATATGCCTGTATGTATGTATGTAAGTATGTATGTCTGTATGTGTGTATGTATGTATGTGTGTATGTATATATATATATACATGTATGGATGTGTACATGCATGTAGGTGGGTATGGATGCAGGTGTGCATACATGTGTATACTTATGCATGTGTGTATGTATGTATGTATGCATGTATATGTGTATGTATGTATGCATGTGCGTATATGTATGTATGTATGTATGTTTGTATGTATGTATGTATGTGTATGTATGTATGTATGTGTGTATGTATGTGTGTATGTATGTATGTATGTATGTATGTATGTATGTATGGATGTATGTATGTATGTGTGTGCGTGTACTCATGTATGTATGTATGTATGTGTGTAGGTGCGTATGTATGTATGTATGTATGTATGTATGTATGTATGTATGTATATATATGGTATGTATGTATGCTGGATGTGTGAGTTAGTATGTGTATGTGCGGCTATATGTATGTATGCATGCATGCATGCATGTATGCAGGCATGTATGTATGTATGCATGCATACATGAATGCATGCATGTATGCATGTATGGATGTATGTATGTATTTATATATGTAGGTATGTGTGTATGTATGTATGCATGCATGGATGTATGTATGTCTGTATGTATGTATGCATGAACATATCTCTGTATATATGTATGTATGTATGTATGTATGTATGTATGTATGTATGTATGTATGTGTGCATGTATGTATATATGTATGTTTGTATGTATATATGTCTGTATGTATGTGGTGTGTATGTCTATATGTATGTATGTATGTATGTATGGTTAGTTGGATGTGTGTATGAATGTATGTGTGTGTGTGCATGTGTCTGTGTATACGTGTATGTATGTGTATGCATGTGTGCATGGAATTATGTATGTGTGTATGGGTGCATGTATGTATGGATGCATTCATGTATGCATGCATATGTGTATGTATATATGTATGTGTGTATGCGACTATGCATGTAGGCAGGTACGTCCAAGCGCATATGGTTGGAAAGGTATGTAACCACACGTGGGCACATACATGTACACATACGCATGTATGCATTGATACATCGGTTTGTATATGTACACACACTTCCACATATATACATGTATATATATAGATGTGTATGTATGGCTGCAGAAAATGAATCGATGCGAGTCGCCCCGCCCCGCGGGGCCGGAAGCGCGGGACAGCTCGAGAATTTGCCGACTCGGGACCGCGAAGTAGATAGCGCGTCGCGCCGTAGCGTGGTGGGCCAAAACCAGCGGCGAGACACGCGATCCCCGAGTTCCCGAGCGCGGACACTAACACCGCGCGCGCGCTACACGCGCGCTCGTGCTCGTGTCGACCCCGCAGCCGTTGTCAATAGGCTTTGCACGTCACCGCGCACCCCCATATGCCGAGAGGGGAAGGCACAATTGGGCGCAAGCCACCCTCTTCGCTTGGGGGTGCCAGGCCTTCTGAGGGATAGCTTCGGGCTCTGGGGGCACACGCGGGCCCGTATGAGAGCGCCGCGACGCGCGTCGGAAGGCTCCGAGGATTCCCCAGACCGCCCAAGTAGGTGACTGCCAAGCAAGCCCTCGCCCTCGTCGCCGTCCTCGCCCCTCCCAGGGAGGAGAAGGAGGAGGAGAAGGAGGAGAAGGAGGAAGAGGAGGAGGGAGGAGGAGAGGAAGGAGGGAGGAGGGGAGGGGGGGGGGAAGGAGGAGGACGAGGAGGAGGAGGAGGAGTGGGATTAGGAGGAGGAGGAGGAGTGGGATTAGGAGGAGGAGGAGGAGGAGGAGGAGGAGGAGGGAGGAGGGAGAAGAAAGAGGAGGAGGGAGGAGGAGGAGGACGAGGAGGAGGAGGTGGAGGAGGAGTAGGAAGGAGGAGGAGGAGGAGGCGGGACTGTCTGAGAGCGCCGCGACACGCGTCGGGAGGCTCCTAGGATTCCCTAGACCGCCCA
The DNA here is from genome assembly GCA_963575745.1 of Prorocentrum cordatum. Classification (NCBI taxonomy): domain Eukaryota; class Dinophyceae; order Prorocentrales; family Prorocentraceae; genus Prorocentrum; species Prorocentrum cordatum. Next base: position 245,577 of record CAUYUJ010002047.1, on the reverse strand, counting down.
AGCAAGTGACTGAGGAGGAAGAGTAGGAGGAGGAGAAAAGAAGGAGGAAGAGGAGGAGGAGGAGGAGGAGGAGAAAAAGGATACGAAGGAGGAACAGGAGGAAGGAGGGAGGAGGGAGGAGGCAGAGGAGGAGAAGGGGGAGCAGGCAGGAGGGAGGAGGCAGGAG
>CAUYUJ010002047.1:240411-242911 GCA_963575745.1 Prorocentrum cordatum | reverse complement strand
TCTGTGTGACTGCTTGTCTGTCTGTCTGCATGTCTGTATGCGTGTATGTAGGTATGCACGTACGTCTCTATAACTGTATCCTGGTCGACGAGGTCTATACAGATCCACTGCCCCTGGCCGGACCCATCCTGGGCCCAGCAGCGGTGCATACGCCCTCCAGGCTTTGCCAGGCAGGCATCTACCCCGCCCCCTGCCCAAGGACGGGCCTGATGAGAGGCAGCGGATTTGTACTCATCGGTCGGAAAAAGTAGGTAGAAACATGAAGTAGGAAGGCGATGGAAGTAGATGGGGTGTCCGCCCGCCACATGAGGAGAAGGGAAGAGGGGAAGCCACTCGATCATTGAAGTAGGAAGGCGCCTAAAGTAGATTAGAACCTGATATTCAAAACGTACCTACTTTCAACAACCGACGGGTATGTATATATATAGGTCTCGCCGCACGATGTGTATGCCAACAGTGTGTACATACGGGACATAATCTTGCTACCAAGGGGCACGTGCGCCGTCGATCCAGCTCCCATGAAGTACCCCAGGGCCATCCGAGAGCAAGACCGACGTTTTAGTTGTCGCGCCTACTGCAGGGCGTTCTGAATGTACGTTGCTTCGTACTGTAGGACCGCACCCCAGAAATAATTTCGAGCACCGAGAGAAGTTTCGAAAGAGTGTCGACCGAGTGTCGCCTCCCAGGGCCCGACAAGCGAAAACCCACCAGTGTCTGTACTTTCTTGGTGCTCGAAATTCTTTTGGGTGGTCAAGGCTAAACTACATTGGAACATCATACTTCTAGACAGGTCCTTCTGAACAAATCGGGCGGAAGGTCGGCGAATGCCAGGGCGGACGTGCAAGGACATCGGCTCCGCCGACGGAAGGCCAGCGCATGGCCAGCGAAACCAGACGGCACCATTTTTGGGTTACGACCCGGCCAGGGCGACTCCAAGAACCCTCTCTCCTCTCGGCGCGCATTTGGCGCGTCTAGGCCACTTGTGCACGCGTTTGGCGTGTAATTATCTGCTCTTCGGCGTCCTCCTCCTCTTCCTTGCGTCCTCTCGGCGCACATCTGGCGCGTCCAGGCCATTCAGGCACGCGTTTGGCGTGTAATCGTCTGCTCTTGCACGCACTTGGCGCGTCGCACCTCTTTGCCTGCCCACGCGCAGTTGGCGTATGGCTGCTTCGTTCGACCCGGCCAAGGCGACTCCAAGAACCCTGAATCTGAAACTGTTGGCACATCGACTTCCGCCGACCGTCCACCGTTGGACCCCCCGCCACTTCACTTCCGCCGGCTCCCGCTGACCTCCTGCCGGCCTTCGCTGGCCTTCCGCCAGGGGCGAGGTGCGCAAAAGGCGAGGCCATTGTTGGCACGCCCAAACCGGTGTTGGACATTCTCCAGAGGCCTTCGGAGGCCTCTTGTTGATATTTGGGCATTCCAAACATCTGTTGTCAGGCCCGAAGGCCTCTTACCGATCTTCTAATCTGTCCCCGTAGACCCGAAGGCTTCTTGTCGATGCTTTCTTTATAGGCCGTCGGAGACCTCAGGCTCCAGCAGAGTGGAACTACAGAACAAGGATGCAAGGAGGAGGCTTGCGGCACAGAACGAGCCGCAGACAGTTGATGCTTCTTCTGCCTCGTCGTCTGTTTCTCGTTTCCCAAATGTTTTACCTATGCTGGCATCGTGGAGTATCCTTCCCATCAAGTGGAAAACTGACGATGCTCTTCAGGGGCCACGGCCAACAGCTCTGGCATCTACGGCTCGCAAAGCACTGCACCCTCACGAGAAGAAGAGCACTGCACAGACACTGCGAAAGCATACCACGTTTGCAGCTCCGCGCGGACTTCTTTGCTCCTCCTCCTCCTCCTCCTCCTCCTCCTCCTCGTCCTCCTCCTGAACGACGCTGGACCCTCCTGCCTGGCCCCCGGGGCGCACCAGGGACGGCGCCAGAAGCGTCGCCTGCGAGGGGGGGTCCCGCGCCGGTGCCGTGGAGGCCCGACCACAAGAAGCCTCCCACAGGACACCCAAGACCCTGCGACCCCGGGACGCCCATTGGATCCCTCGGCGTGGGAGCGCCGCGCTCCCCGCCGCAGCGCCATCGACACCCGAGGCACCCACAGGGCACCCTGGAGAGGCCAGCGGGGTACCTCTTGGCATGGGCCCCCGCTGCACAGGCGATCCGCGCGGATCTCCACCTTCGAGGGGGCGCCTCGCTCGGTGGGCGACGGCCATCGACACCCGAGACACCCAGGGAGGGGCCAGCGGGGTGCCTCTTGGCATGGGCCCCCGCCGCACGGGCGACCCGCGCGCATCTCCACCCTCGAGGCTGCCCGAGGCCTCGCCGCGCGGGGTGGGCCTGCCGAGGTCTCGCCCGGTGGGCGGTCGTGGGCGCCTCGTGGGCGCCCCGTGCGCTGCGCGGGGCCAGCGAGGCCTCGCTCGGTGGGCGGCCATCGGCGGGCGCCTCGTGGGCGGCAGCACGGCTTCCACACCACAGAGACTGCGCGAGGATGGCCCG
>CAUYUJ010002047.1:215411-235411 GCA_963575745.1 Prorocentrum cordatum | reverse complement strand
GGATGGCGAGGTCAATTTAATTTGCGGTGGGTACCCACTGTGCTGGGCCCCCAGCAGGCCTCGAAAGTGGCGACAGATTCACAGATCGCAGCCCCCCAGGGAGGCGAGGTCTAATTTGAATCTGCGGTGGGTACCCACTGTGCTGGGCCCCCAGCAGGCCTCGAAAGTGGCGACAGTTTCACAGATCGCAGCCCCCCAGGGATGGCGAGGTTTAATTTGAATCCGCGGTGGGTACCCACTGTGCTGGGCCCCCCAGCAGGCCTCGAAAGTGGCGACAGTTTCACAGATCGCAGCCCCCCAGGGATGGCGAGGTCTAATTGAGTCCCCGTGGGCGTCACTGCGCTGGGCCCCCCAGCAGGCCTCGAAAGTGGCGACAGTTTCACAGATCGAAGCCCCCCAGGGATGGCGAGGCCAATGGCGAGGGTGAATGCCGCCTGTGGGTACCACTGTGCTGGGCCCCCAGCCAGGCCTCGAAAATGGCGACAGTTTCACAGATCGCAGCCCCCCAGGGATGGCGAGGTCCCATTTGTCCGCCGTGGGTACCCACTGTGCTGGGCCCCCCAGCAGCCTCGAAAGTGGCGACAGTTTCACAGATCGCAGCCCCCAGGGATGGCGAGGTCCCCTTTGATCCGCGTGGGTACCCACTGTGCTGGGCCCCCCAGCAGGCCTCGAAAGTGGCGACAGTTTCACAGATCGCAGCCCCCCAGGGATGGCGAGGTCCCATTTGAGTCCGCCGTGGGTGCCCACTGTGCTGGGCCCCCCAGCAGGCCGCGAAAGTGGCGACAGTTTCACAGATCGCAGCCCCCCAGGGATGGCGAGGTCCCATTTGAGTCCGCCGTGGGTACCCACTGTGCTGGGCCCCCCAGCAGGCCTCGAAAGTGGCGACAGTTTCACAGATCGCAGCCCCCCAGGGATGGCGAGGTCCCATTTGAGTCCGCCGTGGGTACCCACTGTGCTGGGCCCCCCAGCAGGCCGCGAAAGTGGCGACAGTTTCACAGATCGCAGCCCCCCAGGGATGGCGAGGTCCCATTTGAGTCCGCCGTGGGTACCCACTGTGCTGGGCCCCCCAGCAGGCCTCGAAAGTGGCGACAGTTTCACAGATCGCAGCCCCCCAGGGATGGTGAGGTCCCATTTGAGTCCGCCGTGGGTACCCACTGTGCTGGGCCCCCCAGCAGGCCTCGAAAGTGGCGACAGTTTCACAGATCGCAGCCCCCCAGCTGGCACGCAGCGACGAACAAGGCGAAAGGCAGGGTGGAAGAGAGGGACGGGAGGGGGTGGGAAGGAGACGCGCGAGCAGTGCTCGATTCAAAACGAGAACCCAACGCAGGAGGGTTGGGAAAAAAGACGGCGCGGCCTCGCGGGCGGCGGCAGCCGCCGCGATGGGACAAAGAAGTACCGATACCGCCAATCCCTGGACCTCTCCTGGAGCGCGTTCTGACCAGAAGCTCGGATCCCGAGGAGCAACCTACCTCGGGGACGAGGACTCCTCAGGATGAGCAACGGTATCGGTACCTTCTTCCCTTCTTCCAGCACTGCCTGTTTTTTTCCCCAGCGGCGCCTGGGGTCCATGACGCGACCGTGGCAGCCGAGGGACTCCTCAAAACAAAATTGGGCATAGCAGTGATTGGGTTCACATCGTACTTAAGACCCACATCAAAAAAATCATTTTGAGCACCAACAAAAATATCGAAACAGCGTCGAACGAGTATCGCCCCCCAGGGCCCGACACGTGAAAACCCTTCAGTTTCGGTACTGTCTTCGTGCTCGAAATGTTTTCTATGCCCGATTTAGGCTAGCGGCTTACATGGGCATAAAAGAAGAATAACAAAAAACAGCCTTTGGCGCTCCGCGCGGATTTCTCGGATCTGGCCTGGACCCCCCTCCCGGGCGCGCGGAGCGCGCCAGCAACGGCGCCGGAGGCGCCGCCAGGGGGGACCCAGCGCGGATCCAAGAACTCCGCGCGGAGCGCCAAAAAGTTAAGTATGTTTATGGCGTTGCTTCTTCTTCGAGGCGTGAAGATCTTGAACGCGTGTGCCGGAGTACAGGCTTACATACGGGCAGCGAGCTGGGAGCGGCAAGCGCATCGGAGCTCTGCCCGACGCAGACTAAAAATAGATCGGGCATGTCCTCCTAGTCGGATTTTTGGAAGAAAAGCGAAAACATGGTCGACTAATATTCAAACATAGTCAAACCATAATCGAAAACTCGTGCCCCTAATTACGATGTGTCTGACCATTCCTGATCTTCCCCCTGTCGAGAGGCACGTCCGCCTTAAGACTAAAACAAAAGGAGGTCGCAGTTGGGGCGGCGGCAACCTGCGACTTTTGAATATCTCCCCTGTAGAGGGACATGCCCGACTTACAGCAAGCCGGGAGTGGCAAGCGCATCGGAGCACTGCCCGACGCAGGCTAAAAAGCAGAGAGAGAGAGAGAGAGAGAGAGGCGGCGCGAATCTTCTCTGCTGGCGGCAACCTCTGCAGGCGGATTCGTGGAAGAATAGCGATGATCGAACAACACCGTGCCCATACGATTATTCTGACCATGTTTGAATCTTCCTCCTGTAGAGGGGAACGCCCGCTGTGAGACTAAACCGGAGAGACGGCGCGGTTTGGGCGGCGGCAACCTGCGACTTTTGAATCTCCCTCCTGTAGGTCGACAGGCCCGACTGAAAGCAAGCCGGGAGTGGCAAGCGCATCGGAGCACTGCCCGACGCAGGCTAAAAAGCAGAGAGAGAGAGAGAGAGAGGCGGCGCGATTCTTCTCTGCTGGCGGCAACCTCTGCAGGCGGATTCGTGGAAGAATAGCGATGATCGAACAACACCGTGCCCATACGATTATTCTGACCATGTTTGAATCTTCCTCCTGTAGAGGGGAACGCCCGCTGTGAGACTAAACCGGAGAGACGGCGCGGTTTGGGCGGCGGCAACCTGCGACTTTTGAATCTCCCTCCTGTAGAACGACAGGCCCGACTGAAAGCAAGCCGGGAGTGGCAAGCGCATCGGAGCACACCCCGACGCAGACTAAAAAGCAGAGAAAGAGAGAGAGAGAGAGAGAGAAAAAAAAAAAGAAAGAGAGAGAGAGAGAGAAGAGACACACACACACACACAGGGAGACGGCGCGGTTTTTCTCGGGCGGCGGCAGCTTACGCACCCGCGCGCCGCTGGGACCTTCGGTGGAGCTCCCTCTGGGGCGGAGGAGGGAAGAGGGGGAGGAGGGGGAGGAGAGGAGAGGAGAGGAGAGGAGAGGAGAGGAGAGGAGAGGAGAGGAGAGGAGAGGAGAGGAGAGGAGAGGAGAGGAGAGGAGAGGAGGAGGGGGAGCGCGGGGCGCTGCCTCCTCAAACCGAGGACCCAGCACCCCAGGCTGGCTGGGAAACGCGCAGAGAGCGAGGCGGCGCGGTCTCTCTCGGCGGTGGACAAACCTCCCTTTCGTAGACCTCCCCTCAGTGAAAACGGCCCAGGACCGAAACACACGGGCCTGGACCCGCAACAATAACGGACCTGCGCGCCCTCTCGCGAGCCGAAAACGACCAATTCCTCAATCGATGTGTCCGGATAGGAGGTCTGTCAACCTCCGAGAGGAGAGGGAGGAGGAGGAGGAGGAGGAGGAGGAGGAGGAGGAGGAAATGGATGCGGATGCGGCGGAGGAGGAGGAGGAGGAGGAGGAGGAGGAGGAGGAGGAGGAGGAGGCCTGTCCACCTCCGACTCTCTCGGGCGGCGGCAGCTCGCGCCCCCCGCCTCGGGGCGCGGGGGCCGCTCGGGCAGGCGCGCACGCCGGCCCAGCTGCAGCGCGAGGGCGGTGCGGGGGCTCAGCGGGGCCGGCCTGCGCGGCGGCGGGCGGGCGGGCGGGCGGGCGGAGGAGCCCAGGCCGGAGGTCGGGCATGCCCCCCTGCGGGTGGAGCTCTTCGACGAAGAAGGAAGACCAGTATGGGGGGCCACGTGCGAGCCCTACCCCTACCCCCCCACGATTTCTGAGGGGGAAGGTGGGGTTCACTTCGCTCGGGAGCTCCCGAGCGAAGTGAACCCCACCCTCCCCCTCAGAAATCGGGGGGGGGTAGGGGTAGGGTCCGCACGTGGCCCCCTATAGTAAAGACCCAAATCCAAAAAACAAAAGAGTCAAGCCCAGTCGAAGACTCGACCCCAGATTATGCATGACGACTATGTTTGCGCATTCTTCCTGTAGGGGGACATGCCCGACTTGGCCCCAAACCTCCAACGTGTTGACAAAACACAGGACGGGCGATTGTCGCAGAATTGTGGGAAGGGCAATACAAATACAACCAAACCCAGAGACGCCCCAAGAAAACCAAACAAACAACATGTCCTCCAGAACAAACCGGGCAACCGTAAACGTGGCCCTCACCCATGACGAGATCGCCCGAACAAAACAGTATACATAAAGGAATCGATGTGGCGTAGACCTACAACATGAAAACTGGACTGCTTCGCCGTTTAAGGAATCTGGAGCCCCTCAATGGGCCCTGAAACCGTCCGGAAAATTGGTCAGGGCGAAAAAACGAATCCCTCGGAAGTGGCCCACCAGCGACCCCGTTATGACAAAATCAAGCCATCGGAGGCCTGGAAACGGAGTAGAACAAAAACTTCCGCCGCAGGAAGCCCCCAAGGACAAGAGGAGGAAACGGCACCAATGCCGCTCCTCGAAGCTCTGGTCCTGGGAAAGGTCTGGGGCATAGCAACACTGCTCCCCTGAAAAATTCGTCCAGAGGCGCCACGACGGGGTTTTGGAGATGCCCCCCCCACGAGGCCTCAGGAATGGCTCCGAGAGGCCCCCAAGAGGCATCCAAACTCTAACGCTCGGTGTCGACGTCCTACTAAGCAGCGCTTCACTTATCCGCGCCCCCCCTTCGCCTCGCGTCCCCAACCCAAGCACGGTGGCGGGATGGGCCGACGGCCACTAACACCGCCGCCACCTGACGGCTTACCATGAGGGGTGCACGACGTGCTGAAGTCTAGGTGGACCTTGGTCCATTTCAAAGGTTCCCAGGGGCCCTCGGCCTTATGCGCTGGCCACCCGAAGACTGAATTCTCCATTGGCCTCGGCACACCGTAAGGAAGAGGCCGATTTTGGCTTCGGCCCGTCTCGGCTCCGGCCTACTTCGGCTCCATCGGCCCGTTTCGGCTTCGGCCCGTCTCGGCTCCGGCCCGAGAACGAGCTCCAGCTACGGGACGAGCCGAAGCACGGCGAAGCCGCAGCGGGCCGAGGCCGAATCTGGCCGAAGCCGATATGGGCCCAGAGCCGAAACGGGCCTGAAGCCGAATCGGGCCCTTGTCGTGAGGACCCAGAAACTTCCCAGGTCGCCTGTTTTCCCGATCCGAGACGGCGCAGGTGGCCGAAGGTGGCCTCCAAGATGCCTCCTTAACGTCTCTGAAAGACGGCCCCAAGATGTCTCCAAGACGGCCCAAGATGCCCTCAAGATGGCACGATATGCCCCCAAGGTGGCCCAATACGGCCCGAGAGGCCCGCAAGAGGTCTCCGAGAGAACCTCCATGAAAGCCCGAAGAGCTCTCTCCTCCGCTTCTCCTTCATCCATCAAGTGTTCCCCGAAGGGATCCCACAACGGCTTGGGGAACGCATGCTCCGATAGCTTGGCCGAGCCCTGGCCACAGCGCTGGGCCACAGAGGCGCTTCCAAAGGAAGGGGCGGCGGTGACTCGTCGTGCAGTCGAGGTACTATCAGAAGGAAAGCTGAATAAGGAACGAAGCCCCTTCTTGGCCCCAGAAGCGCCTAGGTGCACGAGGAGTGATGGAGGAGGAGCCATGGAAAAGCTTAAGGAACAGCGAGCCCCTTCCGCACCCGAGGCGTTCCTTATTTCAGCGTCTTGGCTGCAGGCGTCTTCGAGGCCCGCAGGCCCTCAGCTGCCTCGATACGCAACACGCAACATGCAGCGTGTTGACACGGAGCTCAGCATGGAGATCGAAGGCGCACGCTGGCGCGCGACGCTCGCAAAAAACGAGGGCCAACACGCCGAGTCAACACGCAGCGTGTGAACACGGACGTTTCGCACACGGCGCGTGTTGCGTTTCAGACCAGTCGTATCATCGGCTACACGCAAGAGTTATCCTGGGTAGGAGTGACCTTTGGTGCGCGGCTTTTTGGGGGGCCGGGGGGGAAAGACACAAGCGCGCAACACGCCACTACTGCATCGCGTTCGGCGATCAGGGGACCCCATTGGGCCCGCACCAAAGGTCACTCCGGCGAAGGGGTCACTCTTACGTCTAGTCGATGGCAGGACAGCTCAACGCAGGAGGCGTATCAGAGGGGGGGCGAGGACCAGATGTTGCCCTTCTCCCCCCCCCCTCCTCCTCCTCTTCCTCCTCCTCCCCCTCCTCATCCTCCTCCTTCTCCTCCTTCTCCTCCTCCTCCTCCTGCTCCTCCTCCTCCTCCTCCTCCTCCTCCCTCCTCCTCCTCCTCTCTCCTCCTTCCTTCCCTCTCCCCTTCTCCTCCCGCCCCCCCACTCCTCCACCTCCTCCTCCTCTTCTCCTCCCTCTTCCTCCCTCCTCCTCCTTCTCCTCCTCCTCCTCCTTCTTCTCTCCTCTCATCATCATCATCATCATCATCTCATCATCATCATCATCATCATCATCATCATCATCATCATCATCATCATCATCATCATCAGCATTCATCATCATCATCATCATCATTCATCATCATTCATATCATCATCATCATCATCATCATCATCATCATCATCAGCATCATCATCATCATCATCAGCATCATCATCATCATCATCATCATCATCATCATCAGCACCATCACCATCAGCATTAGCATCATCATCATCACCCCTCACTTTTTCTCATCCTCCTCCTCCCCCTCCTTCTCCTCCTCCTCCTCCTCCTCCAAAGCGGAGCACCAAAACGGCAGCGCTGCGTGGGGGGGTGCTGGCCTGCGCACCGCCGCTGCCGCCTGCACCGTGGCCCAGGCTCGGCGGGGCCGCTGGCGGGCGGCGACGCCTGGCGCCCGAGGGGGAGCGATGGGGCAACGATTGGCGGGCTTCTTTTCCACCGCCACCACCCTAAGTAGGAGGGGGAGGGGTTCCTCCTCCTCCTCCTCCTCCTCCTCTCCGTCCTCCTCCTCAACCTCCTCATCCTACACCTCCTTCCCCCCATGAAGTTATGGTAGTGGTGGTGGAAGACAGGCCCATCGTTCGAGGCGGACCCCGGGGAACCCCCAAAGCGGGTCCAGCTGAAAGGGGGTGTGCAATAGATTTGGGGCAACGGTGCTGCAAATGTATTGCGCCAAAGAACTTGTTTGCATTGTATTGCAATCACTGTATTGCACGCCAGACAATCCTGCCGTACCCTTGCGCCCGGTAATGTATGGCACGCCCCAGATCTGTTGCAAACCACAGATCGATTGCACCAATTCTATTGCACCATCCCTTTGAACCTGGACCCCCTTTTGGGTCAGCCACAGGACCGGCCCAGGGGGGGCGGGAACTCAGGAACGAAAGGGCCAAGCAGGCATGAGCTGCAGCGCATCGAGGCATCGAATCGCATCGGAAACTGGTCGGATCGTCGGCGGATCGCGTCCCGCATCGGATCGGCAGCGGACCGCCGCGCCAGGCTCCGGAGGGCACCGGCCGGTGCTGGCAAGATGGACCGACTTTGATCGAATCGGAATCGCGGCCCCAGCTCACTCACTCACTCACAAGGAGGAGGAGGAGGAGGAGGAGGAGGAGGAGGAGGAGGAGGAGGAGGAGGAGGAGGGGGAAGGCGCGCCTGCCAGGGCTCGCGGCCCCAGCTGGCGAATGGAAGCGCATCGCATCGCATCGCAGGCGCCCCTGCCGCAGCGGGCCTGGGCCACCAGCAGGTTCCACGGCAGAAATCGAAAGGGAAGGCCCGAAGACCCGGGGCCCCTCCCGAGCCCCGAGCGGTCACAGTTGCAGCGTCTTGACCGTGCAGCGGCGAGAGATCGTCGAATCGGCGCCCCATAGAGAATCCGCAAGTTCCTGGGCGGGGTGGGCTGACAGGCTCCCGATCGGCGAGCGGGGGGCGACGCACCCCCTTCTGAGCCCACCACCCCCTTAACGTTGCCACTGACCTACAGGATGCCCCCGATGATGAAAAATTGTCCTGGTGCTCAGACCCCCTCGCGCCGTGACAACATCACAACGGAAGACTTCCAGCCATTGCCGTCTGAGAAAAAAAAAAACTCTGGACGGAAAGCCGATCTTGGAGATGGGGCGTTGCTCGCGGGGGTCTACGCTGCGAACGAATCACGACATCGGGGGATGCATCCAGAGACTCACCGAGGATGTGGCTGGCTCCTGGAATTGGGATGAGGATGATGACGAAGGAGAACTGGGACACACACATAAATACACACAAATAAAAGGATTCCCCATATTTGCCTCTATTTTCTAGGTTTTTGTCTTCCCCCCCACTTCCCATAGTTTCCCACATTTTCTAGGGAATCGACGATTAATTGTGTCTGTGGTTTTTTTGTCCCTCCTGAGATGAGGACGGCAACGCGGATGCGGATGGAGGGCGGCCATGCCTGGCCGCGAAGATGGGGATCGCTCTGGTGTTTGGGAGCGAGCGGCCCCCAACGTGCTCTCAAAGGCCCGATCTCGCTCGTCTGAGGCGGGCCCGAGGACTGCGAAGCACGCAGGCGCGCTGATGTCATCCCCAGTATTTCACTCGCTGTCGAAGCCTGGGGACCAATTATCGATGCCCCCCCGTTATACCTAGCACTCAAAGTTCGCTGGCCCACTGGGCCAGAGGCGTGCTAAGATCTCCGGCAACTGGTTAACAATAGATTCTAGTTCGCGCGCGCGGGGCGGCTTCTGGGGGCTCCCTGACGAAAAGTACTCCGAGCAGGTCCTGGCCAGTGCGGCTCTTAGATGGTTTTCCTCCTCGGCGCTGACTTCCAAGCTCCAGGAACGCGCCGAGAAGGCTCCGAGACGCCCCCGAGACGGTCCAAGGGGCCCCGAGTCGCTGTAAGACTGCTCCAAGACGCCCATGCTGGTCTCCAGACGGCCGCCGAGAAGCTCCAAGAAAACCTCAAAAGGCCTTCCAAAAGGGCCCAACAAACAAAAATCGTCACATTTCCGTGGGAAAACGTACGCTGCTGGCATAAACGACGTTCGGAGGTTCACAGCGTCCAAGACTGCCCAAGCACCTTCCAAGATCACCCTAAAATGGCCCAACATGCTCCCAAGATGCGCCCAAGAGGGCTCCCAAACGGACCAACAGGGCTGCCCTCCAGGCCTCCCAGAGCGCTCCAGGAACGCGCCGAGAAGGCTCCGAGACGGTCCAAGGGGCCCGAGCCGCCGAAAGATTGCTCCAAGAACGCCCGTGCTGGTCACCAGACGGCCCTAGACGCCGCCGAGAAGCTCAAAGAGAGCCTCAAGAGGCCCTCCAAGAGGGACAAGCAACAACCGCCCCATGTCCTTAGGGACATGTGCATTGCTAGCATAGACGACGTTCGGAGGTTCACAGCGTCCAAGACTGCCCAAGAGCCTCCAAAGATCGCCCCAAGATGGCCCAACATGCCCCCAAGATGCGCCAAAAGGGCTCCCAAACGGCCCAACAGGGCTGCCCTCCAGGTCACCCAGAGCGCCCCAGGAACGCGCCAAGAAGGCTCCGAGACGCCCCCGAGACGGTCCAAGGGGCCCCGAGTCGCTGTAAGACTGCTCCAAGACGCCCATGCTGGTCTCCAGATGGCCCTAGACGCCGCCGAGAAGCTCAAAGAGAGCCTCAAGATGCCATCGAAGAGGGACCCAACAATCAAACAGCGTCCCATATCCCTGGGGGAACGTGCATTTCTGGCATAGACGACGTTCGGAGGTTCACAGCGTCCAAGACTGCCCAAGAGCATCCCAAGATCGTCCCAAAATGGCCAAACATGCTCCCAAGATGCGCCCAAGAGGGCCCAAGAGGGCTCCAAGACGACCCAAGCGGGCTGCCTTCCAGGCCTCCCAGAGCGCTCCAGGACCGCGCCAAGAAGGCTCCGAGACGCCCCCGAGACGGTCCAAGGGGCCCCGAGTCGCTGAACGATTGCTCCAAGATGCCCATGCTGGTCTCCAGACGGCCCTAGACGCCGCCGAGAAGCTCAAGGAGAGCCTCAAAAGGCCATCCAAGAGGGCCCCAACAATCAAAGATCGATCCATATCCCTGGAGAAACGTGCATTTCTGGCATAGACGACGTTCGGAGGTTCACAGCGTCCAAGACTGCCAAAGAGCCCCCAAAGGTCGCCCCAAGATGGCCCAACATGCCCCCAAGATTCGCCCAAGAGGGCCCAAGAGGGCTCCAAGAAGGCCCAAGAGGGCTCCAAGACGGCCCAAGACGCCCCCAGAGGGAAGTCGAAATGACATTCGAAACTTTCCGACCCCAGGGGCCCCTCCGAGACCGCCAGCAGGCTCCTAAGAAGCACCCAGAAGTCCCAAGAAGCCTCTGGGAGGCCTAAAAACAAGCCCCCAGGGCAACCAAAACGGCCCTGACGAGGCCTCAAGAAGCTTCACAACTGCCTCCAAAACGCTTCCGAGACACCTGCTAGGAGACCCCAACACCGCCGCATCAGATGTCCCCTGCGCCCCATGGAGAAGCTCCAGAGTGAGCATCCACGATCAGCAACCCCCCACGAAAGCACCCGAAGTCCAACAAAGCACTATACAACTAGCCGCCCCCTGAAAAGCGACCGATTCCCCTGACAACTCCTAAGAAATCCAAACGAATCGCCCGAGCATCATGCCCCACGCAACGCCTCAGAAAACAGACGACGCCCCTGAAGCTCAACACCGCCAACGACCACTCGGCCAATCGACGCAGCAGTGCCCAAAAAAGAGCCGGCGGAATGAGCGAAGCGATTGAATGATCAATGAATTCCGGATGGGGGGTCGCCGCCGAGCAATATCGTTAGCACTCAGACTAGGTCCCCCAAAAGTGCTTGCACTCAAGGGTTCTTCCTTCTCTTCTAAGGAGCTGGACCTGAATGTCGGTCTGGAGGCTCCGTGCTCGTCGTCGCCGCCCAGTTGCCGCCCCGTCGCCGCCAATCATGTGGGCGTGAATGCCGGTCTGGCGGTTCCGTGCTCGCCGTCGCCGCCTCGTGACCGCCCCTCGTCTGAGCCTGGTTGTCGGTCTTGCGGCTCCGTGCTCGCCGTCGCCGCTTCGTCGCCGCCTAGATTGCACGACACAGATTCTCATGAAATCGGGTCTACCCCCACCCTAGCTTCAATGGTTCCCTTTGGGATACTACACTTTGGATATGAGTCTGGCCCATCTTTCATCTATAAAATGAACCCGGATCATCCCAGCCAAACCCCTCATGGACACCTCTCCTCGTCCCGGTCGGATGAGGTATGCACGCGCGCTCGTTTATCAAAACCCATATCCCAGGCAAAACCGGGAATACGTCGACACGCGTGCGTCGTCGTGCGCGCATGCCTGGTTTATCTACAAGCGTGTCGTAAGGATTCCAAGATCGAGTTCCCCGAAATCATAGAAAGCACCCGTGGTTCTGCAGTATAGTACTCAAAAGGTCTGCGCGCCGGCTCTGGCCAATCCTTGAGACAACCATGGGCGCTTCAACATTTCCATCAGATGCGACCGCGATGGCCTATCACGCGCGCGTGCGTGGGGGGGGAGGGAGGGGCACGACTCCTGCCAACTAATCCGCCACCGTGCCACTGGGCACGGAGTGGGTGCGTCCTCAGGTCCTCTGCCCAATCCCTCGAGCGCTCCTGAAGAGTTTTATGTCGCCGAGGCCCAGATCATTGAATCTCTGCGGGCTCGTCGCGCACCTCCTGGGCCCTGCCGCGTCTTCTCGCGTGACTTGCTCGAGCCCAAGCGTGCCCCAAGGAACCAGCAGGCCGCGCCGGGATGCACGGCAGCGCCACGCAGGTCGTCGAGCCGCATCGAAGTCTGAGGGGGCACATAACCAGCCTGGAACATATCCCTATCCCTATGCTGGGCATCTCCTCATCACGATGCCAATCTTAGGGATTTCCTTTTTTTTCGAGGGCGAATCCCTAAGATTGTCATCGCCTTTTGGCGTGTCAATCTTAGGGATAGGGATACGTTCGAGGCTGGTAAGCACAAGCTGGAGGTGTTCAACTCCTGGGGGGGGAAACCCACCCGGAACCGGCGACACATCGCCCCTAGCTCGGCGGCAGGCCCGCGGAAGCGAAAGCGCATGGTCCTGGGCGAGGTGGGCTGCTGGGCCCCGGCCGGCGATCGATGGGCGACTTGGGGTCGATGCATCCCCCCCTTGAGCCTCTCCCCTCCTGGCGTCGCCCCTGAGATCGTCGGCACTTCGGCATCGGATCAAATCGAGCCGGCCGGAAGATCAAACCGCATCGACTGGACCCGAGCTCAGCCGCCCCGACGCGCAGCACGCCACCAGTGGCGGGCGGACGCGGAGCTGGCACGCGGAGGCTGCACACCACGCGCGCTGGGCGCCACCTCCTCGCCCCAAGAACGTGGGCCAACACTCCGAGCCCGCAGCGTGTCCATGGAGGAAGACATGAACGCATAAACATAAACGTTCGACGGTCCGCGCGGACTTCTTGGATTTGCGCTGGGCCCCCCTCTCTGGCGCGCGGAGCGCGCCAGGGGCGGCGCCTGAGGCACCGCTGGGGGGGCCGCAGCGCGGATCCAAGAACTCCGGGCGGAGCGACGAAAGTTTATGTTTGTGGCTTTTTCCTTCTTCGAAAAACGTGGGCCAGCACTCTGAGCCAGCACGCAGCGTGTCAACACGGACGTTCTGAACAAGGTGAGCGTTGGGTGTCATGTGGCGGCGCGCAGAGGGGGGTAGGGGGGTTGGGGGGGAAGGCTTCTTAGAAGAAGGCAGCTCTTGGAAAGGCGCGGCTCACATCCGCAGACGAGGCCCGCGGCTGTAAGAAGCAGGGGCGCTTCCAGAAGCCTTCCCCTCCGACCCTCCCCCCCCTGCGCGTGTAGGAGGAGGAGGAGGAGGAGGTGGAGGAGGAGGAGGAGAGGAGGAGGAGGAGGAGGAGGGGAGGAGGAGGGGGGGAGGAGGAGGAGAGGAGGAGGAGGAGGAGGAGGAGGAGGAGGTGGAGGAGGAGGAGGAGGAGGAGGAGGAGGAGGGAGGAGGAGAGCGGGAGGAGGAGAAGGAGGAGGAGGAGGAGGAGAGGAGGGAGGGGGAGGAGGAGGAGGAGGGGGAGGAGGGGAGAGGAGGTAGGAGGAGGAGGAGGAGGAGGAGGAGGAGGAGGAGGAGGAGGAGGAGGAGGAGGAGGAGGAGGTAGGGGAGGCGGGGAGGAGGAGGAGGGGAGGAGGAGGAGGAGGAGGAGCGAGGAGGAGGAGAGAAAGGAGGGAGGAGGAGGAGAGGGGCAGGGCAGCGGAGGCTCGGAGATCGGGCCCCGCAGGCGGGGGGGCTCGGCGGGGGGCGGGCCGGTGCCCGCTTCGAGGGCCAGCGCGTCGAAGACGCAGCGGGGCGGCAGCCCGCCCTCCTCGGCGCGGGGGTCCCGGTCCTGGCCTCCTCCTTCTCCTCCTCCCCCTTCTTATTATTATTCTTCTTCCTCTTCCTCTTCCTCTTCCTCCTCCTCCGCCTCCAACGCCTCCACCTCCTCCTCCTCCTCCTCCTCCTCCTCCTCCTCCTCCTCCTCCTCCTTCGGGCGCCGGGGGCTCGAGGAGCAGGCGGGGCACAGGCGTGGCACGGCCCGCGGGCGCGCCGAAGGAGGGGAACGAGGCGTAGGTCGGGCATGGCCTCCTGCAGGCGGGTGTGCGGCGAAGAGTGCAGAATAGTCACAACATGCCCAAACACAGTCCAGAATAATGCTGCAAAAAAAGCACGACCTCCCCTGCCTATGTGATGGGATGTGTTTGAAGATGCCATCCGAAGAGGGACGCGAAATAGTCACAACATGCCCAAACACAGTCCTGAATAATACTGTAAAAGACAACTTCCCCTGCCTATGTGATGGGATGTGTTTGAAGATGCCATCCGAAGAGGGACGCCAGAGCAGAACAAACAACGCAAGCAGACCCGGTGAGCCGCCGAGCCCCTCCCGAACCCGGCCCGGGCCGCGCGCCGAGGGGGAGAGCCGAGGGGGGGCATTGCCTTCTCGGAGGGCTCGGCAGGCCCCCTGAGACACCTCCTGAACTCTGCAGGAGGCAACTGCTGGGAGGCCTGCGTCGGAAGGATAGAAGGGAGGATTGAACTTCCTGAACTTTTCGGCGGTGGACAGACCTCCCTTTCGTAAACCTCCCCTTAATGAAAACGGCCTGGGACCGAAACCGACGGACCTCGACCCGCAAAAATGACGGCCGCGACGCCCTCTCGCGAACCGAAAACGGCCAATTCACTAGTCGTGGTGTCAGGGTAGGGGGTCCATCCACCTCCGAACTTTGTAGGAGGCAACTGCTGGGAGGCCTGCGTCGGAAGGATAGAAGGGAGATTAAACCCCATTCATTTGGGGGCTGTTGCGCTGCGCCAGAGGGTGGGCCTCGGATTATAAGCGGGACTAATCTAATCCGGATGAAGCGGGACTGGGCGGGATTGAGCCAGATCTAGCAGGACTCGGCCGGAGTGCGCCGGAATTGGGACCAGGGCAACATCAGAAGTGGACCTCCCGGGAGTTGCATCCCAAAAAGCCTCCTCCGGGGCCGCGGGGGCATCGCAGAAGGCCGGAGGGCTGCCGAGAAGCCTCGCCGCCTTCTGGGGAAGGCCTGCCCCCGCTCGCTTCCCCCCCTCGGCGCGCGGGCGAGCTGCAGCAGAGGAGCGGGCAGCAGGGCCTGACGTTCCCCCCTGCCGACTCGATCCCATCCCGCACCTCCCCAAACGGAAGCACCATCGGGGCCACTCGGATCGGGAAAAGTGGGGAATCTCTGAGATCCGGCCGTTCTGGGGACGCACCGGGCCCCACGGCCCTCTCCAAAGCGTTCTGGGACGCTCTGCGAGCGCTCTGGAAACCTCTGGAGCGATGCATTCCGATCCTGGAGCCGATTCAGCTTCTCCCCTCCCTCCCCCCCTCCCGCCCTCTCCCGCCCTCCCCCTGCCGTCGCCGCTTCTCCCCCCCCACTTCCCTCCTCCTTCGCCTCCGCCTACCCTTAAGTCGGGCGTGGCCCCCTACATGGGGGATTCTGGGCGATAAATAAAAAATACTCACAAAAGACCCTCCCCATATTCGAACATAGTCAAGAACAATCGTCCCCCGACTATTTTTTGCCATTTTTGCCTATTTCCCCCTGTAGAAGGACCCGCACGACTTAGGCCTACCCTCTTCCTCCTGCCCCGGCCTGGGGGACTCGCGGGGCCAGTCGTCACGGAGCGGGCCCACGGGCCTGCGCAGACATCAATCGAGGGCAAAGAATCCACCCCTAAGAATAACCACCCCGACACGCGAAGCCGTTTACTAAACGCCCCCACTGAAGGAATCGAACAAGGCAGGGCTGCTTAGTAAACGCCCAAGGCCGTGTAGTAAACGCCAATTGTCTGGTCCGGGTGGACTTTCCTCCCTTGAATCAACAGTCTCTGGATGGCCGACTCCTGGAAACCTGAACCCAGACACGTCGACGTCTCGCTCTGCTCTCCGCCGCCTTCCGCCGGCTTCCACCGACGGGCCTGCCGCCGCCGCACTTCGGCCGGCCGTTCGCCGCAGGCAAGACGAGCGAGAAAACGAGGCCAGGTCTGGAGCGTGCCAAAAGATACAGACAAAATGAAACCAAAACGAATCAGAAACCACCACGGTCCACATCCCACTCGAGAATGAAAGGCACCAGTGTAAGTCGTGTCAAGGGAACTGTAGGCAGAATCAACTAAGGTGCCAAACGCTCACGCGTGTACGGGGGCTCTTCAGCATGCTCGCTTCAAGCTCTTTCAACCGGGTGCGAGTGGATAAGTCACACCAGCCCCTCCGTCGGCACAAGTGGTTCGGCGTGCCAGCTCATCCAACCTTCCCTCGCCCTTCCCTTCGCGGTGGCCTTTCTCCCTTCCCCGGTCTCGTCCCAGGGTGTCTGAAGGGGCGGGCGGCAGGGGCGGCCGCTGCTAGTTACTCCAGATTTCGTAATAAAAGGGAGGGGGTCTGGACCATCCAAGACAAGCTATTTCAGACCCCCCCCCCGTGGGAGAACCCTCCAAAACATCGTCCCCAGACCCCCCCAGGCCCTCCAAGATAGCCTGGAAGAGACCCCCCCCGAAATGAGACCCCCTCCCTTTTATTACGAAATCTGGAGTACCCGTAGAGCGTCCGAGGCGGCCCTGGGTGGCCCACAGACGGCCCCAGTTAGCGCCAGACGGCCTCTGGGATGACGCACGGCGGCCCACGTTGGCCTCGTGATGGCCTCGTGATGGCCTCCAGCATGGCTTCGGGGGTCCCCAAGAAGACCCCAAGACTGCTCTGAGGTGTGAGGTGGTCCGCGCGAGCCGGTGGCACACGAGAGGTTCACATTCTTGAGAACCATGGAATCATGAGATTACTCCACGCCTTCTGCATTCTCTCCTTCCTGACTGTCGGTGGACCTCTGGAATATCAAGACAGCCCCAAAATTGCCCAAGAGTGCTCCAAGGGTACCGGGCTCCAAGAGGACCAAGAAGAGGTCTCAAGGGAGACCCCATCTTGCCTGGCAGGCCTCCAGGTTGCTCCCCAAACTTCTCACATTGGCTGTGCTGGTGGCTGCCCAGACTGAACCCATCTTCGAATTGGCTGGTGCTCCCGCGTGTCCCTCTACAGGCGGATTTTGGACGAACGATAAGAACAGTCAAAAAGTACTGTAACAAACAAGAAGTCTCAAACATACTCGAAAAATCGTTCCCGGGCAATTTTTTACAGTTTTATAATATTCCTCCGGTGGAGGGACCAACCCGACTTAACGCTACCTGCTTCCCTACTGGGCCCCTCCACTTCCCTTCTCGCGGCACGCGGTCCGGGAGTGCTCTCTGGAGGGGCCGGCGGGGGCACACGGAGCGCCAAGAGTCAGAGAGAGCAGGACAACGGAGCGAGCGCATCTGACAGCAGATCCGTAGGGATGCCCCCGCGGGATGTGCACATGCATTCCTACGTTTATATCCTCGAACCATCGCGCGCGCTTCTCGCGCGCGATGGTTCCAGCAGGCCCGAGGCCTTGACGAGTTCTCTGCTCCACTGACATACTGGACCCCACTCCAGGCATGTCCATCCGCGTTCCAGAAGGCGTTCGGGGAATATGGTGGCGTAGGGGGCGGAGGCCGGATGAGCTCGGTTCCCAAAGGCCTTCTGGGAACATGGGCTTTGGGGACGTCTTCGGGAGCCAGTCGGGGCGTGCCGTCGTCGTCGTCGTCCTCTTCTTCGTCGTTTTGTCGTCTTCGTCGTCGTCGTCGTTGTCGTCGTCGTCGTCGGTTCAAGTGGGCACTTGGGGCAACTTTGTGCGAAACGATCTGCGGGGGGCCGCGTGAAGGCGACGAGTCATGTTCCCAATCAACTTCCCAAACAACTCTCCGGTAGCGTGGTGGTTCTTCGGAGAATCCAGAGACTCTCGGGCCAGTGATGAAACATGTCCCCGGAAGGTTTTCTAGGGACATGATTTGTTGAGGTGTGTTGGGGGGTCTCCTGGGCGTTCCGTGGGAGCGCCCTGGGGGTATCTTCGGGATTCCTTGGGGCCTCTTCGGCGTCTCACGGGGCTTCGTGGGAGCCTCTTGGTGGCCTCCGGGGGCCCACTGGGGGCCTCTAGGTGCTGTAGACTTCGAAATAGCGGTTGGCGGTCCCCCTCTGGGCCCCTCTTGGGGCGCTCTTGAGGCACACTTGGGTTGTCTAGGGGGCCTCCTGCGGCCAGCTTGGGGCTCTCTTCGGGGCCTCGTGGCCCGTCGTGGAGCGATCTGAAGGGCCTCCGAGGCAGTGAGGGAGCGCTGGAAAGCGGGAAAAGCGAGAACGCCAAAATCTTCCCAAAAAACTATCGGACAATAAATGGATTTTGCCTCCCAGGGCCCTCTTGGGGAGTCTCTTGAGTCCGTCCTGGAGCGTGTTGGAGTCCTCGTCGGAACCCCCTTAGCCTGTCGTGGCTTGCTTCGGGGCGGGCCCGGGCCGCCTCGGGACCCCTCTGGGCGCCCTCTTGGGGCGCTCTCGGGGCACACTTGGGTTGTCTGGGGAGCCTCCTGGGCCGTCGTGGGGCTCTCTTCGGGGGCCTCGTGGGCCGCAAAGCCAGAGCGCCAAAATCCATCCCAAAAAAACTAAGAAAATTAGTGAATTGTGCCGCCCAGGACCCTCTTGGAGGGCCTCTTGAGTCCGTTCTGGAGCGTGCTGGAGTCCTCGTTGGCCGTCTTGAGGGTATCTTGGGCGTCTTCGGGGCCTCTTGGGACCGTTTTGGGCCCACTCAGAACCCCCTTAGCCTGTCTTGGCCTGTTCCAGGGCAGGCCTGGGCCGCCTCGGGACACCTCTGGGTCCCCTCTTGGGGCACACTTGGGTTGTCTGGGGAGCCTCCTGGGCCGTCTTGGGGCCCTCTTCGGGGCCTCGTGGGCCGCCTTGGAGCGATCTGAAGGACCCCCGAGGCCGTGAGGGAGCGCTGGAAAGCGGGAAAAGCGAGAGCGCCAAAATCAATCCAAAAAACTAAGAAATTAGGTGAATTGTGCCTCCAAGGTCCCTCTTGGGGGGCCTCTTGATTGAGTCCGTGCTGGAGCGCGTTGGAGTCCTCGTCGGCCGTCTTGAGGGCATCTTGGGCGTCTTCGGGGCCTCTTGGGGCCGTCTTGGGCCCTCTCGGAACCCCCATCAGCCTGTCGTGGCGTGTTTCGGGGCGGGCCCGCGCCGCCTCGGGAGCTCTGGACCCCCCCACACTGGCAGGCACCTATGGGGGGAACAAGCAGCGGCTCGCCCCCCCTCCCCCCCCCAGCCTACTCCGACATACACACACACACAAACACACACACACACACACACACACCAACACACACACACACACCAACACCAACACCAACACCAACACCAACACCAACACCAACACCAACACACCAACACACCAACACACCAGCACACCAACACACCAACACACCAACACCAACAACACAGACACATACACATCTATATATGCATATACATATATATATATATAAGCATTATCATTCGAAATCGGTTATATTCAGACTCCCATGGACGAGTTTCAGCTGAAGGATGTGTGCGCCTTCACTGCCAGCAGAGGAACCCGTTCACATTTTGCTGTTCCCTGGCTGGACCGGCGGATGCTTCTCAGCAGCGAGAGATCAACGAATACTCAAAAAGCGGCACCTCGAGACAACACGGAGGCTTGAATAGACCTCATCGGTCACTCGGCCAGTCACAACAAGAACACCTCGTCGGCTCAGAAGGGAGCTATTGGAGGCCGCCCAAACAGGATCTGAGTTACTGGGGTCGGAGGATCGCGCCGCATCGCCATACATCGGTGAGCTCGGGCTCCATATCGAGCCACATTGCCGATGCAGCGGCATGCGGCGCGATCATCCGACTTGGACTGAACGAAGCCGCAGATCCCCAGGCGCTCAAAAGCCCACGGAGCGTGGCTTTCAGACCGGAGGGGGGGGGGGCAGAAGGAGCTGTGGCAGCGGAGCTGGTGAAAAAAGAGCTCGCGCGCGCCTCCGCGCTGACATCAGTGCCCAGGGACGCCATGTGTGCTTCAGCGAACATATTCGACAGTGTGCAGATCGTCAAAATACAATGCAGAAAAACTGTCAGAGCCATACGGCGTCGAGGGAGGGAGCGCGCGGGAAGAGTAAGAAGACAATGAGGCCGATGACTAACGTACGCCCTGACCGCCAGTGTGACTTGCGTAGGCCACCCTCTGGAGACACTGGTGATCCAACGCCGCGTCATCGCACGGCGATGCTTGCCCCAGACAAGCAGCACTAGTACAAGCTCAACCTGGCGCCAACACCCACCCATGCGTCAAAACATGGGCGAACGAGAACACATGAACGAGTACGTTCAACACACGCTCCGCAGAGGGCGAATGAGCTGACTGAACGGAACCATCGGCAACCATGATAAGCGTTTGATGAGGATGACGGGCACTGGGGGACAGGGGCGAAGATGGGGGAGGGGATGATGGGTGACGAACA